>JACEEZ010003098.1:45560-53060 GCA_016584305.1 Chionoecetes opilio
ATTTATCATTTTTCTTCTATACTTTCTCCTACATATTCTTTTATTTTCCTATTTTCTTTTCTTTTTCTATTTTCTTTTCTTTTTCTATTTTCTTTTCTTTTTCTAATTTATGTTATTTTTCTAATTTATTTTCTTTTTCTATTTTCTTTTCTTTTTCGAATTTTTTTTTCTTTTTCTAATTTCTTTTCTTTTTCTATTTATTTTCTTTTTCTATTTATTTTCTTTTTCTATTTTCTTTTCTTTTTCTATTTCCTTTTCTTTTTCTATTTTTTTTTCTTTCTTTTATATATCTTCTTCTATCTTCTTTGTTCTATCTCCTACATACATACATACATACACACATCTTCCTAAAGCCTTTTCTACTGGACTATAAAAGATAAACAAACAACCTTTATACCGTGTTCTTTTCACGCATTGTCTGATCTGTGCACATACGTAATAAGTTCAAAGTTAATCATCACTATATATTCCGACCAGTCTAGACCAGGTATTTTTACAAGCAAATATACGATTAATTCTTGTAAGATATTATGTATACGGATGTGTCAATCAAGTGTCAGGTGCTCTCTCTCTCTCTCTCTCTCTCTCTCTCTCTCTCTCTCTCTCTCTCTCTCTCTCTCTCTCCTAAAACACTACAAATAACACATATTACCACAACATATTCACGTTCATCATCATCACTATCATAATCACCATCATCACCATCATTATCACAAGCTTTCATCCACCATCACCACTCTCTTACTCCCCCGTCTTCCTCTGGTGCTCTCGTATCTCCTCTCCCTTCCTCCTCTCCTCCTTCCTCCTCTCCCCCTTCCTCCTCTCCTCCTCTCCCCTTTCTACTGACTGAGATTAACACTAGAATGATCACACGATGGATTAAACACACGTAATCGAAGATACTGACATCCCACATCTAAGAGAGAGAGAAAGAAGAGAAGAGAGAGAAAGAGAGAGAGAGAGAGAGAGAGAGAGAGAGAGANTTGGGGGTGATGGGTGAGGGGGGGAAATAGGTGGGGGGTGATGGGTAATGGGGGAGTGAATGGGTGGGGGGTGAGGGGTAATGGGGGAGTGAATGGGTGGGGGGTGATGGGTAATGGGTGAGTGAATGGGTGGGGGTGATGGGTATGGGTGAGTGAATGGGTTGGGGTGATGTAAATGGTTTGGGCGTTAATACATCATTTCAAACATCCATGATTTCAGGAAAGTTAGAAGGGGCTATCTGGAGAGTCTGTGTTTAGTGGGCCTTTGGCCCACCAATAGCCCTCCGCAGGAGCTAGCCAAAAAGTCCGCCCGGAGGGCGGCTTTGCGGCTAGTTGAACATATAATCGAAAAAAAAAATTCAAAACACTTTTTTCATCTCTCCACCTCTATATAGTTGACACTCAAACACTTATATTCGTAACTCCACTTCCACTTCTACTTCCACTTCTCTGTATACGTAACTCCACTTCTATTCCACTTCCACTTCCCTGTATACGTAACTCCACTTCTCTTCCACTTCCACTTCTCTGTATACGTAACTCCACTTCTCTTAAAGGTCACCTAACAGTACCTTCCCATCTTCACCTCATAGCTACATGGAGTCGTGTCTTCCGCCCTCTCTCCTCTCTTCCTCGTCACCTAACAGTACCCTTACCACTCCCCGCTCTAATACTGCCGGAGAGTCGTGGCTTCCGTGCGCCTCTCTGCCTCAATCCCCTGGCATTACTCTGGCGCCATATGGGTGAGGCGACGAAGGGAAAGAGGCGGTAGTGGTGGTGGTGATGGTGGTGGTGGTGATGGTGGTGGTGATGGTGGGGGGTGAGGGGGATGGTGTGGTGATGGTTGTGGGGGTGGTGTGGTGGTGGTGGTGTGGTGATGTGATGGTGATGGTGGTGGGGGGGTGGTGGTGGTGATGGTGGGGGTGTTGGTGGGGGGGGGTGATGGTGGTGGTGTGGTTGTGGTGTGGTGGTTTTTTGGGGGGGTGGTTATTTTTGGGGGTTAGGTTTTTGGGTTTTTTTTTGGGGGGGGGGGTTTGGGGGGTTGTGGTGGGGGTTTTTAGGTGGTGGTGGTGGTGAGGGGTGGGGGTGGGGGTGATGGTGTGTGGTGGTGTGGGGGGTGGTGTGGTGGTGGTGGTGATGGTGGTGGTGGTGGTGGTGTGGGGTGGTGGTGGTTTGGGGGGGTGGTGTGGTGGTGGGGTGGTGGTGGTGGGGTGGTGGTGGTGGTGGTGGTGGTGGTGTGGGGGGTGGTGGTGATGGTGGTGGTGGTGGTGGTGGTGGTGATGGTGGTGGTGGTGGTGATGGTGGTGGTGGTGGTTTTTGGGGGTGGTGGTGGGTGGTGGTGGGGTGGTGGGGGTAGTGATGAGGGTGGTGATGGTGGTGGTGGTGATGATGGTAGTGGTGGTGGGGTGGGGGGGGATGGTGATGGTGGTGGTGGTGATGGGGGATGGTGGTGGTGGGGGTGTGATGGTGGTGGGGGTTTTTCTTTAGATTCGAGGTGAGTTGAGAGTTTTGCAGTGAATGAAGGGAGGGAGGGGGAGACAGAGAGAGAGAGAAGAGAGAAGGGGGGAAGAGAGAGAGAGGGGGGAGAAAAAGAGAGAGGGGGGAGAGAGGAAAAAGAGAGGAGAGATAGGAGAGAGAGAGAGAGAAAAAGAGAGGTGTTTGGAGGACAAACTGTGAAAGGTTTAATGGACAGACCCTTTTCCATTTTAATCCCTTTGCCCTTCTCTCTTTCTCTCTCTCTCTCTTCTTTCCTTTCCCCCTTTCTCTCCCTCTCTCTTCTCTCTCTCTCCCCCCTTTCTCTCTCCACCCCTTTTTCCTTCTCCCCCCCCCCCTTCCTTCTACTTCTCCCCCCACCCCTCCTTTTTTCCCCCACCCTTCTACTTTTTTTTTTTTTTTTTTCTTTCTTTTTTTTCTTGGGGGGCCCCCATTTCTTTTCTTTTTCCCCCTCCCTCCCTCTTTTTCCCCCCCTCTTCTCCTCTCTCTCCCCCCCTTTTTCTCCCCCTTCCTCCCTTTCTCCCCCCTTAAATTTTCCTTTTTTCCTTTTTATAAGGGTTTTTAGGGGGTCCTTTTTTTTTAAAACAGTGGAAATTATTGGGTTTTCCTTTCTCCTTTTCTTTCTCTCCCCTCCCCCTCCTCTCTCCTCTCTCTCCTTCCTCTCTCCTTCTCCTTCCCCTCCCCCTCCTTTTTTATTCCTTTTTTCCCTTTTTTTTAGATTTTATTTCCCCTTTTAAAAAGGGAAAGGGGGGGGGGGGGGGGGGGTTTTTTTTTTTTTTTTTTTTTTTTTTTTTCTTTTATTTTGAAAAAAGGTTTAAAAAAAAAAGGAAAAAAGAAAAAAAATTGATGAAAAAAAAAAAAGAAAAAGGGCTCTGAGGAAAAAGGAAAGGGAAAGGGGAAAAAGGGAGGGGAGGAGGAAAAGGGGGAAAGGAAAGGAGGGGGGGAGGAAAGAGGAGGATAAAGTCTAGGGGGGGAAAAAAGTGAGAAAAGAAAGCCCCTTGAGGAAAAAGGAAGGGGAAAGAACAAGGTTGGGGGAAAAAGAAAGAGAGAGAGAGGGAGGAGGGAGAGAGAGAGAGAGCTGAGGGAGGAAGAAAAGAGAGAGGAGGGAAAAAGGGGGAAGAGAAGAGAGAGGAGAGAGAAAGGTGCAGAGGAAGAAGTAGGAAAACAGAAAAAGATGGGAGAAAGAAAAGAAAAAAAGGTAATACTAAGGGAGTAAGAAAAGAAAAAGGAAGTTTGTCGTTCCCTTCCACACTGTTGACGAAGATTCTCTCTCTCTCTCTCTCTCTTCCTTTCTCTCTCTCTCTCTCTCTTCTCTCTCTCCCTCTCTCCTCTCTCCTCTTCTTCAAAACGCCTTTAATTTAATCACAGATTACAACTGTCTTTTTTTACTTCACAAATTCACATAATATCGCTGCAGAACATTTTTTGACCCAACGAAAAGGAAATTTCCCCCAACTTTCTTTTTTATAAAAAATATATAATTTCTCGACTTTTATAAAAAAAAAATAATATCACGCTTTTAAACCCCCTTGGCCCCAGAAGGAATTTTTCTATTGTATTTTTTAAAGATTTTTAGTGACTATAGCAATATTGTATAGATAGACCTGTTAGTATCCTTGTCGATAATTAATTAGGTATATAACCTTTCTATAATTACTTTTTGTAAATTTTTTGGCTCGACAACATGTGATTTTTTTTAGAAAGGAAAGATTGGCGTGAAGGGTCAAAAATGCTAAATAACGAAAAAAACACGAAAAAAACACACACACACAAAAAAACACACACACACACACACCACACACACACACACCCAAAACACACACAACACACACACAACACCAAAAACACAGTTCAAGTCCAGGAAAAACCGATTTACTCATAATTTCACCTGAATGTAGTCAATCAAGGTAGCTTAAGGAAAACCCTAAAAGGAATGGTTTAAAACTAAAAAATAAAAAAAAAAATATAAATGTTTGAATATATGATAAAAAACGAAAAAAAGAAAAAAATAAAAAAAATAAAAGAAAGGAGGAAAAAGGGGAAATGAGGATAAAAAAATGGAGGAAAAAAGATAACGAAGAAATAAAAAAGAAAGAAATATAGATAGGGGGAAAAAACAAACAGTAATGATTGATGGAGGGCAGTCATGGATTTATGTCGATTTCAGGCAAAGCATTTTTCCAATTTTCTGGGATGAAATAGGTAAGGTAAAGGCCATTAGTATTATCTCTCTCTCTCTCTCTCTCTCTCTCTCTCTCTCTCTCTCTCTTCTTCTCTCAAAAAAAAAGAGGAGATATGAAGTATTTGGAAAATAAAAACAAAAAAAAAGGATCAGACACACTAATTAAAAAATATATAAGAAAGAATAGCCCCTTTATTTCCGAATGAGAGAGAGAGAGAGAGAGAGAGAGAAGAGAGAGGAGAGAGAGAAGGAGGGGGAAAAAAAAGAGATAAATTTAAACCTACTAGAACTTGCTGCAAAACACGACAAAAAAAAAATTTAAAAACCGACCCTCAAAAAAAAATTTTGGAAAAAAAAAAAAAAAAATTCGAAAATTGAGCCAAACAGACGCAAAAAATATTAATACCGAGCCTCCAAAAAAAATGACCCAGTTCCTTTTTTCTACAAATAAACGGATATCATTACCTCATAAATGTAAAGCCAAGAAAGATAGCAGATTTCTCCCAAAAAAATGAAAAGGACTCAGAAAAAAGACATTTTCTGGAATCCCAAAAGAATACCCGGTATAAAATTGTTGCCCATTTCCAGTGCCTACATCTCTCTCTCTCTCTCTCTTCTCTCTCTCTCTCTCTCTCTCTCTCATCTCTCTTCTCTCTCTCTCTCTCTCTCTCTCTCTCCCCTTCTCTAACTTTGTCTCTAGTCAGTCTGCCTGCTGCCTGCCTGCCTGCCTGGCTGCCTGCCTGCCTGCCTGCCTGCCTGCCTGCCTGCCTGCCTGCCTGCCTGCCTGCCTGCCTGCCTGCCTGCCTGCCTGCCTGCCTGCCTGCCTGCTGCCTGCCTGCCTGCCTGCCTGCCGCTGCCTGCCTGCCTGCCTGCCTGCCTGTCTGCCTGCCTGCCTGTCTATTTGTTTATCTCTCTGTCTGTCTGTCTGTCTGTTTTGTATGTATCCTCCTCCTACCTGTTGAGTTCCATTTTGTGAGGTTTACCTGCAAAGAAAAAAACCCAATTAGTAGTAGTAGTAATAATAGTAGTAGTAGCAATAGTATATAAGTGGTAGGTAGTAATGGCATCAGAAGGGGTAAACAGTAGTAGTAGTAGTAGTAGTAGTAGTAGTAGTAGTAGTAGTAGTAGTAGTAGTAGTAGCAGTAGTAGCAGCAGTAGCAGTAATAGTAGTAGTAGAGTAGTAGTAGTAGTAGTAGTAGTAGTAGTAGTAGTAGTAGTAGCAGCAGTAGTAGTAGTAGAGTAGTAGTAGTAGTAGTAGTAATAGTAGTAGTAGTAGTAGTAGTAGTAGTAGTAGCAGTAGTAGTAGCAGTAGTAGTAGTAGTAGTAGTAGTAGTAGTAGTAGAGTAGTAGTAGAGTAGTAGTAGTAGTAGTAGTAGAGTAGTAGTAGAGTAGTAGTAGTAGTAGTAGAGTAGTAGTAGAGTAGTAGTAGTAGTAGTAGAGTAGTAGTAGAGTAGTAGTAGTAGTAGTAGTAGTAGTAGTAGTAGTAGTAGTAGTAGTAGTAGTAAAGATAGTGAACGATACATTTCAACAAAACAACAACAAGCAGTAAGCGAGTGAGGTCCCTGAGTGCATAAATCCTTTCCATTCCAACTACCCAAAAAAATGATGGGAACACAAATTTCGAGGACAGATCCCGCACCTAATCATGGAAGGGGTCAGGTGGTTCATTAATTATACAGGGGAACGTGCATTAGGAGGGGGGGGAAGGGAGGGAGGGAGGAGGGGAGGGTGGAGGGGGGTTCAGCAGGTAACAAAGGGTGAGTCATGTTAGTTAGAAGGTCATATTGGACAGGTGGGTTAATTACCTATGTTAACTGGACCTTACTAATTACCTGTTAATCATTGTCTTTACTGTTGTATTGGTAATTATGTGGTTGAGTTTGTATTTGATATGGACTGGGCTTTTTTCTGATTATCTATCTTTTTTTTCTTCCTCCCGGTATCTGAAAGGTATCCCGATATTACGGTAATTGTTATCATCACTTCTCTTATGACTTGAAATTATGAAGTACTAGCCGCAAAGCCGCCCTCCGGGCGGACTTTTTGGCTAGCTCCTGCGGAGGGCTATTGGTGGGCCTTCGGCCCACCACCTGTGAAGGCCCACCAGACAGACTCTCCAGATAGCCCCTTCTAACTTTCCTGAAATCATGGATGTAGAAATGTATGTATTAACGCCTTACCCATCACCACACACCCATTCACTCACCCATTACCCATCACCCCCCACCCATTCACTCACCCATTACCCCCCCCCCCCCATTCACTCACCCATCACCCCACACCCATTACCCATCACCCCACCCATTCACTCACCCATTACCCATCACCCTACATCAAGGTTTCCTCAATTCTCGCAACCCACTTTTTTTTCTCACAATTCTCGCCAATAGGCTACTAAAAATAAAAATAAAATAAAAGTGATCGGTTCATCCCATAAGTGGGCTTAAAATGTTCCTCTGTTCGACCTGGTTCCAAAACTGTGCCATATGATGGGATTCCGCCACAGGGGGCGGCACCTATCGCGGACACACGCACAGACAGACACTTTCGCTTATATTATTATAGATGTCAATGTATATCAATAGTTAACTCTAGTCCACGAAAGATATTATAAACGGAAATATCATGGCATGAGGTCCATACAAGAGCTTCGGCTTAATGGACCGTGGCTTGTATGACTGTAGAATTGATTAGGAACATTATTATTTCGCACTAAGCCGAATAAACTATCAAGTATCAAGTATCTGTCCATCTCCTTTACTTGTTTGTCTCTCGTGTCCCTCGCACTTCTACTATTATTCCTGTTGACAAAGGGGATCCCTCTTCTTCGTTAATATTAAG
>JACEEZ010003098.1:58060-70560 GCA_016584305.1 Chionoecetes opilio
AGAGAGAGAGAGAGAGAGAGAGAGAGAGAGAGAGAGAGAGAGAGAGAGAGAGAGAGAGAGAGAGAGAGAGAGAGAGAGAGAGAGAGAGAGAGAGAGAGAGAGAGAGAGAGAGAGAGAGAGAGAGTATGTTAGTAAAGGCAGAAATGCTTGAAGGTAGAAGTCAGGCATTGATAGTAGTAGTATTAAGTAGCGTTGTCATTACTAATACTACATAATACTAATATACTAATACTAATACTAATGTTGATCATTGTATTGTAGTAATGATTAATCTAGCAATGCCTATCATATTTTTATGTCTTGTAGTAAGTGTTGTCTAATTTGTGATTTTTAAGGAATATCTGGAAGTATCATGTCATTGTGAATTGGCTGAAATAGGACTTCTAATCATTGTAACTGAAAACTGACTCCAGATTCGTGTTCAGCATGCCCGAAAACTGCTATATGAAGTAATTTTCAAACAAATAAGTTTTTCGATTTTTTTCGAAATTTTGAAATGCCTTGAATTTTTTTTTTTAATCACGTTTTTCGCAATAATTCAAAAAATATGGCAGATACGTGCAAGAGGTAAAGAGAAGTAAATATGAAGTAGATCAAGGACACACACACATACACTCACACAAAAGGTAAGTCCATGAGTCTACGGAGTTAGTGAAATGCGGCAAGACGTTACCGCAGAATTTCTTCCTGTAATCTAATACTCTTAAAAGTGTTTTTAGCCCAAAACGCCCCTTCAAAATTATTCAATCGACATGGGACCAAGCCGCTTACCCCCTGCGATTTATTTGCGATTTTTTTAGCCTACTCTCATCAAAATTGAGTTTACAGTTTCGGCTACCCAAAACAGACAAGACAGACAGACAGACAGACACACGGCTACTCCTATAGTATATTAGAAAACACACAAAACCTAACCTTTCATTCCTCCTTCAATCCTTCGTTTTATGTTCTTAACCTTTTATTTCTTCCTTTCAGTCTTTCAGTATATATTTACCTTCGTCTCTACAGCCTATATAGGAAGTTTAAAGCCTATAAACTGTCTATATTGCAAGTCTAAAAGGCTACACAAACTACAAACACAGTACAGGTAGCAGATCAACCCTTACAACGCTCCTAAAGTTCTCTAGTAATTAACTCGCTATTTGTGTATAATTATCTAACCTCCATTTTTATCGCCGCTCCGGGTTTCCTATGTAACTGTAGATGAGATGATGATAATGATGATGATGATGATGATGATATAGGGAATAGCTTTTCATGGAAGCCCTGTGTTTAGCTCCGATTACACTTAATTGCCCATAAACAGAAACCTCATTGGTAGCCTTTGAAACTGAACACTCGAACTCTAAAAGAAAGGAAATTAATCAGTAATACAAATACACCTGACTGAGCCACCAAACACACGCATTAGTATTAACCCCTTGAAAGGCCCAGAACGTAAATTCCATTGTAATGCAGGTACCATTAGACGATTTTTAGTGACTATAAGCAATATTATATAGCTATGACCTGTTTAGTATCCTTGTCCACTAGTTAATTTGGTATATTAAGCTACTTTACGTAATTTTATGGCTCAACAACAGACGATTTTTAGTGACTATAAGCAATATTATATAGATATGACCTGTTTAGCATCCTTGTCCACTAACTAATTTGGTATATTAAGCTACTTGTCGTTATTTTATGGCTCGACAACAGACCATTTATTTATAGCAAAGGAAAGATCTGGGCGTGAAGGGGTTAATAAAGCGATGGAAGAGCATGTTTTAGGCTTATACTATTACCTGAGATACATTGGTGTAGCTTTTACTGTTAACATTATTGGAGTAAAAAAGTATATGTTGGTTAATCTAGATCTTGTGATGTATAAAAAAAAAGGTCAGGTTATATTATTACCCAAATTACATTGGTCTAGTTTTTACTGTTATGATTATTGTAGTAAAAAGCTATATATAAAGTGATATTCTATTAAACACTGAACGCGTAGGTGAGAACACACACACACAAACACACAGACATACACACACACATACACAGACAGACAGACAGACACACACACACACACATACACACACCACGCACACAGACACACACACATACACACACACACACACACACACACACACACACACACACACACACACACACACACACACCACACACACACAGACACACACACACGCACACACACACACCACGCACACACAGACACACACACAGACACACACACACACACACACACACATACACACACACCAATTGACCCGTGGAATTGGCTGCCAGAAAAAAGTCGTGTGTTCAGGTAACTTCTATAATTCACTTATACTTTCCCTTTGTTGCATTTTCTCTCGTGTCTAAACTTTGTGTCCTAACAAGAAAAAGTTTGAAAGTTACAAAAATCAGTGTATTCCATTTCCTCCCCAAAAAGTCAGCTAAAATAAATAGTTTGGAAAAAAAGTAGAATTGAATCAACTCCTTGTCTTGGTAAAAAAAAAAGTATTGTTAAAGAAGAAAAAAACAACGCAAAAGCTCGGTGGCCTAAGTGTTGATTTCCAAGACATCGAATAAAGTTACGCATCTAATTAAACTCTTTGTAGAAAAACGAAAAACAAAACAAAAAAACGGCCAAAAGTTATGGTTTCGAGCAAGTTTTAGTTGTAGATGAGAAGTTAAGGATGAGGAAGAGGACGAATGATGATGATAATAAAATAAATACTAATAATGATGATGATGATGATGACAATAATGAGAATAGCAAAGTTGAAGGAGGAGATACATTTTTTAAAACATTTACTTAGCTATTTGAGAAAACCCCTGACATCATTACATTTTTACTTGTATGTTTAGAGAGAGAGAGAGAGAGAGAGAGAGAGAGAGAGAGAGAGAGAGAGAGAGAGAGAGAGAGAGAGAGAGAGAGAGAGAGAGAGAGAGAGAGAGAGAGAGAGAGAGAGAGAGAGAGAGAGAGAGAGAGAGAGAGAGAGAGAGAGAATAGGAAAAGGAAAGGACAAAAAAGGCAAAAAAAGAAAAATAATTAATATAATCGTCACTGGAGGAAAAATAAAAAGGAAAAAAAAGAATGAATGGGTTATGACCAAAAACAAGTGGGAAGAAAGAAAGGAAGTGGGAAGGAAAATAGGATGAGGAAGAAGAAAACAGTGAGGGAAGGGGGGCTTGAAAACGACCTTACTGTATAAGTGAGGAAGGGAAGAGGAGGAAGAGTGAGGAAGGAAGAGAAGAATAAGGGATGAGATAAGAGAAAGAAGAGGAGGAAGAGGAAGTGAATAATAAAGAAGATGAAGGAAAATGAAGGAAGAAAAGGAAGTGAATAAAGGAGGAGGCAGTGTAATAATAGGATAAAGAAAAGGAGGAAGAGGAAGGAAGAGGAGGAAGGATATAGAAGGAAGAAAGTAAATCAAGGAAATCAATAAAGAAGGTTAATAAAGATAATAATGAAAAAAATACAGAAATTAAATAAAGAAGGAAGCAAGGGAAGTCAAAAAAGGAAGAGACAACAATAACAGAAGGAAAAAAATACTAGAGAAAGAAGGATTTTTACCTATCAGGAGGAACAGGAGGAGGATAAAATAGGAGGGACACAGGAGGAGGAACAGGAGGAGAACAGGAGGAACAGGAGGAAAACAGGAGGAGGAACAGGAGGAACAGGAGGAAAACAGGAGGAGGAACAGGAGGAGGAACAGGAGGAGGAACAGGAGGAAAACAGTAGAAACTAGGGGGGGGGGCACTCTGTAGAGCGCATACCTCCGCCCGAATATTTCATCAATTGGTTGCATGAATATATATATATATATACTATATATATGCACTCAGTATGAGCGCATACCTCTGGCCGAAAATTCATCAATTGGTTGCCATGGCAACAATTGTCAATAGATTTCATCCAAAATTAAATCAGTTCTTCCTTATACCAAATAGACTTGGTATATTGAGTTTGGTCTAAATCTATTCGTAACTTTTTGAGAAATCCTGTACACTAACAAACAGACAGACAGACAGACAGATCGGGGTGAAAACATAACCCCTCCAACTTCGTTGGCGGAGGTAAAAATATGAGAACAGGAGGACGAACAGGAGGGAAACAGGAGTAGAAAATAGGAGGGAAACAGGAGAACAGGAGGACGAACAGGAGGGAAACAGGAGTAGAAAATAGGAGGGAAACAGGAGAACAGGAGGAGAACAGGAGGAGGAACAGGAAGAGGAGAAAATAGGAAGGAATAGGTAATTACTTCAAGTCTTCTCCGCGTTCTCTACGGCCGCTAAACACAACAAGGACACGAAGCAAACATGATTACGAGCTCTAATAGGCACAGGGATTAAACAGCGCCCCAGGTTATGCGTTGATGAGAACACTTTCCTCGGCATCGATCTGGCAATGAACCCAGGGCAGATGATGGTGGTTTTGTTTTTGGTTAATATTTAGTATTTAAGTGGTATTTAGTAGTTTTTGTAGTGTTTAGTTAGTATTTAAGTAGTATTTAGTAGTATTTAGTAGTGTTTAGTTAGTATTTAAGTAGTAGTTTAGTAGTATTTAGTAGTGTTTAGTAAGTATATCAGTAGTAGTTTAGTAGTATTTAGTAGTGTTTAGTTAGTATATCAGTAGTAGTTTAGTAGTACTTAGTAGTGTTTAGTTAGTAAATCAGTAGTAGTTTAGTAGTATTTAGTGGTATTTAGTAGTGTTTAGTTGGTATATCAGTAGTAGTTTAGTAGTATTTAGTAGTGTTTAGTTAGTATATCAGTAGTAGTTTAGTAGTATTTAGTAGTGTTTAGTTGGTATATCAGTAGTAGTTTAGTAGTATTTAGTAGTGTTTAGTATAGTATTTAGTAGTAGTTAGTGTTATAGTATTAGTGTGTGTTTTAGTTAGTATAATCAGTAGTAGTTTAGTAGTATTTAGTTAAGTAATTAGTAGTGTTTAGTTAGTATAATCAGTAGTAGTTTAGTAGTATTTAGTAGGTATTTAGTTGTATAGTTAGTAAGTAGTTTAGTAGATTTAGTAGTATTTAGTGGTATTCAGTAGTAGTTTAGTAGTATTTAGTAGTGTTTAGTTAGTAATCAGTAGTAGTTTAGTAGTGGTATTTAGTAGTTTTAGTTGTATATCAGTAGTAGTTTAGTAGTATTAGTATTGTGTTTAGTTAGTATATCAGTAGTATTTAGTAGTATTAGTAGATTTAGTAGTTGTAGTTTTAGTTAGTATATCAGTAGTAGTTTAGTAATTTAGTAGTGTTTAGTTGTGTATAGTAGTAGTTTTAGTGTATTTAGTAGTGTTTAGTTGTAAATCAGTAGTAGTTTGTAGTATTTTGTATTAGTAGTTTTAGTGGTATTAGTAGTAGTATTTAGTGTATTTAGTAGTGTTTAGTTAGGTATATCAGTAGTAGTTTAGTAGTATTTAGTAGTTTTAGTTGTTTAGTAGTATTATAGTAGTATAGTTTTTAGTAGTATTTAGTGGTATTTAGTAGTGTTTAGTTAGTATATCAGTAGTATTTAGTAGTATTAGTAGTATTTTAGTAGTGTTTAGTTAGTTATATCAGTAGTAGTTTTAGTAGTATTTAGTAGTAGTTTAGTTAGTTAGTTATAATCAGTAGTAGTTTTAGTAGTATTTAGTGTTTTAGTAGGTTTAGTGTAAGTAATTATCAGTAGTAGTTGTAGTAGTATTTAGTAGTATTTAGGTAGTAGTTTAGTTAGTAATCAGTTAGTAGTTTAGTAGTATTTAGTGTTAGTGTTAGTGTTAGTAGTGTTTAGGTAATATTTAGTAGTAGTTTAGTAGTATTTAGTAGTATTAGTAGTTTAGTAGGTATTATCATAGTAGTTTAGTAGTATTTAGTGGTTTAGTAGTTGTTAGTATAGTAGTATTTAGTAGTATTTATGTTTTAGTAGTATTTAGTGGTAGTATTATCAGTAGTAGTTTAGTGGTATTTTAGTTTAGTGTATTTAGTTTAGGTATAATCAGTAGTAGTTTAGTAGTATTTAGTAGTGTTTAGTTTAGTAGTATTAGTAGTTTGTGGTATTTAGTAGTGTTTAGTTAGTAAATCAGTAGTAGTTTAGTAGTATTTAGTAGTTTTAGTAGTTTTTAGTGGTATATAGTAGATTTAGTAGTAATTAGTAGTTTAGTAGTATTTAGTGTATTTAGTGGTATTAGTAGTGTTTAGTTAGTAAATCAGTAGTAGTTTAGTAGTATTTAGTGGTATTTAGTAGTATTTAGTGGTATTTAGTAGTGTTTAGTTAGTAAATCAGTAGTAGTTTAGTAGTATTTAGTGGTATTTAGTAGTATTTAGTGTATTTAGTAGTTTTAGTTTAGTATAGTAGTAGTTTAGTAGTTTATTTATTGTAGTAGTTTAGTTATGGTAGTATTTAGTAGTGTTTAGTTAGTAATCGTAGTTTAGTAGTATTTAGTGGTATTTAGTAGTTTAGTTGGTATTTAGTAGTGTGTAGTAAATCAGTAGTAGTTTAGTATATTTAGTAGTTTTGATTTTTAGTAAGTAGTAGTTTAGTTATATTAGTTATTTATATTAGTTAGTAATAAGTATTTAGTAGTTTATTTAGTAGTATTTAGTAGTGTTTAGTTAGTAATATCAGTAGTAGTTTAGTAGTATTAGTAGTGTTTAGTTAGTAATCAGTAGTAGTTTAGTAGTTTTAGAAGTTGTATAGTATGTTTAGTTAGTATATCAGTAGTAGTTATTAGTATATTTAGTAGTGTTTAGTGTATTAGGGTATATAGTAGTAGTTTAGTAATCTAGTAAGATTTAGTAGTATTAGTTAGTATCAGTTAGTAGTATTTAGTGGTATTTAGTAGTGTTTAGTTAGTAAATCAGTAGTAGTTTAGTAGTATTTAGTGGTATTTAGTAGTATTTAGTAGTATTTAGTAGTGTTTAGTTGGTATATCAGTAGTAGTTTAGTAGTATTTAGTAGTGTTTTGTTAGTGTATCAGTAGTAGTTTAGTAGTATTTAGTAGTGTTTAGTTAGTGTATCAGTAGTAGTTTAGTAGTATTTAGTAGTATTTAAGTTTAATACTTACAATTTCAGGATTTATTCATGGCATTAAATTTGTATATTAACTAAGGTGTGAAATATGTTTTTTGTGAAAAAACATTATTTTAGGAGAATTTTTTTATTTTTATCTTATTATAATTAATTTTTTTTGTGTGTGTGTGTGTGTGTGTGTGTGTGTGTGTGTGTGTGTGTGTGTGTGTGTGTGTGTGTGTGTGTGTGTGTGTGTGTGTGTGTGTGTGTGTGTGTGTGTGTGTGTGTGATGAGATACGCTGCTATCTCTGTTTTGTTGAAGAAAAGGATCGATGAAAAAGAAGTCATATTTCAAGTACAGAAACAACTTTTTTAACGAGGAAAAAACATAAACAACAAATCTAAAAGCCCCATAAATATTTTGGTGTATCTCTCTCTCTATATATTTATTTCTCTATCTATATATCCATCTTTGCCTGTCTGTGAACCTATCAAATACACCCACACACACAAAAACCTATCCTATCTCCTATCTATTTTATCTCAACGTTATACTATCATACATCTATCATAAATATCTATCTACACACATATACTATCATACATATCTATCTACACACATATACTATCATACATCTATCATACATATCTATCTACACACATATACCATCATACATCTATCATACATATCTATCTACACACATATACTATCATACATCTATCATACATATCTATCTACACACATACACTATCATACATCTATCATACATATCTATCTACACACATATACTATCATACATCTATCATACATATCTATCTACACACATATACTATCATACATCTATCATACATATCTATCTACACACATATACTATCATACATCTATCATACATATCTATCTACACACATATACTATCATACATCTATCATACATATCTATCTACACACATATACCATCATACATATCATACATCTTGAATAACTTTTCGCTCCTGTACAACAACAGCGATAAGTCTCGGGGAAGAGGGAGCCATATTTCACTTTCCCCGCGGTAAGGTTACAGCGACACGCAACCCAACAGCCTCGTACCTCAACACCACTCTTTGCTACACCACTACACCTCCTCCTCGGCGCTATCCAACACGCCCCCCCCCCCTTCCCCATCCCCTCCTAAACACCCCTTTACCTTCCCCATCCCTTTTCCCCTCCTAAACAACCCCTTCCCTTCCCCCATCCCCTTTCCCCCCTCCTTTCCCCCTCCTGCACCCCCCCTTCCCCTTCACCCATCCCCTTTTCCCCTCCTAAACACCCCCTTCCCTTCCCCCATCCCCTTCTCCCCCCTCCTAATCACTCCCCCACTCCCCTTCTCCCCCCTATTCCCTTTCCCCCCTAATCACTCCTACTTCCCCTTCTCCCCCTCCCCTTCCTACATCCCCTTCTCCCCCTCCAAGATACTATCCCCATCATTTTCTTCCCCTAAACTGTCTCCTTATCCCCTTCTCCCCACTAAACACCCCCTCATTCTCTTCTCCCCCCCTAAAAAAAAAAACACACTCCCCCCATCCCCCTCTCCTCACCCCCAGTCCTGCTATATACTCTTGGTAAAGCTATACAGGATTATCTTAGCTCGTGCACCACTCCAAACATGATCCCAAGGACTCTTCGAACCTTAACCCCCTGAGGCCCAGAACGTAATTTCCACTGTAATTTGGGTACCATTAGACGATTTTTAGTGAATAAAGCAAACTTTTACAGCTATGACCTGTTTAGTATCCTTGTCCACTAGTTAATTTGGTATATTCAGTCACTTTTCGTATTTTTATAGCTAACAATGGACTGTTTTATATAGTAAAGGAAAGATCTGGGCGTGAAGGGGTTAAGTGTTATGTAATCTGACTCAAGTGTTTCTCGTATCACCTGCTTTGTGTAAATTTATTAAAGGGTTCAAAGAAAAAATCCATTCCCCTTGACATATGAGACAATATACCGTGTTATGCTTGGGTTTACTTGACTTATTTGACTTACGTGACTTACTGACTTACAAGAACAGCACCTAGAGTATGAACCTACGAAGAGAAGGCACCTATGAAAATGTTAAAATGGGTGACTAAAAAAAATATTCCATACTTCTATCAAATTTAAGCTGCCCTTCACAAGTTCCTAAAAGTATTATGTAACAAGCTGAACACCTGTAATGAAATACCTGTACTCTCTGCCCCCCCCGTAGCTTCCCCCTACATGTAACCTTAGTACTGTAAGTATATAATATAGTATATAGTATATTTTATAGTATAGTAGTATATGATTATAGTATATGGTGGAAGTGAGGAAGTCCATTCATCACTGGACTCGATTATACATGAGTGAGTAATCGCTCTAAACGCCCACCCTCTGAAAAAAAAATATATTGACCATCAAGAATATGTAGTAAAAGTAGTAAAAAAAATATGTAATAAAAGTAGTAAAAAAAAATACATCATAATACAAATAGTTTCCGTCCACAACAAACTCCTAACTGACAAGAACCCATTTTCTTAATAACCTTAAAATGTTCTTACGTGGACCGAAAAAGGAAAAATATAGGAGAAAAATATATGAATAATATAGTTTAGTGCTAAAGTGTAAATAAAAAAAAAATCAAAGCAAAGTAACGAAATGGAAAACGGAAGGAACGTGGAAAAAGTAAGGGAAGAGTAAAAGGTAAACAATACGAAGGGAAGGGGAAGGGAAGGGAAGGGAGGAAAGGGAAGAGAAATGAAGGAAAGAAAAGAAAAGAAAGAAAGAAAAGAAAAGAAAAGAAAAGAAAAGAGAAGAGAAGAGAAGAGAAGAGAAGAGAAGAGGGAAGAGAAAGAAGAGAAAAAGAAGAAAGAGAAGGAGAAGAGAAGAGAAGAGAAGAGAAGAAGAGAGAAGAGAGAAGAGAGAAGAGAGGAGAGAGGAGAGAAGAGAGAAGAGAGAAGAGAAGAGAAAGAGAAGAGAAGAGAAGAGAAGAGAGAAGAGAAGAGAAGAGAAGAGAAGAGAAGAGAAGAGAAGAGAAGAGAAGAGAAGAGAAGAGAAGAGAAGAGAAGAGAAGAGAAGAGAAGAGAAGAGAAGAGAAGAGAAGAGAAGAGAGAGAAGAGAAGAGAAGAGAAGAGAAGAGAAGAGAAGAGAAGAGAGAGAAAGAAGAAGGAGAGAAGAGAAGAGAAGAGAAGAGAAAGCGAGAAATGGGAAGAGAAAGCGAAGAGAAGAGAAGAGAAGAGAAAGAGAAGAGAAGAGAAGAGAAAGAGAAGAGAAGAAAAGAAGAGAAGAGAAGAGAAGAGAAGAGAAGAGAAGAGAAGAGAAGAGAAAGAGAAGAGAAGAGAAGAGAAGAGAAGAGAAGAGAAGAGAAGAGAAGAGAAGAGAAGAGAAGGGAAGGGAAGGGAAGGGAAGGGAAGGGAAGGGAAGGGAAGGGAAGGGAAGGGAAGGGAAGAGAAGGGAAGAGAAGGGAAGGGAAGGGAAGGGAAGGGAAGGGAAGGGAAGGGAAGGGAAGGGAAGGGAAGGGAGAGGAAGGGAAGGAAGGGAAGGGAAGGGAAGGGAAGGGAAAGGAAGGGAAGGGAAGGGAAGGGAAGGGAAAAGGGAAGATAACGGAAGCCCTGTGATTGAAAGGGAAACGGAAACAAAAGAGATGGAATTGAGAGTAGGAGGGAGGAAAGAGACACTGAAAAAGAGACTAGTGAAAACAAAGAAGGGAAAGAATAAAAGAATAAAGGAATAAAGGAATAAAGGAAGGAATGCAAGGGATGGATAAAAAGGACACTGAAAAGCTGCGAATAGAAAGAAAAGGACGAAGGAGAGATAAAGAACACAAAAAAAAGGTGAAAAATCAGAAGCATAATATTTTCATTAACTTTCAAGACAGCAAAAAAAAAGGAAAAAAAAGAAAGGAAAGAAAGATAAAGAATAAAAGAAAAGATGAGAAATAAAAAACATCACTTTTTATAATGATTAACTTTTAAGACTTCCAAAAAAATGAAAGGAAAGAAAGATGACAGCTTTTGACACTTAGCAGGAGTCAAAACGCATCTAAACTTCCAAAAACTTCTGCGAAAACCGTCATTAAAGCTCTCTAATGTGAGCTCCAGCGAGAAAATAGTATAAATTAAATAAAAAAAAAGTTTATTTACCCACGTCGCAAGAAAAAGTAGAAATAAATATACGACAAATTTCTATCATCATCCATTTTTGAACCCAGATATCCATTTTTATCATCCATTTCTATCATCCATCCATTTTTGAATACTAATGTATTATTTTTCCCTCACTAAATTTCATCCCAGTAAGGCTATTATCACTATTTATAATAATGAAAAAATAGCAATAAAATGAAAAATCAGGTCAGGTTACCAAAAACGAAAAGAGGCAAAAATAGAAAAAAAAGATAAGAACACAAAAAAGTGACAAAAAATACACAAAACAGAAAATCAGGTCAGAAAGTTCTCTTAAAAACACAAATGAAATGGGAAAAGTGCAAAACAGTCCTCGCCAGAAATTGTCACAAAACAAAAAAGGTACAGGACCCAGGGCAGTGGGAAAAAAGGAGGACGCAAGAAGGAAAAGAAAAACGAGAGGAATACAAATAAATAAGACAACGACAACAAAGAAGAGACATGGCAACAGACTGAGAAATAAATAAATGGATTATAAGTACGAAGTAATCAAACATAGAACCAAAAGACGAAGAAAGAGACAAACAGGAGACGAAGAAAAATACAAAAAATCAAGGAAAAGGGACGCAGAAGGGGATGGAGAGAGAAACGAAGAAATAAAAAGAAAAGAAAAAATAAGATTGACTTGAAGGGCCTAGGATAAGGAGAAAGAAGAAGAAATAAGATTGACCTCAAGGGCCTCGCCAGTGACCTCCCGAGTCTTCAGTCCATCCCCTGACCAGCCAATTTCCGGAAGCACAAGATTTAAGGACAATATTCACCCTCATGATTTTCCAGCTTATGGCGGGTGTGTGGGTGGGGTTTAGGGGGAGGGTGTGTGTGGTGGGGGAGGGTGTGGGTGTGGGGGAGCGTGTGGGTGTGTTGGGGTGTGTGGAGGGGGCGAGGGGGAAAGGGTGTAGGGTGAGGACCATAATGTCGCCGTGGTATCTCTTCGGTTCCTCGGCTCGCTCGCTCCCCCAGAAGGAATCTCGTGTCCCTCAGTTAAGGTTTTCAGAAGGAGGATTTGGCGAGGGAGGAAGCGAGCCAATATAAGCGGCTCTCTATACTTTGAGTGAGTCAGTTTGATGATTATGGTTACTGGTGTGTGTGAGAGAGAGAGAGAGAGAGAGAGAGAGGAGAGAGAGAGAGAGAGAGAGAGAGAGAGAGAGAGAGAGAGAGAGGAGATGAGGAGGAGAGAGAGAAGAGAGAGAGAGAGGGAGAGAGAGGGAGAGAGAGAGAGAGAGAGGAGAGAGAGAGAGAAGAGAGAGAGGAGAGAGAGAGGAGAGAGAGAGAGAGAGAGGGGGGGGGGCAGTCACGAGTATCTAATTGTAAACATGTAAATAGTTAGCATTAAGTAATCATAAGTA
>JACEEZ010003098.1:75560-110981 GCA_016584305.1 Chionoecetes opilio
ACCGCTACCATTGTACCATCCACTACCACTACCATGTACCATCCACTACCACTACCACTACCATGTACCATCCACTACCACTACCATGTACCATCCACTACCACTACCATGTACCATCCACTACCACTACCATGTACCATCCACTACCACTACCGCTACCATGTACCATCCACTACCACTACCATGTACCATCCACTACCGCTACCATGTACCATCCACTACCACTACCGCTACCATGTACCATCCACTACCACTACCGCTACCATGTACCATCCACTACCACTACCATGTACCATCCACTACCACTACCATGTACCATCCACTACCACTACCACTACCATCTACCATCCACTACCACTACCATCCACTACCGCTACCATGTACCATCCACTACCACTACCATGTACCATCCACTACCACTACCATGTACCATCCACTACCACTACCATGTACCATCCACTACCATGTACCATCCACTACCACTACCACTACCATGTACCATCCACTACCACTACCACTACCATGTACCATCCACTACCACTACCATGTACCATCCACTACCTACCATGTACCATCCACTACCACTACCATGTACCATCCACTACCACTACCATGTACCATCCACTACCACTACCATGTACCATCCACTACCACTACCATGTACCATCCACTACCACTACCACTACCATGTACCATCCACTACCACTACCGCTACCATGTACCATCCACTACCACTACCACTACCATGTACCATCCACTACCACTACCACTACCATGTACCATCCACTACCACTACCGCTACCATGTACCATCCACTACCACTACCATGTACCATCCACTACCACTACCACTACCATGTACCATCCACTACCACTACCATGTACCATCCACTACCACTACCGCTACCATGTACCATCCACTACCACTACCATGTACCATCCACTACCACTACCACTACCATGTACCATCCACTACCACTACCATGTACCATCCACTACCACTACCATGTACCATCCACTACCACTACCATGTACCATCCACTACCACTACCATGTACCATCCACTACCACTACCGCTACCATGTACCATCCACTACCACTACCATGTACCATCCACTACCGCTACCATGTACCATCCACTACCACTACCGCTACCATGTACCATCCACTACCACTACCGCTACCATGTACCATCCACTACCACTACCATGTACCATCCACTACCACTACCATGTACCATCCACTACCACTACCGCTACCATGTACCATCCACTACCACTACCATGTACCATCCACTACCACTACCGCTACCATGTACCATCCACTACCACTACCACGTACCATCCACTACCACTACCATGTACCATCCACTACCACTACCGCTACCATGTACCATCCACTACCACTACCATGTACCATCCACTACCACTACCATGTACCATCCACTACCGCTACCATGTACCATCCACTACCACTACCGCTACCATGTACCATCCACTACCACTACCGCTACCATGTACCATCACTACCACTACCATGTACCATCCACTACCACTACCATGTACCATCCACTACCACTACCATGTACCATCCACTACCACTACCACTACCATGTACCATCCACTACCACTACCATGTACCATCCACTACCACTACCATGTACCATCCACTACCACTACCACTACCATGTACCATCCACTACCGCTACCATGTACCATCCACTACCACTACCATGTACCATCCACTACCACTACCATGTACCATCCACTACCACTACCACTACCATGTACCATCCACTACCACTACCATGTACCATCCACTACCACTACCATGTACCATCCACTACCACTACCACTACTATGTACCATCCACTACCACTACCATGTACCATCCACTACAACTACCATACCATGTACCATCCACTACCACTACCATGTACCATTAGACCTGTTCAGAAAACAATTTTTTCCTATTTTTATACCCTCCTGCACGGTTTCCAATGCTTTTTGACCTGGAAAAGTCGAAAATTACAACCATTATAATTCAAAATGTCAGAAACTTTTGCCTCATGAAGCATGAAGTTCTATTCTATACACGTTTTCTGAAACGCCAGTTTCGGAGCATTTTGATGTTTGTTTTCGCCTATTTTTTCACCAATAAATGGGCATAAGCAGGTTAAAGCAAGTAATTAGATGCTGACTGAAACATCAAAATGCATAGAAACATTTATGGAAATATTACATGTGATATTTACAGACAAATTTTCAAAAAAATTAAACTAAATATATTTTATTTCACTCTAGTCACAAATTCACAATGGTTTTAGCATGACATCTAATGGTCTGTTATGTTTGTTGCAGATCTGTTGAAACCTGCTAACAAATCCAGAGATACTTCACAAGATAACTTCACTATGGCAGTAAGCAAGGAGCTCCGAGGACGCAAAGTTGACATCTCAGAACCTCCACCTGCAGTCCAGAGACAAGCGTCACGCCGACCTGCTACTAGATCTGCTACAGAAACCTTCCTGATCGGCTACCCATCATCCAGCATCAGTGGCTCCCAGTTACCCACCAACAGACAGGCCTTCCAGTACTTCCTCCATCTCCAGAGTTTGCCAGAAAATACAGGGAATCCTAAGCATCAAGACCTCGCCAATGAAACAGTGGAGGCTATCATCCCATTCTGGCAGATGGCTAGGATCAAGACCATGACCAAGTACAATGCAGCGCAGCATTTCATGACACTTCACAAAAAGCACAGAGATCTAGCAAGGAATAAAGGTAGAACAGGTGACCCTGGAGGGAAAAGGAGTGCCTTTGTCCTGGAATTAGATAGCCTGTTCGACATAGGAGCTTCAGATGCCATCCAGGAAATAGAGAGAAACCGACTGCTATCAAGGGAGAAGAAGGACAAGGACATCAGGTTCTAGGACATCAGGTTCAGTGACAAAGAGAAGCAGGACATTGCTGCCAAGCTGCACGCCACTGAGAAGCCAGATAGCTTCAGACGAGGGAAACCTATGTTCCCTCAGGTTACAGCCAAGACGACTCTGGCTGATCTAGTTGGTCCAGAGAGTCATCTTCTGCTTGACACCCTTGGCATTGAGTATGACTGGCTTCTGCAGCCTGTGGCGACATGGCCAAGGAGTGATGACTACAGCAAGGCCCTGGAATATGTCAGCAATGTAAAAGTAGTGAATGACATTGCTGAGCGGGGAGTCAAGATGATGACTGATTTCGCAAACATCATTACCACAGATTCTCAGCAAAAACAGTACCTTCTTCAAACTGTGGAATACAACCGTGAGCGATTTGATAGCTTCAAGAAGCAAACTCTGAAAAAATGACTGAAGTGTCCTTCTGACATAGACAATAGAGTTTTCTGCCACTTGAAAATAGTTTTTAGAGTCTTTGTCACACATTTTTTGATGTCAAGATTGTAATATTTATGAAATTTATATGAAATTTTCAGAAAATTTTGCTTTTTTTCTGGATATGATGTGTCTTTTTTTCTTGAATGTTTACTTGGATTGTTTTTTCAGAAATAATATTAAAAATGCTTCAATTTGATACCCAATTTGTTGTTCTATCCCAATTGTAACAAAAGTCTCAGGTGAAAAAAAGTCTGGCGGAAGGCAAAATTAGGCGCTTTTCTACTGCCGCGGGCTTAATATCTTGAGGTCCAATGAGGCAAAAGTTCCTGACATTTTAGCTCAAAATGGTTGTGATTTTCGGCTTTTCCAGGTCAAAAAGCATGGGAAACCTTGCAGGGGGGTATAAAAATAGGAAAAAATGGTTTTCTGAACAGGTCTAAATTGTACCATCCACTACCACTACCATCTACCATCCACTACCACTACCATGTACCATCCACTACCACTACCATCTACCATCCACTACCACTACCATCATCTACCACTACCATCATCTACCACTACCATCACCTACCACTACCATCATCTACTACTACCATCTACCATCCACTACCATTTACCATCATCTACCACTACCATCTGCCACCACTACCACTACCATCATCTACTACTACCATCACCTTACCACTGCCATAAGTAGCTTTAACTCACTTACTCGCATTATTGATACCCTTACACCTCAACAACTAAAGCTAATCATCACTAGTTTGGGCCAAGATCCGTGTCAGGTGTAGTTTCAATGCATATATTACTTCTTGCGTAATCCTGATAACACACACACACACACACACACACACACACACACACACACACAACACACACACACACAACTGATTACATAACCATCCTGGGAGAGATAACTAAAGATCACTGAATTTATACATTAATTTATATATTTTAGACATGAAGCAAAGACCTTATAGCTATGTCCAACCATGTGTGTGTGTGTGTGTGTGTGTGTGTGTGTGTGTGTGTGTGTGTGTGTGTGTGTGTGTGTGTGTGTGTGTGTGTGTGTGTGTGTGTGTGTGTGTGTCCTTTGTTTCCCTGCGTGATACAATTAAGCACCAGGTGTGACACATCTAATATTCACATCAGATTTACTACCAATGCTTGCAAATAAATGAAGAAACGCCCCCCCCCCCCTCACACACACACACACACACACACACACACACACACACACACACACACACACACACACACACACACACACACACGTAGTTCCGGTGTCACCCATAACGCCTAAACACACTCTATCACGCTGGAATGCCCTCTTAATTAACGCACTCCTAGACACACCCTTGCTATGCTGTCACTGCCTCGTAAACACACTCCACCGAGAGAGAGAGAGAGAGAGAGAGAGAGAGAGAGAGAGAGAGAGAGAGAGAGAGAGAGAGGAGAGAGAGAGAGAGAGAGAGAGAGAGAGAGAGAGAGAGAGAGAGAGAGAGAGAGAGAGAGAGAGAGAGAGAGAGAGAGAGAGAGAGAAGAGAGAGAGAGAGAGAGAGAGATTAAAAGATTAAATCAAACTAACCTAAGCTAAACTAAACTAATTAAACTAAACTAAGAGAGAGAGAGAAGAGAGAGAGAGAGAGAGAGAGAGAGGAGGAGAGAGAGAGAGAGAGAGAGAGAGAGAGGAGAGAGAGAGAGAGAGAGAAGAGTGAGAGAGAGGAGAGAGAGAGGAGTGGTACTTTACCCCTTTTACTATTAAGCAGCAGCCACTTCCTCTTCCTCCTTTTCCTCTTCTTCCTCCAATTCCTGTGTCTGTGTGTATGCTCTCTCTCTCTCTCTCTCTCTCTCTCTCTCTCTCTCTCTCTCTCTCTCTCTCTCTTCTCTCTCTCTCTCTCTCTCTGTTTATTATTTGTTACTTCAGTGTTCGAGTCCTGATTTTTTTTTTCTCTCTCTCTCTCTCCTCTCTCTCTCTCTCTCTCTCTCTCTCTCTCTCTCTCTCTCTCTCTCTCTCTCTCTCTCTCTCTCTCTCTCGGGTCACACAATAGAGCACAAGGTTCCTCTGCGTCGCCCCGGTGTCTCCATGCCATTAACATTCCTTAATTACCTCGGCTCTGGATGGCGACATTACTATAGGGTCAAACTGTGTGAGTGGAGGAAGAACGCGAAGGAAAAACGATGCAGAAATATATGAAAAGAAGTAAAAAAGAAGAGCAAATAGAAAACACACAAAAATAGAATGGAGGAAGCATATTTTCTCGGATCTATTTGTATCTATCTCGTGTATTTATCTATCTTTATAAAGGTCGTTCAGTCTGTCTCCAGTCATAGGGTTGGTCACTTTTCTTCTACCATTCAGTTCATGACGTGTTTTGAATTCCTTGACTCTGCTTTTGGCAACGAAAAAATCGCAAAAATAAAAATAAATAAATAAAAAACATACTCACACAGGCGGTGACAAATAATATTGCTTCGTACAATGAACACGCAAAGAGATGTAAAGAATTCGTGGCCAGGAAAATATTCTTCTTTGGTTGCGAATCCTTGACTTATAAATACTTCCTAGTGTGTGTGTGTGTGTGTGTGTTGTGGTGTGTGTGTGTGTGTGTGTGGGTGGGGGGGTGGGTGGGTGGGTGGGTGGGTGGGTGGTGGGTGGGGGTGGGTGTGGGTGGGTGGGTGGGTGGGTGGGTGGGTGGGTGGGTGGGTGGGTGGGTGGGTGGGTGGGTGGTGGTGGGTGGGTGGGTGGGTGGGTGTGGTGTGTGTGTGTGTGTGTGGGTGTGTGTGTGTGTGTGGTGTGTGTGTGAGATAAGTTGTCTGACCAACGTCACTGGTGTGGAAGACAAACAAAGTAAAAATAGCCCTGAAAAGCGAATGCTGCCACGCCACCAAATATCATGATATGTATTAAGTACCAATATATATTTATTCCCATTACCAATACTTCAAAATCATAAAAAGCAAGGCAACGCGACACAGACGCTACGCTAATATTAATTAGATAAAATAAAACAGTATTACTAGAACACCATAACACTAATAAGACTCGTGTGTGTCGCTTCTGGCAACTCTGCAATAAAGTTTTTCTTCTGGATGTTGACGTCTGACGCAAAATGACAACACTTCGGGGAATATCTTTATGAACTGACGTAACACATAATAAGAGAGAGAGGAGAGAGAGAAGAGAGGAGAGAGAGAGAGAAGAGAGAGAGAGAGAAGAGAGAGAGAGAGAGAAGAGAGAAGAGAGAGAGAGAGAGAGAGAGAGAGAGAGAGAGAGAGAGAGAGAGAGAAAAAAAAAATCAGAACAGAGATAATTTCAAACTCGCTCAACACACACACTCTTTGGCGTCAGAATCTCCTCAGTAACCTTTCCATTTTTCTCAATAACCACCACCACCACCTCCTCCTCACCACCACCACCACGACAACACCACACCACCACCACCACCACACCACCACCACCTTTCCCCCCCCTTCCACCACCACCACCTTTCCACCCCCCACCACCACCACCACCACCACCACCTTTCCCACCCCTTCCACCACCACCACCACCACCACGACAACACACGAGGCGTCCGAACAACTTATTTTTCCCCTCCTTTCCCTTCCCCTCGCCTCACCTAACCCGCCACGCGATAAAAGAGACACGAACTATTTATACTTCCTTTGACATCTATTGAGTTACTGTGAAACTATGCTGTGCTACAAAGGACGCGCTGGGGTGACGTTAGGTTATGTGAAAACAACAATAATTGAGGCTATATATATTGTGCCTGTTAACGTGTCTTTCTAAGCGCTCGGGTGGCGTTAGGTTATGTATAAAAAACAGCTTATTATGACTCGATATATACTGTGCTGTGTCTGTCTGTTTATGTGGGTTTGTATGTATTGTTTAGCTTAGGTATGTTAGTTATTTTAAATTTAGTTATGTTATTATTTATAGTTTAGTTACGTTATTTATTTATTGATTAGTTACGTTAGTTATTTATTGTTTAGTTACGTTATTTATTTATTGTTTAGTTACGTTAGTTATTTATTGTTTAGTTATGTTAGTTATTTATTGTTTAGTTACGTTATTTATTTATTGTTTAGTTACGTTATTTATTTATTGTTTAGTTATGTTAGTTATTTATTGTTTAGTTACGTTAGTTATTTATTGTTTAGTTATATTAGTTATTTATTGATTATTTTCGTTAGTTATTTATTGTTTAGTTACGTTATTTATTTATTGTTTAGTGACGTTAGTTATTTATTGTTTAGTTATGTTAGTTATTTATTGTTTAGTTATGTTAGTTATTTATTGTTTAGTTACGTTAGTTATTTATTGTTTAGTGACGTTAGTTATTTATTGTTTAGTTATGTTAGTTATTTATTGTTTAGTTATGTTAGTTATTTATTGTTTAGTTATGTTAGTTATTTATTGATTAGTTACGTTAGTTATTTATTGTTTAGTTATGTTAGTTATTTATTGTTTTGTTATGTTAGTTATTTTTTGTTTAGTTATGTTAGTTATTTATTGATTAGTTACGTTAGTTATTTATTGATTAGTTACGTTAGTTATTTATTGTTTAGTGACGTTAGTTATTTATTGTTTAGTTATATTAGTTATTTATTGATTATTTTCGTTAGTTATTTATTGTTTAGTTACGTTATTTATTTATTGTTTAGTGACGTTAGTTATTTATTGTTTAGTTATGTTAGTTATTTATTGATTATTTACGTTAGTTATTTATTGATTAGTTACGTTATTTATTTATTGTTTAGTTACGTTATTTATTTATTGTTTAGTAACGTTAGTTATTTATTGTTTAGTGACGTTATTATTTATTGATTATTTACGTTAGTTATTTATTGATTATTTACGTTAGTTATTTATTGTTTAGTTACGTTAGTTATTTATTGATTAGTTACGTTACTTATTTATTGTCTAGTTACGTTAGTTATTTATTGTTTAGTTACGTTAGTTATTTATTGCTTAGTTATGTTATTTATTTATTGTTAGTAACGTTAGTTATATATTGTTTAGTAACGTTAGTTATTTATTGTTTAGTTACGTTATTTATTTATTGTTTAGTTATGTTATTTATTTATTGTTTAGTGACGTTAGTTATTTATTGATTTGTTATGTTATTTATTGTTTAGTAACGTTAGTTATTTATTGTTTAGTTACGTTAGTTATTTATTGATTTGTTACGTTATTTATTTATTGTTTAGTAACGTTATTTATTTATTTTTTAGTTATGTTAGTTATTTATTGTTTAGTTACGTTAGTTATTTATTGTTTAGTGACGTTAGTTATTTATTGTTTAGTTACGTTAGTTATTTATTGTTTAGTGACGTTAGTTATTTATTGTTTAGTTACGTTAGTTATTTATTGTTTAGTTACGTTAGTTATTTATTGTTTAGTGACGTTAGTTATTTATTGTTTAGTGACGTTAGTTATTTATTGTTTAGTGACGTTATTTATTTATTGTTTAGTGACGTTAGTTATTTATTGTTTAGTTACGTTAGTTATTTATTGTTTAGTTACGTTAGTTATTTATTGTTTAGTTACGTTATTTATTTATTGCTTAGTTACGTTAGTTATTTATCGTTTAGTTACGTTATTTATTTATTGTTTAGTTACGTTATTTATTTATTGTTTAGTTACGTTAGTTATTTATTGTTTAGTTACGTTATTTATTTATTGTTTAGTTACGTTAGTTATTTATTGTTTAGCTATGTTAGTTAGTTATTGATTAGTTAGGTTAGTTATTTGTTTATTAGTTAGGTTAGTTATTTATTGTTTATTTACGTTATTTATTTATTGATTAGTTAGGTTATTCATTTATTGTTTAGTTACGTTAGTTATTAATTATTTAGTTACGTTAGTTATTTATTGTTTAGTTACGTTATTTATTTATTGCTTAGTAACGTTATTTATTTATTGTTTAGTGACGTTAGTTATTTATTGATTATTTACGTTAGTTATTTATTGATTAGTTACGTTAGTTATTTATTGTTTAGTGACGTTAGTTATTTATTGTTTAGTTATGTTAGTTATTTATTGATTATTTACGTTAGTTATTTATTGTTTAGTTACGTTAGTTATTTATTGATTAGTTACGTTAGTTATTTATTGTCTAGTTACGTTAGTTATTTATTGTTTAGTTACGTTAGTTATTTATTGCTTAGTTACGTTATTTATTTATTGTTTAGTAACGTTAGTTATTTATTGTTTAGTGGCGTTAGTTATTTATTGTTTAGTTACGTTATTTATTTATTGTTTAGTTATGTTATTTATTTATTGTTTAGTGACGTTAGTTATTTATTGATTTGTTATGTTATTTATTGTTTAGTAACGTTAGTTATTTATTGTTTAGTTACGTTAGTTATTTATTGATTTGTTACGTTATTTATTTATTGTTTAGTAACGTTAGTTATTTATTGATATGTTACGTTAGTTATTTATTGTTTAGTTACGTTAGTTATTTATTGATTTGTTACGTTATTTATTTATTGTTTAGTAACGTTATTTATTTATTGATATGTTACGTTAGTTATTTATTGTTTAGTTACGTTAGTTATTTATTGTTTAGTGACGTTAGTTATTTATTGTTTAGTGACGTTATTTATTTATTGTTTAGTGACGTTAGTTATTTATTGTTTAGTTACGTTAGTTATTTATTGCTTAGTTACGTTAGTTATTTATTGTTTAGTTACGTTATTTTATTGTTAGTTACTTAGTTATTATTGTTAGTTACGTTATATTTAGTTTAGTTACGTTACTTATTTATTGTTTAGCTATGTTAGTTAGTTATTGATTAGTTAGGTTAGTTATTTGTTTATTAGTTAGGTTAGTTAGTTATTGTTTATTTACGTTATTTATTTATTGATTAGTTAGGTTATTCATTTATTGTTTAGTTACGTTAGTTATTTATTGTTTAGTTACGTTACTTATTAATTATTTAGTTACGTTAGTTATTTATTGTTTAATTAGGTTAGTTATTTATTGTTTAGTGACGTTAGTTATTTATTGTTTAATTAGGTTAGTTATTTATTGTTTGGTTAGGTGACGATAAGGTATATAAAAAAAAACAATAATTGATTCGATATATACTGTGCCCTGTTGACCTGTCGTGACCTGTTGACGTGGGTTTCTATGTATAATCTATGTCTATTTAATATTTAGTTGAAGTCATTTAATCCGTAATATAGCCAGATATATATAGCGTAATATAGCTAGGCACAAAAAAAAAAAAAAAAAAAAAGAAAGGCCTATATATGTATACAGTAGTCAAGGTAGCCAAGGATAATGCCGGGAAAAAGGCACGCAAGAATAAAAAGACGGAAACAAGATGGGACAAAGCGGCACAAAAGAAAGAAAGAAAAAAAAAAAAGACAACGATGACCAAAAAAAAAAAAAAAACGAGAAGAAAAAAATACGGAAAGGCGAGAAAATATGAGATGTGAGGCATTGTGGGTTTCCGGCACTGCCAGTGTCCTGCTCTGTCCTGGTTTGAGTGAGGCAGGCGAGGCAGGCGAGGCAGGCGAGGCAGGCGAGGCAGGTAACACTAAGGTTTGTGAGGCAGGAAACAGGATGAACTAGGGGGGGGGCACTCAGTGGAGCGCATACCTCCGCTCGAATATTTCATCAAATATACGTTATATATTATATATATATATTATATTATATATATATATATATATATATATATATATATAATGCACTCAGTATGAGCGCATACCTCCGGCCGAATATTTCATCAATTGGTTGCCATGGCAACAGTTGTCAATAGATGTCATCCAAAATTAAATCAGTTCTTCCTTATACCAAATAGACTTGGTATACCGAGTTTGGTCCAAATCTATTCGTAACTTTTCGAGAGATCCTGTACACTAACAAACAGACAGACAGACAGATCGGAGTGAAAACATAACCCCTCCAACTTCGTTGGCGGAGGTAATTAATCAATAAGTAACAGTAGAAATTAGGACTCTCACGCTAAAGTAACAAATAATAAACAGAGAGAGAGAGAGAGAGAGAGAGAGAGAGAGAGAGAGAGAGAGAGAGAGAGAGAGAGAGAGAGAGAGAGAGAGAGAGAGATAAGGGCACCTGCCGTAATGAGGCTTTTCTGAAGCACACGAGGCACTCTGGACGGGGTAATAACTGAGATAAAGGGATAAAGAGTATCTGTATCACTTCATCTTAAGTAGGCATCCTTTTAAGAGTCTCGGGGTCTTAACACACGAAGTAAAGAAACCCCAGCCCTCCCCTGACTTCCCCCTTCACCCTAGCCTCTTCCCTGAGCACCCCTTCCCCTACCCTAACATCCCTGCCTTCCATAAGCACCCCAACCCTTCCCCATCACCCTAGCTTGCCCCAGGCCCCTTCCTCCTCCTCCAGCACCTCTTCCCCTTCCCCAACACCCTTGCCTTTCCCCCATCAACCCTTCTCCTTCACCCCATCCCTCCACCACCAACACCCAACCTAGCACCCTCCCCCAAGCCCCAGCACCCTCCCCAAGCCCCAGCACCTTCCCCAAGCCCCAGCACCTTCCCCAAGCCCCAGCACCTCCCCCAAGCCCCAGCACCTTCCCCCAAGCCCCAGCACCCTCCCCCAAGCCCCAGCACCCTCCCCAAGCCCCAGCACCCTCCCCAAGCCCCAGCACCCTCCCCTAAGCCCCAGCACCTTCCCCCAAGCCCCAGCACCTTCCCCCAAGCCCAGCACCTTCCCCCAAGCCCCAGCACCTCCCCAAGCCCCAGCACCTTCCCCCAAGCCCCAGCACCTTCCCCAAGCCCCAGCACCTCCCCAAGCCCCAGCACCTTCCCCCAAGCCCCAGCACCTTCCCCAAGCCCCAGCCACCCTCCCCAAGCCCCAGCACCTCCCCCAAGCCCCAGCACCTTCCCCAAGCCCCAGCACCCTCCCCCAAGCCCCAGCACCTTCCCCCAAGCCCCAGCACCCTCCCCAAGCCCAGCACCTTCCCCCAAGCCCAGCACCCTCCCCCAAGCCCCAGCACCCTTCCCCCAAGCCCCCACCCTCCCCCAAGCCCCAAACACCTTCCCCCAAGCCCCACACCTCCCCAAGCCCGCACCCTTCCCCAAGCCCCAGCACCCTCCCACGCCCAGACACCCTTCCCCAAGCCCCAGCACCCTCCCAAGCCCAGCACCTTCCCCAAGCCCCAGCACCTTCCCCAAGCCCCAGCACCTTCCCCAAGCCCAGAAGAGCACCTCCCCCAAGTCCCAGCACCTCCAGCCAGCACTCCCAGCACCCTCCCCCAAGCCCCAGCACCTTCCCCCATATCCCAGCACCTTCCCAACCCGATAAGCCCCAGCACCTTCCCCAAGCCCCAGCAACCTCCACCCACACCTCCCAGCCCACACCTTCCCCCAAGCCCCAGCACCTTCCCCAAGCCCAGCACCTCCCCAAGCCCAGCACCTCCCCCAAAGCCCCAGCGACCTCCCCCAAGCCCCAGCACCTTCCCCAAGCCCCAGCCACCTTCCCCAAGCCCAAGCACCTCCCCCAAGCCCCAGCACCCTCCCCGAAGCCCCACACCCTCCCCAAGCCCCAGCACCTTCCCCAAGCCCCAGCACCCTCCCCCAAGCCCCAGCACCTCCCCGAAGCCCAGCACCTTCCCCAAGCCCCAGCACCTCCCCAAGCCCCAGCACCTCCCCAAGCCCCAGCACTTCCCAAGCCCCAGCACCTTCCCCCAAGCCCCAGCACCTTCCCCAAGCCCCAGCACCTTCCCCAAGCCCCAGCACCTTCCCCCAAGCCCCAGCACCTTCCCCAAGCCCAGCACCTTCCCCCAAGCCCCAGCACCTCCCCCAAGCCCCAACACACTTCCCCCAAGCCCCAGCACCCTTCCCCAAGCCCCAGCACCTCCCCCAAGCCCCAGCACTCCCCAAGCCCCAGCACCTTCCCCAAGCCCAGCACCTTCCCACCCACATTAAACCCCAGCACCCTCCCCCAAGCCCCAGCACCTTCCCCCAAGCCCCAGCACCTCCCCAAGCCCCAGCACCTCCCCAAGCCCCAGCACCTTCCCCAAGCCCCAGCAACCTCCCTCAAGCCCCAGCACCTTCCCCAAGCCCCAGCACCTCCCTCAAGCCCCAGCACCTCCCCCAAGCCCCAGCACCTTCCCCCAAGCCCCAGGCACCTCCCCAAGCCCAGCACCTTCCCCAAGCCCCAGCACCTCCCTCAAGCCCCAGCACCTCCCCAAGCCCAGCACCATCCCCCAAGCCCCAGCACCTTCCCCAAGCCCCAGCACCTCCCCAAGCCCCAGCACCTTCCCCAAGCCCCAGCACCCTCCCTCAAGCCCAGCACCTCCCCAAGCCCCAGCACCTTCCCCCAAGCCCCAGCACCCTCCCTCAAGCCCCAGCACCTTCCCCAAGCCCCAGCACCTCCCTCAAGCCCCAGCACCTTCCCTCAAGCCCCAGCACCCTCCCCCAAGCCCCAGCACCCTCCCTCAACCCCAGCACCTTCCCCCAAGCCCCAGCACCTTCCCCAAGCCCCAGCACCCTCCCCAAGCCCCAGCACCCTTCCCCCAAGCCCCAGCACCTTCCACCCAAGCCCCAGCACCTCCCCCAAGCCCCAGCACCTTCCCCAAGCCCCAGCACCCTCCCCCAAGCCCCACACCTCCCCAAGCCCAGCACCCTCCCCCAAGCCCCAGCACCTCCCCAAGCCCCAGCACCTTCCCCCAAGCCCCAGCACCTCCCCTAAGCCCCAGCAAATCTCCCCAAGCCCCAGCACCTTCCCCCAAGCCCCAGCACCTTCCCCAAGCCCCAGCACCTTCCCCCAAGCCCACAGCACCTCCCCCAAGCCCAGCACCTTCCCCAAGCCCCACACCTTCCCCAAGCCCAGCACCTCCCCAAGCCCCAGCACCTTCCCCCAAGCCCCAGCACCTACCCCAAGCCCCAAGCACCTTCCCCAAGCCCCAGCACCTTCCCCAAGCCCAGCACTTCCCCCATGCCCCACACACACCCCAGACGGCCAAACGTCTTCCCTTAAATCATCTACGGGTGTCCTCCAGGCTTTCAAAGGAGATACTGGCAAACTTTGTTACCCGGAACTCCATTTACCACTCATCCTTCATTAGTCTTCGTTAGGTCTTCTTTAGGGTAAAAAAGGGTTAGTTTCTATTATGAGAGAGAGAGAACGGGAATCCACGCATCAGAGAGTAGCTACGTGAGGCCAAAGTTGCTAATATTAGTACTCTCTTTATGTAATAACTATTATGTAACTCTATGTAAATACTATTATTTATAACTAATATCAGCTACTTTATCTTAAGAACATAAGAACATAAGGAAGCTACAAAAGGCCGCGAGACCTACACGAGGTAGTTCCTGTTACTTAACACTACCTACATCCACCTTTCATCCCATACATGTAATTATCTAGCTTCCTTTTAAAGCTCCCTAATGAATCCGCACTAACTACCTAACGACTGAGTCCATTCCAATCATTTACCACCTTATTTGTGAACCAGTTTTTCCTTATTTCTTATTTAAATCTACGCTTTTCCAGCTTAAATCCGCAATAAATCAGCTTAATTAAGGAAGGATCTTTTCTTTGAAATCCGTTACTTTGTGTGAGGTCTTTGTGGATTTTCCTGGGCAAGGAAACAGAATTAAGGTCGCGTATTTGTACAAGCCCTTCCAAGGTTGCTATGGGAATGGAACGAAAAAAATAGTCCAAAAAAATAGAAGGGAGTAGGTATTGTGTGGGTCTGAGGTACGTAGTTTGCGTTAGATTAAGGGTTAGTTTATTTTATAGTAAGGTTGTGCCTTTACTATAGCACCTTCACCACACATTTACTAACACCTTGACTAACACCTTTACCACACCTTTACTAACACCAACCTTCTTATACACCTGTCTTCCTCATATCCCAAGACTCACTCACCAGACAACACCTTACCTTACCGTACCCCTAGAGACACACCTCCTCAACGCAATACCAACACCAACTGCAACACACCAACACCAACTGCAACACACCAACACCAACTGCAACACACCAACACCCACTGCAACACACCAACACCAACTGCAACACACCAACACCAACTGCAACACACCAACACCCACTGCAACACACCAACACCAACTGCAACACACCAACACCAACTGCAACACACCAACACCCACTGCAACACACCAACACCAACTGCAACACACCAACACCAACTGCAACACACCAACACCCACTGCAACACACCAACACCCACTGCAACACACCAACACCAACTGCAACACACCATCACCAACTGCAACACACCAAAACCCACTGCAACACACCAACACCAACTGCAACACACCAACACCAACTGCAACACACCAACACCCACTGCAACACACCAACACCAACTGCAACACACCAACACCAACTGCAACACACCAACACCCACTGCAACACACCAACACCAACTGCAACACACCAACACCAACTGCAACACACCAACACCAACTGCAACACACCAACACCCACTGCAACACACCAGCAGCAACTGCAACACACCAAAACCCACTGCAACACACCAACACCAACTGCAACACACCAACACCAACTGCAACACACCAACACCAACTGCAACACACCAACATCAATTGCAACACACCAACACCCACTGCAACACACCAACAGCAACTGCAACACACCAACAGCAACTGCAACACACCAACACCCACTGCAAACACACCAACACCAACACCAACTGCAACACACCAACACCAACACCAACTGCAACACACCAACACCAACACCAACTGCAATACACCAACATCAACACCAACTGCAACACACCCAACACCAACTGCAACACACCAACAGCAACTGCAACACATCAACACCCACTGCAACACAACCAACACCAACACCAACACCAACATCAACACCAACTGCAACACACCAACACCAACTGCAACACACCAACACCAACTGCAACACACCAACACCAACACCAACTGCAACACACCTACACCAACACCAACTGCAACACACCTAAACCAACACCAACTGCAACACACCAACATCAACACCAACTGCAACACACCAACACCAACACCAACACCAACTGCAATACACCAACATCAACACCAACTGCAACACACCAACAGCAACTGCAACACACCAACACCCACTGCAACACACCAACACCAACACCAACATCAACACACAACTGCAACACACCAACACCAACTGCAGCACACCAACACCAACTGCAACACACACCAACGCAACAACTACACCAACCCACACCTACACCAACACCAACTGCAACACCACACAACTGCACACCAACACCACCCAACTGCAACACACCAACACCAACTGCAACACACCAACACCAACACCAACTGCAACACACCAACACCAACTGCAACACACCAGCACCAACACCAACTGCAACACACCAACACCAACACCAACTGCAACACACCAACACCAACACAACTGCAACACACCAACACCAACACCAACTGCAACACACCAACACCAACACCAACTGCAAGCACACCAACCAAACACCACTGCACACACAACCAACACCAACACACCAACACCAACACCAACTGCAACACACCAAACCAACACCAACTGCAACACACCTACACCAACACCAACTGCAAACACACCAACACCAACACCAACTGCAACACACCAACACCAACTGCAACACACCAGCACCAACACCAACTGCAACACACCACACCAACACCAACTGCAAACACCAACACAACTGCAACACACAACCACTGCAACACACCAACACCAACACCAACTGCAACACACCAACACCAACTGCAACACACCAACACCAACTGCAACACACCAGCACCAACACCAACTGCAACACACCAACACCAACTGCAACACACCAACACCAACACCAACACACCAACACCAACTGCAACACACCAACACCAACACCAACACACCAACACCAACTGCAACACACCAACACCAACACCAACACACCAACTGCAACTGCAACACACCAACACCAACACCAACACACCAACTGCAACTGCAGCACACCAACACCAACAGACAACACGTACGTACCTGAAACACAGCGAGGAAACACATGAGTTGTGGCAAAACAAAAAGTTAGGTTGAGGGGCTGAAATAAGGTGAAGCAAGAAGCAGCACGAAGCAATGTAAAAAATTTAGAATGAAGTAGGTCTAATAGTGTGTGTTGGATGTTATACAAGCCCAATAGGTTATACAAGTTGGAGGTTATACATTTATACAAGCCCGTTCAAGGTTGCTATGGGAGTATCTACAGCGCGGTAGTGGTACAAAATAAATAGAAGGGAGTAGGTATTATTGTATGGGTCGGAGGTACAAGGCCTTTGGAATCAGTGGAGTGTAACAGGATTGCCGCTCAAAAGAACCAGGGTACAGAAAAGTATTTTGTCAGTAAACAACGTTATAGCAGCCTCTTACACGGTGATATTCTCAGTAAAAATAAGTCTTTTATATCCCTGAGAAGTTAACAAAATTACCAGGAACTCACAAACACTTCCTTTCAACATCACTTCACCGATATGTACATTTTTGTGCAGTTCCCCATTCACTCGAACCCTTTATACCAACTGCCACCTACTATTACTACTACTACTACTACTACTACTACTACTACTACTACTACTACTACAACTACTATACTACTACTACTACTACTACTACTACCACTACTACTACTACTACTACTACTACTATTACTACTACTACTACTACCACTACTACTACTACTACTACCACTACCATTACTACTTACTACTACTACTACTACTACTACTACTACTACTACCACTACTACTACTACTACTACTACTACTACTACTACTACTACTACTACTACTACTACCTACTACTACTACTACTACTTCTGTCTACTACTACTACTACTTACTACTACTACTACTACTACTACTACTACTACTACTACTACTACTACTACTACTACTACTACTACTACCACTACTACTACTACTACCACTACTACTATACCATCTACTACTACTACTACTACTACTTAGTACTACTATTGCTACTACTTCTACTACTACTACTACTACTACTACTACTACTACTACTACTACTACTACTACTACTACTACTACCACTACTACTACTACTACCACTACCATTACTACTACTACTACTACTAGTACTACTACTACTACTACTACTACTACTACTACTACTACTACTACTACTACTACTACTACTACTACCATTACTACTACTACTACTACTAGTACTACTACTACTACTTACTACTACTACTACTACTACTTCTGTCTACTACTACTACTACTACTACTACTACTACTACTACTACTACTACTACTACTACTACTACTACTTACTACTACTACTACTACTACTACTACTACTACTACTCTACCTACGTCACCCACCTTCACAATTACCCAAACCCTCCCTTTATACACACTTTTTCGCCTACTTCCTTCGCAATAACTTTTCCGAGAAGTCTTTTCCACAATTACTTTTCCAATCTTACTATTCCAAGAAGCTTCCATCAACATCCTTATTATTTTTAAAGCTTTTATTTTCCTTAATTACTCCTACGCTCACTAGTATAACCTACTATCTAATGTAATGTTCTCACGCTCTCCTCTCTTCCTTCCTTAACCCCTTCACGCCAAGATCTTTCCTTTGCTATATGAAAACGTCTGTTATTAGCCAAAAAATCTACGAAAAAGTAACTGAATATACCAAATTAGTTAGTGGACAAGGATACTAAACATGTCATATCTATAAAATATTGCTTATATTCACTAAAAATCGTCTAATGGTACCCAAATTACAATGGAAATTACGTTCTGGGTCTCAAGGAGTTAATGCTCTTAGTGTATTACCCGGATGAGGGACTTAACTTGCAGCTGCTTTTACGCAAGAAACTGAAACGTGGTAAAAAGACCTGAAGTTTACTCATGATAAAACATATGTGTGAGTCTTTCCACTTTTCTGGCATCACGGCACAATCCAACATCCTGTTCACCCCACCTTGTGTTTCTGTAGCAAACTAAGTCTTGTTCCCTCGGGCCCCGGCGCACAGGCATTTACCAGGGGTTACAGACATTGAGGAGGAGGACGAGGAGAGGAGGAGGAGGAAGAGGAGAAGGGGGAGGTAGAGGAGGAGGTGGGGGAGGAGGAGGAGGAGGAGGAGGAAGAGGAAAAGGAAGAGGAGTCAATAAGGTCTCAATTTGTTTACGAGTTGTCTTAGAATATGAGACCTACATCAGAAGTTGTTGTTTTTATATTTTCGATTCCATCAGTTACAGTGTAGCACAAATATTGCTCAGTGTGAAAGGTGTTGAAAATGTGCATAGTCAATAACACAAAGTCGCCACTGCACGAATGTCGCCAGGCGTCATATATAACGAATTTTAGCATCACTACAGATTTGTATGTACCACTGAAGACAGGTACATAATATATACTACTGTGCATGCCTCTTCAGTGGCACATACAAGTCTGTAGTGATGCTAAAATTCGTAATATATAGCATCTGGCGACATTAGTGCCGTGGCGACTATAGTGTTATTGACGGTAGTTTTGTTAATGGGTTTATAATCCTATGTTTGGAGGTTCATTTCATCTTCCATTGAGCCCGAAATAGACAAATAGACGTTCTTTTTGATGTCTCTTCCTATGTATTGCAAAATATTCCCAGGTATCGAAGCTTCGCAAAATTTGTAGTTGTGTAAATGGGTTCATGATTCAGTGTTTCAAGGTTCATTTTATCTTCCATTGAGCCCGAAATATAGATAAATGGACGTTCCCTTTGATGTCTCTTCCTCTGTATTACAAAATATTCCCAAGTATCGAAGGTTCTCAAAATTTGTAGTTGTGTTAATGGGTTTATGATTATCTGTGTTTAGGTTCATTTAACCCTCTAGCGCCCCTGTCACGTATATGTAACATAAATTTCAAACAGTCATATACCCCCCAAAAAAAAAATATATATATTTTCTACCCTAATAACCCAGTGTTACACCGATGTAACATACAGACAGCGTCTGGTGATCCTACCGTTTTCTTCAAGTATGAGAGAGGTCCAGTCAGCTTGGTGATGGCACAGGTGAAATATGTGAATATTTTTGCACTGCTTCGTGTCACCTCACCCACTATTTACGGGTAACTAATGTATTAATGTAGTTATGTAATTGATTGATTAGATGTTACTGAAGATATGCAGAAGATGATAAAAAGCAAACATGGTATACTTTTTTTGTTATATATGAATATATGATGGCGTGACATATATGTAACATTGGGTCTTTGCAGTATATATTCACTGTAAATGCTATATATATATTTTTTTCGTAGGGCATACATTCCGACGTTGTTAGCAGTTGTTTGTTGTAATAAACGAGAAAAAAATGATAATATATGATATATAATGAGGACTCAGTGTATTGTGTATTACCGCCTACGTGTACCCTAATCCATCCATAAAAATCCATAATCCTAATCCATAAAAAAATAAAAAAACGGAAATTTGTATTTACTTATGTTTCTTTTACATTTTATTTATACATCTATATTATCTTATTTCTTTTTATTTATTTATCTATTAATCTGTTTAATTTTTTTACAGAAAATGGCAAATGTGATGTGAGGCTGTGCTTCATTGAGAGGCGTAACTGCTTCAAGAAGTTCCATATATAATGCAAATTATATATGACTATGAATCAATCAATCATTGGGGGCAAACGCCGGGGGCGCGTCACCTCACCCACCCTACAACGCCACTCCCGGGGGTCACCACGCGCGAGTCCCCATGCAGGCTCCCTTCCCATACCAAGCAATTCCCGACAGGAAGTATCAACTTGCCCCAGCCACGAGCCTTGTGGGCGCCCCCTTGGCCTCCTCCACACCGGATTGTCTCTTACAGATACAACCCGATGGGAAGGATCGGTTTCAGGGTAGCGTGCCACATGCCCATATAGCCGAAGTTGGCGCTGAGACTATGCAGGTAATAGGCCTCGATTCAGTCTCACGGTGTAATCGCTGGTTTGAGACGTAATCATCCCAGCGATACCCCATGATTCTTCGAAGACACTTATTACAAAAGGCATCGATTCGCCTCTTCAAGTCGCTATTTAGTGTCCATGTCTCACAACCATAGAGTAAGACAGGGATCACAAGCGACTTGAAGATCCGGATCTTTGTCCTCCTGCACAGGTACCGACAACGCCAAATACTCCCACTGAACAAGTCCATAACACCGTGGGCTATGCCAATCCGCCGTAAGACTTCTTGACGTGACCCGCCGTCATTATGGACTGCGCTACCAAGGTATGTAAAACTTTCCAAGATCTCAATGTCCTCGCCGCACGCATGAACAGACTGTACTATTTCATCTAGTAAGCCTCCAAACACCTGTACCTTGGTCTTGAGCCAGCTGAGACCGCAAGTCCCAAAGGCTTTGCCTCCTCGTGCAGCGCCTTGAGAGCCATTACCAGGACCTCCAGCGACTCAGCAAAGATTACTGCATCATCGGCAAAAACATGATCAGTGATCTTGATATTGCCGAGGGATGCTCCACAATCACTTTGATCTACAACTTTGCCCAATACCCAGTCCATACAAGTGTTGAAAAGGACGCACCCTTGCCTCACTCCTGTATTCATAGGAAAGAAGCTGGATACACCTCCCCCACACTTCACAGCACTCTCAGTCCCAGAGTACAGACCAGTCATCAAACCAATAGTCCTTGCAGGAATCCCGCGAAGTCGCAGAAGATCCCAGAGTGACTCACGATGCACTGAATCAAACGCCTTCTTGAGATCAACATAGGCTGCAAGCATCCCCTGTCGAAACTCACGTTGGCGTTCCACCAGGACACAAAGTACTAGGATATGGTCCGTTGTTGACTTACCAGGCGTGAACCCAGACTGCTGAGGTCTCTGATGCCTCAGCAGATGACAGCGGATCCGTGTCAGCAATAGATGGGCAAGCACCTTGCCTGGCATGCTGAGCAGTGTAATACCGCGGTTATTGTTGCAGTCCTGACGGTACCCTTTCCCTTTCCAGATAGGGACGACCAGCCCCCTTTTTCAGTCAGGAGGAATGGTACCTGATTGCCACACGGCAGTCAGGACAGCATGCAACCCGCGGATCATGGCCTCACCCCCAACTTTGAGGAGCTCCTCACTGATATTACAGACACCAGCTGCCTTTCCACCCCTCAACTTTGCGACAGCCTCTCTGACTTCGTCAAGAGAGGGTGCGGTTTCGTCAATAGGAGGATCGACATCCACTGGACGTGAAGATATAACTATTATTTTGTGTTTGTTTTTGAAATCTCATACGTTACTTATTTTCTATTCTAATGTAATAATCAGTAATGTTCAAAAAATGTATAATTGCAATTTCAAAATGTCAATTATGTTTACATAATCACAACACAATAAATATAGTCGAAACATTATCATATTTTCATTACCGATATAAGAAGGATGGAATGAAAGATTAACACAACCCAGTGATACATATGTGTTACCTTTGATACTGACCATTAATCTACCTATATGACCCAATGTTACAAATATGTCACATTCCATGTTTCCCACAAATACTATGATGAGGTGAAAGTAACGCCATAGTCATTCTATCAGAGTCCAAAGTAGTCAAATAATGTGGTTCTTGAATTTTTATCCTGCCAGGAAAGGACTCTGGGTTCTAGAGGGTCATCTATTCTGCCCGAAATACAGAGAAATAGACGTTTTTTGTATCCTTCTTCCTATGTATTACAAAATATTCATAAGTATCAAAGGTTCTCAAAATTTGTAGTTGTGTTAATGGTTTTATGATTCTGTTTCGAGGTTCATTTCATCTCCCATTGTGCCCGAAATACAGATAAATGGACGTTCCCCTTTGATGCCTCTTCCTCTGTGCTGCACGTGTCCATTCAAAGCTAACCTGTAGCACTGTTCTGCATCACTAACAACTAACAATGCTGGTTTGTGTTCCGAATCGACCATTTGTTTTCAATATTATCGCATGAATAAATTGAATACCTTTTTGATTTCAGCCCGATTGACGCGCACGACCAATTAACTGAATACACAAAACAATACAATATTTGGCTGGCTTCCTATAAATAGAATACGACCAAGTGCAATAACAAAGCAGTAATACACACCCCTTCAGGCATTCCCGCGAGAATATTCCCGTTTCCTGGAACAGTATGTCGCGTTTAACTCTTGAACACGTCAGGTTAGGTTACGTTAGGTTTCCTGGTTAGGGTAACTTTGTGTGGGAATCAAAATGAAAGTATTTTCCTGTCTGCCTGTCTAACTGTCTCCTTCCCTGCTTGTCTTCCTGTCTAACTGTCTCCTTCCCTACCTGTCTAACTGTCTCATTACCCTCCTTTCTGCCTGTCTAACTGTCTCCTTCCCTGCTTGTCTTCCTGTCTACCTGCCTGTCCCCCTGTCTACCTACCTGTCCCTCTGTCTACCTGCCTGTCTCCCTATCTACCTGTCTTAGAATCTAGCCATAGAATCTAGAAAATTCTACGGTTAGTTTCGGAGCTACAGCCAAGCGTCTTCACTCGGAAACCACATACTTGCTTAGAGTTGGGGAATATGCCACCTGCGAACCGTCACCATCTCTCTCTCTCTCTCTCTCTCTCTCTCTCTCTCTCTCTCTCTCTCTCTCTCTCTCTCTCTCTCTCTCTCTCTCTCTCTCTCTCTCTCTCTGTGGATAATTTGTTAGTTTCTTTTTTCACCACACTGTATTTCCGCCTTCCATTCAACCTCGAGGATTCATTTCTTACTAACATTACTTTCAACATGACATTTTTAACATTATATCAAGACCAGCGGCTCACAAACATGGGGTGAGTGTGTAGCCTTGCAGTGATTTACAGTGCAGTGAAGTATTACATTACCGTGACAACGTACCCCTGAACACCCTTCGCAGTCACCCGGGAGACGCTGAACCCTTGTTGGACACACGTGATGCCTGACTTGATGTATTGTAGTGGAGGTTTGAAGTCTGGTACAGTTATTTTCATGACACTCTTTTACAGTTACTTCCGTTCACATCCTCACAACACTATACGCTAAAAACTGCTTCTCATCTCTCCCCACGAGCTCGATGTCCGGTTTTTATCACTGCCCACGAGCTCGATGTCCGTGTCGCCTCCTTGGTGTAGTGGCTGGCGTGCCTGGCTACGAATCTGTGGGCCCTGGTTCGAATCCGGGCCAGGGCAAGTCGGCGGCCAGCCCAAACCAGCTGTTCATTCTCCATTTCCGGGTTGATAAATGGATACCTGAGGAAGGTAACTGTGGTAACCCGGATGTCACACTAGCCCTGTGTCCCGGGGTAACGGGCTGTCACTTGTCACCCACTATACAGGCTCAAAGGTTAATGCAACGGAGATGAGCACCGACGCCACGCACACCTTAGTGTATGCCCCAATCTTTACCCTTCACCACGAGCTCGATGTCTGGTTTTTATCTCTACCCACGAGCTCGATGTCCAGTTTTTATGTATCCTTACGAGCTCGATGTCCAGTTTTTTATGTATCCTTACGAGCTCGATGTCCAGTTTTTATGTATCCTTACGAGCTCGATGTCCAGTTTTTATGTATCCTTACGAGCTCGATGTCCAGTTTTTATGTATCCTTACGAGCTCGATGTCCAGTTTTTATGTATCCTTACGAGCTCGATGTCCAGTTTTTATGTGTCCTTACGAGCTCGATGTCCAGTTTTTATGTATCCTTACGAGCTCGATGTCCAGTTTTTATGTATCCTTACGAGCTCGATGTCGGAGTTTTATCTTTCCCCGCTAGCTCGATATCCTCCTCGTCGGGCGCGACGGTTCAGTCTTCATCAGCGGGGCTGTGAACGACACCACCACAAGGGCGGGTCATTCAGGTTCTTTGGGCACATTTTCTTTGATCACTCAAGAGGAGAAGAGCGCCACCTCAAAACTAATAATACACATATTTTCTATAGAGGAGGAGGAGGGAGGAGGAGGAGGAGGAGGAGGAGGAGGAGGAGAGGAGGAGGAGGAGGAGGAGGAGGAGGAGGAGGGAGGAGGAGAGGAGGAGGAGGAGGAGGAAGGGGGAAGGAGGAGGAGGAGAGGAGGAGGAGGAAGGAAGGAGGAAGAGAGGAGAGAGAAGGAGGAGGAAGAGGAAGAGAGGAGGAAGAGAAGGAGGAGGAGAGAGGAGGAGAGGAGGAGAAGGAGGAGGAAGAGAGGAGAGAGGAGGAGGAGGAGGAGGAGGAGGAAGGAGAAGGAGGAGGAGGAGGAGGAGGAGGAGGAGGAGAGGAGGAGGAGGAGGAGGAGGAGGAGAGGAGGAGGAGGAGGAGGAGGAGAGGAGGAGGAGGAGAGGAAGAGGAGGAGGAGGAGGAGAGGAAGAGGAAGAGGAAGGAGGAAAGGAAGAGTAGGAGGAGGAAGAGGAGGAGGTTCAATAACTTCGAAGGTTTCCGAGTCTCAAGTTGTTTACGAGTTGTCTCAGAAATATGAAACTTACCTCAGAAGTAGTTTTTTATATTTTCGACAAGATTAGAAAAAAACCCTTTTTCTAATTGGTTTTCCTTAAGACTTAATAACAGGTAACGTCAATGTAGGTTATAAAGACACCTTGTAAACACCATTCATCAATTCCCTTTTGATACTCCGCGCTTCTAAGACTGACGCACTAATCATCACCTCACCTCATAAATAATCACTTCCTCATAAATTACCTGATATACCGTAGTTACAATATTGCACTAATTATTTTACTACTACAGAGATGAGGGCAAAAGTGGATGATGATGATGATGCTGATGATGATGATGATGATGTTGATGATAATGACAAAAACCAGCGAGTTAAAACAAATGTAAGGAATATAACTAAAGGTAGAGAGAACAATCCACCTTTTTTGTTAAACTTGATCCGCCACAACAATGCAAGGGGGGAGAGAGAAGAGAGAGAGGAGAGAGAGAGAGAGAGAGAGAGAGAGAGAGAGAGAGAGAGAGAGAGAGAGAGAGAGAGAGAGAGAGAGAGAGGTGAATGTAAATATTTAAATTGATAAATTACTGTAATATTTCTGTAATCGATAAAAAGAGGAGAAGAGAGAGAGAAAAGAGAGAGAGAGAGAGAGAGAGAGAGAGAGAGAGAGAGAGAGAGAGAGGAGAGAGAGAGAGAGGAGAGAGAGAGGAAGAGAGAGAGAGAGAGAGAGAGGAGAGAGGAGAGAGAGGAGAGAGAGAGAGAGAGAGAGAGAGAGAGAGGAGTTAAATATAATATAAATTGTAACATTAATATTTTCTGTAACTCAGTATAAAAAAGCGAGACAGAGAGAGAGTAAATAGACTTGTAGAAAGAAGCTAATGGAGAAAAAAGAGGAAGGGAGAGGAGGAGGAGGAGGAGGAGGAGGAAGAGGAGGAGGAGGAGGAGGAGGAGGAGGAGGAGGAGGAGGAGGAGGAGGAGGAGGAGGAGGAGGAGGAGGAAGAGGTGGAGGAGGAGGAGGAGGCAAGACAGCTGCTCATGCTCAGAAAGGCGACGGGAGTGCCAAGTGGATGGATGCAGAGCCACCAGCCAGCCAGCGCGCCAGTCTGTGCTCGCAGTGGGGGTCGAACACACGGGCACCCCAACCAGTCTGCCACGCTCGCCCCGCCTCGGTAACGCCAACCTAGGCCCCCCCGCCCCCCACGACCCCCTCCTCCCCTTCAACAGTTGTTCTCGGTTCCTGGTATACTTTTATTTCGTTTATTTATTGTTTTTTTGGTTTTGTTGGTGGAGTTAACTGTATTTTTTATAGTTTTTGAGTTTGTGAGTATATTTTTTTTTAAAGTTTAACGCATCAACGCTTTGTTAACTACATGAAGGGGACAAGGAAGTGACGGACGGAGATAAAGAGAGAGAGATAGAGATAGAGATAGAGAGAGAGAGAGAGAGAGAGAGAGAGAGAGAGAGAGAGAGAGAGAGAGAGAGAGAGAGAGTGTGAAAGCGAGAGAAAGCGAAAGCGACAGAGAAAAATAAGAAACCAAATATACAAAACTGTGTGCTACAAAAAAAGACAAGAATGGAACTAATAGAAAAAGAAAAGTGAAACAGAAAAGAACAGGAAAAGAATTGCCATAGACGCCCAACAGAGGTCCATTCAGCAAGACTCTGAAGGCGGGATAAAAGTGCCACTCGGACTCACCAAAAAAATGGAAAAAAGGTGGATGGCCTGAAGAAAAAACTGAAAAAACTGAGAAAAAACAAATTAAAAGAAAGTGCTAAAAGTGTGGAGGCGGGAAAAGTTTTCAAGACAGTGTGCGTTCATGAGTGTGTTGAGTGTGTGTGTGTGTGTGTGTGTGTGTGTGTGTGTGTATGTGTGTGTGTGACTCTCTCTTATCTCCCGGGACACCGCCTACAGGACTGAGCTGATGGCCTAAAGGTACGTGTCCTATACCTGTTGTTTTCTGTTCAGGTGTTTCTATGCGTGACTGTTAAAAAAAAAATTCGTAACAAGTAACAATGCGAGTCTACCTGATGCTATTCTCGTTTTTTTTAAATATTATCCTAGCTTATAATATCCTAGTTTATATTATCCTAGTTTTTATTATCCTAGTTTTTTTTATCATCCTAGTTTATATTATCCTAGCTTTTCTACCTCAGCTTAGCCTCGTTTTTATTTTGGTTTTATTGTTCCTTCAACTACTACTATTACCACTACTACTACCACTACTACTACTACTACTCCTACTACTATTACCACTACACCAACAACTACTACCACTACTACTACTACTACTACTCCTACTACACTACTACTACTATTACCACTACAACTACAACCACCATCATAATCACCACCACTACTACACTACTACTACTACTACTACTACTACTACTACTACTACCACCACTACTACTACTACTACTACTACCACTACCACTACTACTACTACTATTACTACTACCACCACCACTACTACTGCTACTACTACTACTATTACTACTACAACTACTACCACCACTACTACTACTACTACTACTACTACTACCACCACTACTACTACTACTACTACTACTACTATTACTACTACACCACTTCTACCCCTACTACTACTACCACTACTACTACTACCACCACCACCACCACCACTAGTACTACTACTACTACTACCACTACTACTACTACTACTACTACTACTACTACTACTACTACAAATACTATTGCCCCACTTAAATTCGAGCTCATTTTGAAGGAAAGACTAAGCTATGTTTTAATTAAGGATGATCTCTAACCAAATTGTCAACGAGAGAAAAAATAGCGGGGACCTAAATATTTCTGAAAAACGTTGAAGCATGTTGCCTTAAACACTAACAATGGCAAATAAATATATGCTAATTGCACATCAGTTGGTGGAATGAGTCATATATTATCACATTTTTTACCGTTCAGTGCAAACATTAACAAAATTGGATTCACGTATGAGTATAAACTATACTATTCGTGCTTTTTCCTTTATGAAACACGTAATAAATATGATGCGTTTTTACTGGAAAGAAGACTGCAATCTCTCTCTCTATATATATGTTTGTGTTAATTCGTCAATGTGTGGTTTTAAGTTTGTTTCGGCGTTAGTTGGCGGCGGTTGTAAGTTTTGTTTTCGTTAGTTAGTTCGGCGAATAGTTTTATGTTTTGTGTTAATTCGTCAGTGACAGGTATCAAGTTTAGTTTCGGTGTCAGTTTTTATGCTTCATCACATTACTGGAGGAAGAAGGAACACGTCCACGTAAACAACAACAAACAACAACAACACACACACACACACACACACACACACCACCCAGTGACAACAAAGCAAAGCGCAACACACGTAACTTCCGCCAAACAACTCATTAGAAGTCAACAACGCTTCCACTTGTCTCCATGAAGCGTGTCCTGTGCTTCCTTGCTGTGTCCTGTGCTTCCTTGCTGCCTCCTGTGTTTCAATGCTGTGTCCTGTGTTTCAATGCTGTGTCCTGTGCTTCCTTACTGTGTCCTGTGCTTCCCTGCTGTGTCCTGTGCTTCCCTGCTGTGTCCTGTGCTTCCCTGCTGTGTCCTATGCTTCCTTGCTGTGTCCTATGCTTCCTTGCTGTGTCCTGTGCTTCCTGGCTGTGTCCTGTGCTTCCCTGCTGTGTCCTGTGCTTCCCTGCTGTGTCCTGTGCTTCCCTGCTGTGTCCTGTGCTTCCCTGCTGTGTCCTATGCTTCCTTGCTGTACACTATGCTTCCTTGCTGTGTCCTGTGCTTCCTGGCTGTGTCCTGTGCTTCATTGCTGTGTCCTGTGCTTCATTGCTGTGTCCTGTGCTTCTTTACTGTGTCCTGTGCTTCATTGCTGTGTCCTGTGCTTCCTTGCTGTGTCCTGTGCTTCCCTGCTGTGTCCTGTGCTTCCTTGCTGTGTCCTGTGCTTCTTTACTGTGTCCTGTGCTTCATTGCTGTGTCATGCTTCCTTGCTATGTCCTGTGTCAAGGCCTTCTGTGCTTCCTTGCTGTGTCATGCTTCAAAGCTGTCTCCTGTGCCTCCTTATATCCAGGAACCCACACAAAGTTGTCTCCACAGGCAATTATTGGAGCAGCATTCCATTTCCCTAAAGGTTTGACGTCTGAAAGATTGCCAAAGTTTTCCTGGTAGAGACCTTTACAGAGAGACTCCCACCGGCGTCCCTGTAGCCTGGCGTTCACGAGGTAGTCAGGACGATACTTTGATCCCATTTAGACAATTTGCACGCACCAACGACCAAGTTATTGACGACACGTATTGCCACCTCGCTAGGATTAACACGAGCGTCAGTGGGTGGGATCGAACGCTGGTACACTGCACTTAAGCCCACGCCTCTACAGCTGAGCCACTCTGACAACAGGTACTAGTAGTAGTGTAGGTAGGATGCAAGGCAGGTAGTAAACAGACAGGTAGGTAGTAGACAGACAGGAAAGAGCATGCAGACGTAGACTTAGAGTCAGACGGCAGGTAGAGGGGAACAGGCATGCAGTCATAGAATTAGCACAGACAGAGACGAGTAGGCACCGGCAGTACACGGTTGGGGGATAAGCGGACAGCAAGCCCGACGTCAGACAGCGAGCACTGGAAGACAGGCAGGCAGGTAGGGAAGGAGACAGTTAGACAGTCAGACAGAGACAGGTAGGTAGGGAGACAGGCAGGCAGGTAGGGAAGGAGACAGTTAGACAGGTAGAAATGCAGGGAAAGACATTTAAACAGTTAGACAGGCAGGGAAGGAGACAGTGAGACAGTGAGACATGCAATGAAGGAGACAAGTTAGACATTTAGACAGGCAGGGAAGGAGACAGTTAGACAGTTAGATAGGCAGGGAAGGAGAAAGTTAGACAGTTAGACAGGCAGAGAAGGAGACAGTTAGACAGTAAAACAGCAGGGAAAGACATAACAGTTAGAACTAGGACAGCAGGGAAGGAGAAGGGGAACTGAGGGGGACAAGGATTGACAGCAGGAAGGAGAAGTAAGGGGAAAAGGAGGAAGGAGAAGTTAGCGTTAGACAGGCAGAGAGGAGCAGTAGACAGAGGCAGGAAGGAAGACAGTTAGACTCTTATGCTTAGGAAGGATCAGGGGGACAGGCAGCACGGGACATGGGCAGGGAGGGAGCAGGGAGGGGTTGATAGGAGTCAACTTATGCAGCGACTTTTCATGCATACGCAGCAGGGACCGGGAGCCGGTTGAAGCGGTTGTGAGCTGATTGGACTTTTCGTTAGCAAGACAGCGGGAACCTGTTGTAGCGCGGAGAATTTATGTCCCGGACTGGAAAGGAACGAGACACTTCTATCCCCCGACGCACGACATCCACAAAGCGCACGACAATAACACATACGTCGGAAAACAATAATAGTAGAGGCATAAACAGGAAGAATAAGGCCTGGCTTCACGTATGTTATAGTCTCTTCCCTTTCTACGCAGTCTCACGTACACACACAACACACACACATATACACAAAGAGCACGACAATAACACATACGTCATAAAACAATAATAACAATAATAGAGGCATAAACAGGACGAAGGAGGAGTAACTTCACGTATGTTAGTCTCTTCCCTTTCTACGCAGTCTCACGTACACACACACACACACCCACACACATATACACAAAGCGCACGACAATAACACATACTTCATAAAACAATAATAACAATAATAGAGGCATAAACAGGACGAAGGAGGAGTAACTTCACGTATGTTATTCTCTTCTCTTTCTACGCAGTTTCCCTTGAGTTATCTTGGCCTGTATCATAAGAATATAAGCAAATAAGGAAGCTACAAGAGGCCGTATCCTCCTCACTATACCCTTTCCACTTCACACTCATTGCATTTACATTAGAGGGGATATAGTACAGGTGAGGGGAAAGCTTTACCCTCACGCTATATATACCACGCGTCCTTAACCCCTTCACGCCCAGATCTTTCCTTTGCTCAAAAAAATCGTCTGTTGTCGAGCCATAAAATTACGAAAAGTAACTGAATATACCAAATTAGTTAGTGGACAAGGATACTAACAGGTCATATCTATAAAATATTGCTTATAGTCACTAAAAATCGTCTTATGGTACCCAAATTACAATGAAAATTACGTTCTGGGCCTCAAGGGGTTAATTAAGCACGATATCCTTTGGCAAGATATCTTTACGGTAGTCTGTTTGCAACTACAACTGAAATAGATACCCAGATGTAAGCACCAGTTTTCCGCCCGCGTTCCGGTGTCAGGATATAAGTGCATAAATGGTTGATGACTGGCTTAATAATCCTGACAATTGATAGCTATTAAGCCCAAAGTCTTTTTTTTTACATATAACACGCATCACTAAACTAAAATAATATGACATAACAGTAACTTCTCAAAATAAATCAAGAAAGGAGAGAAAATACGAGAAAAGCGACGAACATTTTCTTTCGTCTGGTGAATCCTAGACGAGAAAAGTAACAATATTTCTTTCGTCTGGTAAATCCTTAATACAATTCTTCGTTCTCCTATTTCCTCCCGGCAATACATCTGTGAGCAAACGATACGATTGGAGGAGAAATAAAACTAAGGCTAAGTAACGTATCAGCTACACGCAGAGAAATTGTTATACGAGATTATGAACGCAAAACTCACTCCCAATTTTTTAACCAAGGAATACTCACTCTCAATTTTTTAACCAAGGAATACTCACTCTCAATTTTTAAACCAAGGAATACTCACTCTCAATTTTTTTAAACCAAGGAATACTCACTCTCAATTTCTTTTAACCAAGGAATACTCACTCTCAATTTTTTTAAACCAAGGAATACTCACTCTCAATTTTTTTAAACCAAGAAATACTCACTCAATTTTTTTTAACCAAGGAATACTCACTCTCAATTTTTTAACCAAGGAATACTCACTCTCAATTTTTAAACCAAGGAATACTCACTCTCAATTTTTTTAAACCAAGGAATACTCACTCTCAATTTTAAACCAAGGAATACTCACTCTCAATTTTTTAAACCAAGGAATACTCACTCTCAATTTTAAACCAAGGAATACTCACTCATTTTTTCTAACCAAGGAATACTCACTTTCAATTTTTAACCAAGGAATACTCACTCTCAATTTTAAACCAAGGAATACTCACTCTCAATTTTTTAACCAAGGAATACCACTCAATTTTTTAACCAAGGAATACTCACTCCAATTTTTTTAACCAAGGAATATCACTTAACGAGAAGGTAAACATGATGAGACACGTTCAAGGCAGGTGTAATTTGTTAAGTACATACGAGAAAGGCACATAAATTAAAGCGGTTATAACGAGGTGATGAATGATGAGTAAAGAGATTCCTGATGCTACATTAATACGTTCAATACTTGTTCGGTACTTGGTTCGTGTATGTATCTCAAGAGTGACGATGATTTAAAGGGTTGTAAAGTTTTCTCACTTGTTCAAATACACACTCACACCACACACACACGATCAGGCACACACAATTATCCACCTACCCCCTCCTATCCACTCTAGCATCCACCCACCACCCACCCACCCCCACACCCACACACCCACACACACACACACACCCACACCACACACACACACACACACATGGCCAAACAGGATTAAAAAGAAAAAAAGAAGAAGTATAAAACAAAAAGCACGAATAAAATAGAATATGACCTTCACCCAGAGAGAGAGAGAGAGAGAGAGAGAGAGAGAGAGAGAGAGAGAGAGAGAGAGAGAGAGAGAGAGAGAGAGAGAGAGAGAGAGAGAGAGAGAGAGAGAGAGAGAGAGAGAGAGAGAAATGTGTGTGTGGAATGTCTTGTTACCTTGGTCGCAAAAAGGAAAAGAGGAAAGAGAGGAAGGAGGAAGAAGATGTCAGATGAAAATATCAAATACCCACATTTTCTCTTTCTCAACTATCTCTCGTCTCTCTCTCTCTCTCTCTCTCATCTCTCTCTCTCTCTCTCTCTCTCTCTCTCTCTTCTCTCTCTCCTCTCTCTCAACTCTCTCTATATCTTCTCTCTCTTACATATTTCTCTTTCTCTCTGATTAACATCCAACTGAGTGAGAAACAAAATAAGAATGGAGTTTGACTGTACTTAATGCGATTGTGGAAGTGATTCCTCTCTCTCCCCTTCTTTTCTCTCTCCCCTCTCTCTCTCTCTCTCTCTCTTTTCTCTCTCTCTCTCTCCTTTTTCTTTTGTCGTCACTAGACTTAAATTATTTGTTTTGGGATCATGAATTCGGGTCACATGAGAAAAATGTTTGATGTTTTTTTAAATATTCATGTTTAGCTGCACTCATTCGTATTATCATTATTTTTAGAAGTGCGTTTTTTTATATAAAATCCTCTCCTCTCTCTAACTCTCTCTCTCTCCTCTCTCTCTTCTCTCTCTCTCTCTTCTCTCTCCTCTCCCCCTTCTCTCTCTCTCCTCTCTTCTCTCACCAAGTTCGTCCTGGCGTGGTGGCGCTTTGTATAGTCAATAACCTTTGTAGTTGGTATTTGCAAATTGTCTAGATAGGATCAAAGTATCTTAGAAGATCTCTCTCTTTTCCTCTTCTCTACTTTTCTCTCTCTCTCTTCCCCCTCTCTCCTCGCTCTTCTTCTCTCTCTCTCTCTCTCTCTCTCTCTCTCTCTCTCCACACGTGTAAGTCTGTCGTGCCCCCTACTTGTAATACCAATCAGCCAACACACGTACCATTCAATAACTCCACCGTCCCTTTACATATGCTAATACACTCTGCCACCCTTTGCGTGAACTGGAGTGAAAATGTTAACAACTATAATTATGTGAGCGCCGTTTAGGCCGAGGCGAGGGCAGATGGCTACATTTTCTTCCACCTTTTCACTTTTTTTCCTTCTTTGAATTTTTTTTCTTCTGCACTCTTAACTTTTTCTTCATTTTTTTCTTTTTAAACTTTGAGTATTTTTTTCTTCTTCACACCTAACTTTTTTTTCTCACTATTTTTTCTGTTTTCATATTTTTATTTCATTATTTTCTGCACTCCTTCAACTTGTTTTTTCTTTTATATACTTTTATTAATTTTCTAAGACTTTTAGTCATCTGTAATTTTCTTCATTTTTTTCTTTTTATAATTTTTAGAATATTTTTCTACACTCAACATTTTTTTTTACTTTTATTATTTTTTTCTTCACTCTTAACTTTTTTTTCTCTTTTTAGACATTTATTAATTTTTTTCTAAACCTGTATTCACCAGTAATTTTATGTTCTCACGTATTTGCAAGTTAACCTACATCTGTGTGTGTGTGTGAATTGAATTGAATTGAATTGAATTGAATTGAATTTATTGGGTAAGCTCAGACTTTATAAAAAAGTATGGAGCACAGCTCCCAGAGGATTGAACAATTTAAGTCATACAAATATAATGTTACATAACTAGGCAAAAAAAATTAGTAACAAAAAACAAACAAAAAACAGGTATCAAGAAAAAAAATAATTGGAAAATACTAATGACTAACTCTACATAGTGTGTGTGTGGGGTGTGTGTGTTTTGTGGTGTTTTTGTGTGTGGGTGTGTTGTGTGTGGGTGTGGTGTTTGTGTGTGTG
>JACEEZ010003099.1:0-90000 GCA_016584305.1 Chionoecetes opilio
ATTATAATATTATAAAATTATATAAAAAAAACAAAATACACACACAACACACAACACACAACACACAAAACACACACACACACACGTCAGCACATCACCAAAAGGCAGATGACAATAGTATTAGGAAGCACCTTTTTATGAGCAGGACAAGAGAGATACGGAGAAAACAGGAAGAGAGTGAATATAGGAGAAAATGTTGTCTTCTTCTGTACACTATTTGATCAGAAATACATTGGTAGCAGGAGTGTCAGCAGTGTTAGCAGTGTCAGCAGCAGCAGGAGGCAGCAGTGTGGCGTAACAGGTGTGTGAGGAGCGGCAAGAGCCTGAGCAGGGGCCAAGCTGATGCTGAGAGCGAGCTAGGGCGGCCCTATCCACTAGGGCGCCTGTGGTAAGGCGAAACGCCCTCCCACCGCTATGCTCAGTCGAGAATGCCGCCTTAGTGGCACCGCTAAAGGCGCTGAAAACTAAGGCATGGTCAGACCCTGACTTAGTGAGCTGCTGTTGGCCTGTTTGGCTGTTCACCAATCTATTTAGTACCAAAGAATGAATTCGGCTGAAATAGGTGTCCAAGCTAGCGAAGCGACGCTTGGACAATAAGCAGTTTTACGCGTATAATCTGTAAATAGAAATACATTAGACATACATTAACTCCTTTTTGTTTCTCAGATAGTGAATAGTTCCTTCATAAATGAGTTAAGAGACGAAATATAACCTTCTGTGCCAAATTTCTTCCTTTGCGCCTGTAGCCTCCTTGCCCCCATTCATGGAGTAAACATTTTACAAGCCTATATGACAGATTCCGCAATCTGTTTAGTACCAAAGAATGATTTCGGCTGAAATAGGTGTCCAAGCTCGCTTCGCTCGCTTGGACAATAAACAAGATTCCTTTATATTGATTTTAATTGCTGCAATAATACATTTCTTACAAGAAAAAAAAATTCTTCTTCGGTTTTTGGTCACATTATATCCCTTGTATTTGTTATTTGTAGTGAAAGAGTTATTGGAGTGGCGTTACTTTCACTGTTTGTTTTGATCGCAAGGAGCAGAGGATTTCTAGCTGGGAGCTGTTCACAAGACTTTGATAAATAGTTCGCAAGGATAGCTCCCAACATTGAACAGCCCTCTATTATGCGAACATAAATTTGTGAACGTTCGTAGACTTGTGGTAAATATCCCTCCTGGACATTGCGTGGTGAGGTTCCCGCCGTTTCTCCCTCCTCCCAGAAGCGCGAGTCACCACACAACCACCACACTCTCTCATTGTTCTCTACTCGTTTATAACCTCACTGCCTCGAACTACTTACCATATACATGAGGTTAATAAGTACCACCTGTGTTTAACCTGGCAACCACATCACCACAACACCACACTGCGTAGTATTAAAAGAGTGGTGATGTGACAAGCCACGGTGTAGCGGTCTGGGAGGCTTGGTTATCCAGTTTGTTGTTTTCCCCGGATGCCATGTAGCGCGCCAAGGTACGATGTTTTACTTTTCATTTCATCCCGCCGCGCGGAGAGGCAACAGCTTGCTCCTGGGCTCCTGCCTCTCCCCAGCCGACCCCACGGCCGGAGATTTCCGTGGCGGATTAATTCGCCGTAGGATACTCTGGGTGGATTTAACCACTCATCTTCATCATTTATACATTTTTTCTCATCTTCACTGCCTTTCTTAAGTATATCTTTTGCGTCTTATTACCCAGTAATGTGAATATATATAAGCACACTCGATGAGAGACGAATCTTCTTGTAAATCAAGGAAGCGTAGCTTTGCTTGTTACGGTTGCATGTATACAGGGCGTGGCGTTCTGTCAGGAGGCCTTGCCTTGCACTCCTCTGTCACCGGGCAGCGCGGTATCTCAACATGTAACGGCAGCATGTTATTTCTCCGTCAGGAGGCCGCCTGACACACCTCAGTCACGGGGAAGCGAGACCAGCTGAGGCCTCTCTCAACTGCCTGTTGTTCTTCGTCAGGTGGCAGCCTGTCCCTCCACAATATCGGTGTAATGCAGTGGTTCTCAACCTTTTTCACTCCATTCCCCCCTTCATGAATTCTCAACATTCGTGTGGCTCCCCTTCATTTTTCTCCCAAATCCCACCCCGCAAAAAAAGGTAAAAAAAATAAAATACATAAAATGTTGATGAAGAGAACAGCCTTGCTTTATTACAAAGTTTACTGTCATAATTATCTTATATTTGATAGATTTCTGTGATATGCTTAACTTACATCACTTGCCTACAAAAGACTAGCGGACACTAGCAAATTTGAATCTGGTTGGGAAAAAGTTTAATTAATCTCTGCATATTTTATCACACATCAGTGGGAAGGCTGATATTGTTTCTTTTCAGTCAGTTGACGAATCCGAGGTTGTGTCACTGACAATGCACATCTCATGTCGGGGTCCACATCCAATCGGTTCCGGCTCTTATTCTTGATTTGTAGAAGGGTGGAGAAACCAGACTCACGTAAATAGGTAGTTGAAAAAGGCAAGAGTTGTCGAAGTGCAATCTCACTGACTTTTGGATATGACTGATGCATTGAACACCAGAATACATTCAGAGATTTTTCTTCATAGAGATATTTGGCAGCAGAATCATATTTGAGATCGAGGAACTCGTCCTGAACATCACTGGGAATGGTAGTAATATCAAGAGTGCCAGAGAATGGATTCATTACCAACTTCCCTTCTTCCTCCTCGAATTCTGGGAAGTACCTATTAAGTTAACTTTCCAAGGATCTCAGATGCTGAGTGATTTCAGTTTTAAGTAATGGGTCAAGCAGACTATCTTCTTCATTCTCGTCAAGGACAGCTGAAAGGTTTTCAAACAGGGCAACATTCTCGGCACCGACTTTCCTTTACCAATTCTGAAGCTTGGCAAGAAATCCACGAAGACAATCCATCAGGTGAAACACATTTCTTTCCTTGCCCTGTAGCTTCAGATTCAACCTATTTAGCTGCTCAAATATATCTGCTAAATATGCAAGACGTGGCTCCCACAAAACCTCATTGAAGTGACTCAACAGATCATCTTTCCCTTGCATTTCCAGGAACAATTTAAGCTCCCACCCGAAGTTCAAACACTCGATTCACAACATTGCCCTTGGAAAGCCAGCGCACTTTGGAGTAAAAGAGGAGAGCTTCATGCTCCGAATCCATGTCTCTACAAAGGTTCTGGAAAAGGCGAGAGTTCAGAGCTCCAGCTTTTACAAAGTTGACGCATTTGACCACTGCCTCCAGGATCTTGCAAAGTTCATCAGGGAGGGTTTTCGACGCCAGTGCAAAACGATGGATCATACAATGAACCCCCTTGGCATTCGGAGCTACTTCCTTGACAGGCTTCTGGAACCCTGATTTTGATCCCAGCATCGCTGGAGCCCCGTCTGTACAGACTCCACAACAATTTCCCCAGGGGATCCTGTTAGCTTTGAAGAAAGAAGATAGCTTTTCCATCACATCTTTAGCTGTTGTGGTGGTCTCAAGCTGTGTACATAACAGATATTCTTCCTTGATATCACACAAGAAAACACACCTAACAAACACGAGTAGCTGTGCACAAGAACTCACATCCGTTGACTCATCCAGCTGTATTGCAAACATACCAGTTGGAGACGATTTGATCTCCTGTATCAATTTTTCCTTTATGTCATCTGACATTTCATTAATTCTCCGCTTCACTGTGTCGTTTGACAAGGAAATTTGTTGAATTTTACGTTCACTTGCATCTCCAAGAACACGCTTGACCATCTTTAAAGTACATGGCTTGATTAAGGTTTCACCAATTGTGAGGGGCTTCTTTTGCTGCGCTATTTCGAGGGCAACCTCGTATGATGCCTCAACTACACTTGAGGTCTGTTGTTGGAAAGCACCAGTCGCATCCAGTTTCTGTTTTCCCAAACTACTTTCGTGGCGCCTGAAGAAATCGGGGTCTTTCTCAGCATACTGTGGGTGGATGGTCAGCAAATGATGCTTCAACTTACTAGGCCTTATAGAATCGTTCCCCAGCACTTTGAAGCGCAGTACACACTGAGGTTTCTCGATGCCATCAGCGAGGATTGATGTAAATCCGTAGGTAATGTACTCTTCACTGTACTTCCGCTTCTTTCTAACACTAGTAGCCATCGCAAATCTACGGAAAATAAAGAAGACAGAACATCAGAACAGATATTAAGTGATAAGTGATAAGACAAAAGAATGATAATGAAGGACAGATAAATAGGACAAGTGATAAAATGACAAACACACAAATATCCACATACATAACACATCCATGGACTCACAAATTAAGCACACACACAGTCATACACAAACACACACAGAGAGAGTAAAGATGATAAACATTCACACTCAAGCTAGCAAGCTGAAATGTACTTTCTACAGCAAGAACACGCCTCCTTTGACAAGCACTGCCCCAATTGAAATAAGAAGAATAGCGAGTCACATCAATATTAGCACTAAAAAAAAAAAAGCAGGAATACCTAAGTAGGGAATGAGCATGAAAAACAATGATACCAAAAAATAAGAAATATTTCACACACGAAAAACAGCGACCGCATTTATAATTGTCGAACAAAATAAGTAACACAGTATATGGTTCAGAATCAATTATACCCACATGTTTACGTGATGATATCCCAGGCCACACTGAGATCATTCGATCGCCTCTCTCCCTCTGTCTCCCGGTGACTCACCCTCACTCACCGCCCGTGTCTCTCACCCGTCTCATACGCGTTCGTTCTCCTCCGCGTTTTCTATCACACCTACACTGCACAAATAATTACAATTTCGCACACATACATACATACACACGTACACACACATTCGTAACAATATTATGTAAAAAAAGATTATTGTCAACTTAATGATTAATCAATTAATTATTAAAACAAGAACATTTTCTTTGCCAGGACAGTGATGCAAGTTTTTTTTTTATTCAGATTCCTAACATTATTTAGAAATGTATAATTTGCAACAGCCCACCATGGCCCCCTTAAATTCTTGCCATGGCCCCTTGGGGGCCATGGCCCCCAGGTTGAGAACCACTGGTGTAATGCATCTCACCATGTGATTCTCAAACTGTGAGTCGCGGCGCACTTGTGCGCCGTGGGAATCCCCTAGGTGCGTCGCGTAGTTTTTCATAGATATGGGTATTTTGCGCTTTGAGGTCGCAGTTTTTGTTTTTTATATTGAAGATGGAAAATCGTAAATGAATGAGTTAATATGTAACTAGGCAGGTAGATGCAAGGTGCTTTTAAAATATTATAAGTACTTTGGTAGATGATAAAGTAAGAAATAAAAATAAATAAATAGTTTTAATGTTTAAAAAAAAAATACTTTCGTTTCCCCACAATACGTGTTGAACGAGTCTGTACAATACTGTACCAGTTGAGCCGCAGCCTGGGGGCGTTACTGAGTTAAATTTACTATTTTATCACGCGTTCATATGAATTTTTTTTTGGAAATAAAAGGAAAAAGGAGATGAAAAAAAACTGAGCATCGATATCAGTAGGCTTTATGCAATTTTGACTTTTTGAGTGTTTTACGTAAACCCGATCGAAAAATAACATGTAAAATTTGGAACACACGTAGGCAGGGGTTTTTGGGGGTAGGACCTCCCGTGGCAGTTTCCGTGACCCTCAGTAAGTACTTTTGTTGTGGTTTTAAATGGGGCCCAAAGTTTAAAAAAAAGGGAAAGTACCTCTTAAAAAGCAAAAGTGTACTGAAGGCAATACGGTGAAGTCGCAGTTGATCATAAACAAAACGTAAATGTGTCGAAGGGTACCGAAGGCGAAGTAACGTAATAACTGTTGAAAGGGGTCTCTCGTCCAGACCCTAGTGTGGAAAGCGAAGAAAGTGAAGTGACAGTTAAAAAAGAGCATAGTCTACAGGTCCGTGCTGGCAAAGTAAAGGACAGTTGAAAGTGACCGTAGTGGCAGGTCCGAGCGGCAAAGAAAAGTGAAAATGAAAGTGGTTTTTCATCCAGTCGAGCGGGTAAAAAACGACGACACGTGCCGCAAAGTAACCGCAGATGTCTTTTCCCCTGTTAACGACAGTTATTTTGGGGACTTGGGTTCACTTGCTGTGATGTGAAAAGGCCCAAAGCTAAAAGGTTGTTTGCGGCATTGAGTATAAAATGAACAGACCCCCTATAAAAAGAAAGACTTTTACAAAAAAACATAGTCCCCTTCAGAAGCCTAAGATTACTTAAAGATTTTTGAAAGAAAAACAAAACAAAAAAGGCTTGGGTTTGAGAAAAAGGTGAAGGTGGCGAAAAGGCACAGAAAGCAAGCTATTTAGTGGCAGAGCATACACAAAAAAATAAAAACTCCATTAAATTTGCAGAGTCTACTTCTTCCAGCTTGCTGTGCTGTGGTGAAAATTTTGTTTGGGATGAGGCTAAAAAGGGAAGTAAAAAAAAAATCCCCTCTCAGACGACACGATTGGTAACGAATAAAGGACATGTCGTCTGATATTGAAAAAATGTGTGGGACTCGTAAAAGGTAAAATGTTGTTTTATTAGCGGATGAATCAACAGACTTTGAGGAAAACCTCAGTTACTAGTTTTCTCCGTTATTTTGCTGAAACAAAATAACTAACATTTTTTTATGCTGCAAAAAACTAGTGAAACCCAAAGGGACAGGAGATTTTTTTCCAAGACAAATTTTTGAAAGAAAAGGACTTGCATGGAATTATGTGTAGGAATTTGCACAGATGGTTCCATCCATGGTGGGTGGGTAAAAGGTTTTGTGTCCTAGTAAGAAGGAGAACCCGTTTTGATTACTACCCAGTTTTTTGCACCGTGAAGCTCTTGTTGAAAAAACACTCGGACAAGAATTAAAGTTTTTTTCTTGTGATGTTGTAAAAATGGTAAACTTTCTTAAAAGCAGACCAAAGCAGAAAGGGACTATTTCCATGTTTTGTAAAGAAAGGGGATCCCTCACGAAGGTTTTTTCTCAACAGAAGTCCGGTGGTTTAAAGAGGCAAAGTGTTATCCCGATGCATAACTGAGGCAGGAAATGCCCCTTTTTCTTTACCCCTGAGGAAAAAATGTTCGCGAATTACTTGCGATGAAATTTGAGTGCAAAATGATGTATTTGGCAGACATATTTGAACATCTGAACAAGGTTAATAAAGTAGGGAAAAAAAAAAAAATGAAAATTGGTAACATCTTCTAAAAATGAAAGCCTTGTAAAAAAAAATTAGGTTTTGGGAATGAAAGGGTGAGTAAGGCAAGATTGACATGTTTTAAAAACTGTGAAGCTAAATATACAGACATTGTTCCCTCATTAAGCAGCACCTTTAAAGCCTAGGAAGGAAAAATAAAAAATATTTTCCCCAAAAATTCTGTGAAAGTTTTGACTGGCTGAGAAATCCCTTCGTTCACGATCCCTTGAGCAAACCACAAATTTGCATCCTGAAAAAGAGGAATAACAAATCCCTAATGACCCAAAACTAAAACTCAATATTGGATTACATTAGAAAGCTTTGGATTTAAAAGGAAAAAAAACACCCCCTTATCCAAAGGGCCCGAAAATACCTTTTCAGTTTTTAACCTCAATCTGGTTAACTGGGGTTTTCCCGCCCCACAAATATAAAAAAATAAGAAAGGAAAAAATTGTGGCTGTTGAAGAGGAAAAAATGAGAGTGTGTCTGTCAACTGTCCCCCCTAAAATAGAGTGGTATAATCCCGGCAGGAAAGGTCCCACTGATCAGGTATGTTATTTTTGAAAATAGTGTTTATTTTCAATTATTTCGTGAGCCATTCCTGTGTGGTGTATTATAATAATATTTATATAATATATTTTATATATATATATATATATATATATAATATATAATAATATTATAATATATATTATATATAATATATATATATATATATTTTAAAATAATTTTATAAATTTTATAATATATATTAATATATATATTTTTGTAAATTGTGTTGTATATATATTTTTATATATATATATATATAAATATATAATTTTATATTAAAATATATGTATATAATTATAGTTTTCTGCGCCCCCGAAGTCCAAGATAAATCAGTGCGCGGTCCAGTGAAGTTTTAGAACCTCTAATTGTAGCGACATGATTTGTTCTCCGCAGGAAAGCAGCAGCTGCCATCCTCAGTCAAGAGGCAGCTCGGGAAATCTCACCAGTAGCGACCTCATTTTGTTCTCATTATTTATACAATTTTTCACCTTCACGTCTTTTTACGTATATCTTTTGCTCTCGTTACCAATAATGTGAATTTAAAATTTAAACGACTCGTGAGATATTAATTACGTACGAATCCTTAGTTGTTTAAAAAAAGGTAGCGTAGCTTTTCTGTTAAAAATTTTGCCTTTCCCTTTTCTACCCATAAAGTAGCTATAGGTGGAGGGCAGACAGGTTCTGGTTTCCGTTTTTTTCCCTTTCTGAAAGAAATTTTAAATTTTTAGTGATTGCTTTTTTTTTATATTTCTTCCCCTTATCTTAGGAAAACTTCGTATTGAAGTCTTATCGGTTTTAGTGGTATTTCATAGTAGCCTCATATAGGCCTTTAAATGGATGGGCCCCTTATCAGAATGGGGGATTTGACTTTTTTTTTTTCACCAAAAATCCCAAATCATATAAAAGGTTGAAAACCCCAAGCTTTTTTGGGAATTAAAAAAATTTTTTAAGTTTATCCGAAAAATAAATTTAGTTTCCGGGTTTTTGTCTTTTAAAACCATAGTTTTAACTTTTGAATTTTCAGAAAAATTTTAAAAAGCCTTGATTTTTTAAACAACTAGGAAGGAATGGCCGGGGAATTCTTATTGCTTTTAAAAAAAAAAAATTTTCAAATTGTAATTTAAATGGTTTTTTTTAAATAACGCCCTTTTTCCTTGGGTTCTTCCTAAAATTATTTCAATAATGTAAGATGGAAAAAAATGGGTACTGGGGAATTTTTTAAATTTTGGGCCCCCAAATGTCCCCTTTTTTTATTTGGGGGCCTTTCCGAATTATTCCCGTGCATGTTTGTTCTTCGGGAATGTTTTGAAATTTTTATTTTTGTTTTTGTTTTTTTTGTGTGTTGGGTTGGTGTGGAAATGGGCGACTGAGGATTGTGTCTTCATTTAGTAGGAGGGTTTTTGTTGGGTTGTTGGTAATATTGCAGTTTTATAGAGCAGAAACAAGATTCATTTTTCATACAGTTTTTACTTTGACCTTTAAAAAAAAATTTAATTTTACCGCAAGGGGCCAATCCCGAAGAAAGGGAACAAACCTCCCAGTATCTTCAAAAATTTTAGGGTATCAATAATTCCCCGGTTTCCCAAAAAAGGAAAGGCGAAAAAAAAAAAAATTTGGTGCCGGGGAAATTAACCCGAGGAAAACCTTTTATAACAAGGGCTCCCTTTTTTTACGGTTCCACCCTCCAAAACCCTTGCAAACCAATTTAAAGGCCGGTCGGGGGAAGGGGCGTACGAGGGAAAGGCTTAAACCAGCGGGGACATGGTTAAAGTTGAAACAACAAGGGGGGGTTCAAAAATTCCCTCCCAACAAAACCCCTCCTTAAACGGGAGTTAACCCAAGTTGAAGAATGGGCCGGGATTTCGGGAATTTCCCCCAGTTCGAAGCGAAAAAGTTCCCTTTTTAAAAAAAGGATAAGGGGGAACCTTTTTTCAGCCCTACTCCCCGAGGCGGGGAGGCGGAAAAGGGAATGAGTGAGCGAGATTTGACCCCATTAATTAACACCACCGTGTGACTTCATTAGCCAGGTAGAATTTCTGCCAAGCTGCCTGGGTGTGAACATGGCATGGGGATTACCCCTCAGCCTCCTGACCTCCTCGATCAGGTCAAAGAGATAAGTCAAGTGGCGTGGGGCGTGGGCCCCCATTACTCACATATCCAACTGCATTTAATTAAAATAAGTTTCTCAAGACCTCTTCCGCTGACACAGCTCCATCTCGGGATCTCCTCAGTTCACCATAGCAAGTCATTGCCTACACGACAACTCCTGCTCCTGCTGGCGGGCCTGCAGGCTGCACCGGATTTTTCTTAGATACTCAGCAACGTGATCACACGGTAAGAGTTAATTGAAATTCTGTGTGTGTGTGGGGTGTGTGTGTGTGTGTGTGTGTGTGTGTGTGTGTGTGTGTGTATGTATGTGTATTTATATATATATATATATATATATATATATATATATATATATATATATATATATATATATATGCAAAATACATACACACAATACATACACACATACACACACACACACATATACATACACACACAAACACACACACACATTTATATATATATATATATATATAATATGTGTGTGTGTGTGTGTGTGTGTGTGTGTGTGCGTGTCCCCCATATCTATGAAAAACTACGCGGCGCACGTAGGGGATTCCCACGGCGCACAGTTTGAGAATCACTGAACTATGGCCTTGGCTACCACTACGCCTCCTCACCTCATTCTTGTAACTAATGCTCGGCTAAACTTTAAATTTATTTATATGTTTGCTTGCGTAATATTATGTTCACTTGTTATTTTCTCCTTTTTTTGTAAGTTTATTGATTTGGGCAAAATATTCGCATATTCGCAAACAACTACGAGTGGGAGTGCGAATGCGAATGCGAATATTGAAAAAAAAAATTGCTGAATATTCGCAATTGCGAATGCGAATGCGAATATTCGGTCCATCACTAGTGTGTATGTATGTGTTTGTATGTGTGTGTGTGTATGTGTGAGTGCGTGTGTGATAGTTTAATAGATTAGTAAAGGATAGTCCTAGAATGTTCATTGTAGAAGAAGGAGACAGTTGAGTGTCATTGAAGAAGAGGGGAGAGTTATCTGGTAGGTTTTGTCGAATAGATAGGTGAAGAAATTGGGTTTTTGAGGTATTGAACAAAACAAGGTTTGCTTTGGGCCCAATCAGAAATTATAGAAAGATCAGAAGTTAGGCGCTCGGTGGCATCTCTCCGTGAATCACTTAGTTCCTGTTGAGTTGGACGTCTAATAAACGACGTTGAAAAATGCAGGATAGAATCATCAGCGTAGGAGTGGATAGGGCTTTGAATTAGACTTAGAAGATCATTAATGAATAATAGAAAGAGAGTGGGTGATAGGACAGAACCCTGGGAACACCACTATTTATAGATTTAGGAGAAGAACAATGTCCGTCTACAGTAGCTGCTGTTAAGCCCCACGCCGCCCTACTCCCGAAGGGGGGAGGGAAATTGCGTACGCGGCCTCAACGGGGGGGTGTTAATGTAGCTCCTGTTTTAGCTCCCCCCCAAACCCGCTAAGGTTCTATCCAATCGGTCGCTGGGCGTGGCATGACAACTAACCCTGGCACCCCTACCTGTCGGGGGCCGGGTAGGGCGCATCTCCAAGTTCTATAGAAGGTAAGCGGGCAGTGCCCGTTCGCGTCGTCGGAGATACGGGGAGCTTGGTTCCCCAGGCTAGCAATAGCCCCGGCTATGCCGGGGCGACCCTCCCTGTCCCCCTTAGAGTCCCTGGCTTGATACAGGTCCTCCAGGGGCCTCCTTAATCGCCTGCCCTATCATGCACTTGTCAATCACGTGAATACATCACCATCTGCTGCGTCGCCTTCAGGAAGACCTGTATGTGGTACCCCAGAGGTCCTAAGATCCTGTTGTAGGTGCATCGTATGCCCCGGTGTTCCGAGGGGGAACCCAGGGGAAGCCTCCTGAAGGAGGTATCTAGTGGGGCGTCGTAGTGGGCGTAGAGTTTCCACCTCCGGCCCACGCCCGCCCCTAGTGCCTGGCCCCAGCGCCCAGTGGCTCCCCACGGGCCCTGAAGAGAGGTGGGGCGAGTCCTGCCTTGCTCCGGGGATCCTGGGGGGGCCTCGGGCGAGGCACGCCAGGACGCAGGCCGGAAACAGGGTAGTCGTATCCCGTAGAGTTTTCCTTGCCAACCTTGCGTCGGCAACCTCAGGCACGCGGGCCAGACTTGGCACGCAGGATGTCTCCTACGCGTCGCGGTTACTCGCCCGTTACTCACGACTCGACGTGAGGTTACTCGCTGCAGTTATTCCTGCAGTAATATACTATCACGTTCGCGACACAGTGTGCACACGTATGAACGCCCGCCGAAGCCGCACGAGGTACTGTCCTCGTTTTTCCTTCAGTGGTGGGCGAGGAGCTCACCGCTGAACTCTCAACAGTGAGTCCCTTGTCCTATAGGTCTCTCCTGTTTAAGGCCTAACCTTTTTTCCCCTGTCGGCGCTGATAAATGATCTGTCCCCTCAGCGAAACCCCTTTGCGTCCCCTCTCCCACTACCATCCTCAGTCCTTCTGCCTTCTCCCCATTTATCCTTCGTTCCTCCCTATTCCTCATTCCTCTACGTCCCAGCCCTCACAGCTGCAATAGAACGGTTTGAAAGGAAACTTAAGATGAAGGTACAGAGAAAGGATAGAAACCGAATGAGGGTAGTTTAGAAATTAAAGAAATTTTTGCCAGACTCTATCAAAAGCTTTTGATATGTCAAGGGCAACAGCAAAAGTTTCACTGAAACCCCTGAAGGAGGATGATCAAGATTCAGTTAGGAAAGCTAGAAGATCACCAGTAGATCGCCCTTTACGGAAACCATACTGACGATCAGATAGAAGATTGTGAGCAGATAGATGCTTAAGAATCTTCTTATTAAGTATAGATTCAAAAACTTTAGAAAGGCAGGAAGTCAAAGCTATAGGACGGTAGTTTCAAGGATTAGAACGGTCACCCTTCTTAGGAACAGGTTGGATGTGAGCAAACTTCCAGCAAGAAGGAAGGTGGAAGTAGATAGACAAAAACGGAAACTTTTTGACCAGGAAAGGTAAAACAAGAGCACATTTTTTTGAGAAAAAATAGGGGGTTCCGTCAGGACCGAAAAGCCTTCCGGGGATTGGCCAAAAGGGCAAAAAAAACATTTTCCGAAGGATCTTAATGACAGGCAATATAGTCAAGGGTGGAGGGGAAAGGGGGAACAAACCCTTCACAAAACCCGAGTGGAATTTTTTCAAGGTTTGGGAAGAGTTACTTTAAAGTAATGAGACAGCTGGGAGCCATCTGGGGGAAACAAGGAGGGAAAGATGCAGAAGAAAAATTGTTTGAGTTTTTTCTAGAGCCGAATCACAAAGGAATTTTATTCAGAAAAATTTTTACATTTTTTTATGAAAGAAAAAATTTTTTGGTAATTTGAAGTAAAGATTTTCAGATTACGGGAGAAAAATTAAGGGGATGATTTCAGGAATTGGGTGCTAACGGTACCCTTTTGGGCCCCCTCTCTATCTCGGGACAGCAGGAAAAAACAGAGTTAAATCAAGGGTTTACGGGCCCTTTGGATTAGAGAATTGTGGAATGTACGCCTCCATCCCGAACATACCCAGTTTTGCCTCTCACAAAAGGATGGGGCTTTGACATGGAAGCAGTAATCTTCCCTGGGAAAAACAGAGTATACTGCCTTAGGTCTTCCCATTTGCCCGATTGAAATGCCCGAGCACCTCCCCTTTGGTGGGTCCCGAGGCGGCACGCGGAGCGATAGAAGGTTACAGAAATAAGATTGTGATCGGAGGAACCCAACAGAGAGAATAGTGTTCACAGAGTAAGCAGAAGGGTATTATTAGGAAAAGAATCAAGAATGTTGGGCGCGTGTCCGCCAGGCGGTCAGGAAATACGGGTAGGGTGCTGCACCATCCTGCTCTAGGTCTTGGAGATAGAAAAGTTTGTAGGCTTTGGTTCACCGGTTGGTCATTGAAAGAGATTGGTAGCCAAAGCTGGTGGTGAACATTGAAGTCCCCAAGATGGAAATTTCAGCTAACTGAAAAAGGATATGAGATGTGCTCCACGTTTGATGTTTAATAGTCGAGAACTTTACATAGTCAGAGGAGTTTAGGTGAGAGATATACAGGCCCAGATAAATTTTAAGTAAAGAGAGTGACCTTGAAGTCGAAGCCAGATGGTAGAAAATTCCGGAAGATTCAAGGCCGTGGGCACGAGAGCAAGTGATGTCATTGCGCCATATACGCAACAGCCCGCTTTGGATTTAAATTGAGAATAAGAAAGTAAGAAGAGACAGGAAAAGGTCTGCTGTCAGTGCTCACAGACAACTGAGTTTCACAGTGAGAAAAGAAGAGAGGTTTAAAGGAGGAGATGATGTTCAACAGAGAGAAAGTTAGATCTACGGCCGCAATGTTTTGCGAAGTTTAAGGAGATAAGGCTAGAAGAAGTATCAAGACACCTCGAGTCGACATCTTGAGACGGTCCGACCTGAGGATATTTCTGGTCCCCTCCCAGTTGGGAATACCCGATGGCAGGGCGATTACTAGTCATAATAAATGATGGCCCATGGCCGCATGTGCGCCCCCCCCCACCTCCCCCCCTCGGTACGACCCACTGTACATAATACCTTGCACTGAGGATGTTCCGCCACTCTCCTCCTTTAGTAAAATCTGTAATGCTGTCAGTGCTGCGAGAATGCCAATGCTGTAAACATAACTTAAAACATTTCAACATAACTTGAACGAGCAACTATTATATATGATATAATATATACTAGCCGCAAAGCCGCCCTCCGGGCGGACTTTTTGCTAGCTCCTGCGGAGGGTTATTGGGTGGGCCTTCGGCCCACCACCTGGTTTGGTGGGCCGAAGACCCACCAACACAGACTGTCCAATAGCCCCTTCTAACTTTCCTGAAATCATGGATGTAGAAATGTCTGTATTAACGTCCACCCACACATCACCCCCAACCCATTCATCACCAATACCCCTCACCCCCCACCCATGCAATCACCCATTACCCATCACCCCCCACCCATTCACTTCACTCCATTACCCGCACCCACACACCCATTCACTCACCCATTACCCATCACCCCCACCTATTCCCTCACGCCATCACCCCCAACCCATCAACCCCCACCCATTCACTCACCCATCACCCAACACCCATTACCCATCCCGCCCACCATCACCCTACAAGCCTACATCAATGTTTTCCTCAATTCTCAGCAACCCATTTTTTTTTCTCACAATTTGTTCGCTAATAGGCTTGCTAAAAAAAGGGGGAAAAGTGATCGGATCATCCCCAAAATGGCTTTTAAAACCTTCCCCTAGTCAACCTGGTTCTAAAACTGTGCATATGATGGGATTCCCGTCCGCCACAGGGGCGGCACCTATCGCGGACACACAGACAGACAGACAGACAGACAAACAGACACACTTTCGCTATATTATTATTTTATATATATATAATATAATATATATATATACCGTATTTTACGGACTGTAAGAACGACTGCATCTTGGAAGACGCACCTTGATTTTGGAAGAATTTTCTAAGATTTCATATTTTTTTCTCAAAAAATAGTCATTTTCACACAAGACACTCTCGCTATTCATTATCTTCATTCAGCACTGCTCATTCCCATTGTTATTTTTCTAGCTTGTATCATAGTATAAGTAAATTTAATTGGTCATGTGGCTGGCTGCACATGTACACGCGTCGGACTGCGGAGTGAAAACACCCCAACCGCGGCGGTGTGCAGCTGCGTGCCTGCCTGGCGTGCCTGATCAGCTGAGTCTGGCTTTGTCGACCTGATTGAAACACCTCCTCTCAACGTCCTCCCCGTGCCTCACTACGTTGTCTGCCTCCTGTGCAGTGGTGTGGTCCCTCGGCATGGCGACATGGGCAAATCGCCCAGGGCTGCATCGTCGAGGGGGGCGGCACGGAGTGCCCGAAAAAAGAAAAGAAAAAAAAAAATGATGATATTTCAATAATAATAGTGTATATAGCTCTAGTAGTAATATTGTCCAATAAATTTATGGTGGTGGAACTGTGTATATGAAATGCTGTAACCAGTCTAATATTAGACTGTCTTGTAAGTTTTTTGTAACTAATGGCGGTAGTGAGCGTATCGCCGACATGATTATGCGCAGAGCTTTGGAGCAGTGTGTCGCTGGCTTCCTGCAGTCGCTGCTTCCGTTATTCCATAGATTTAGTGTAAGTCTCTTATCCTTAATTGACTAGTTGAGGGATGTGCGGCGCTAAAACAAATGGATATACAAAGTATAAGCCAGCGGGAGGCCAGTTTAGGAAAATCTGAAAATAACAGGAGGAGAATAACGCGGAAGAGCAAGGTATGGCAGGCGTCCTATGTTCATCTTTCCGTTGTTATGTGGTGAAGGTAGTAAAAGAGGGTAGTATAACGCAATGGTTTTTGTTAACCTGTGTTGCTATGCATTACACAAGTGCGGAAATTATCCGATTAGCATCTAGCATTGCATAATTCAAAACAGTAATAGCATGCACTTGCAAGTGTGTGTAGCCTGCAAACAAAACCCTTACAGATCTTAATACTAGACACATTACTGCGTTGATGGTGACATCATTATGTTTCCTCCTTTGCTTGTATTTACTATCCTAGTTCTGAACCCAATAAGGGAAATTTCCAATGTTGTTGGGCTAACTTAAAACCTTTGTGCGACTTTTGGAACTTAGATTTTCTATATCAGGGGCGCACTCCGATTATTTTTTCCGGGGTGAGGGCACAATTTTTTGTTTTCGCCAGCAGTATAGTAAACCCGCCAGATTTCCTCCTAGCCTCTGGATGGTAAATTTGGTCCCGCCATCAGCCGATTCCCTTTTTCAGGCCTAATTTCTTATTTCAGCTACTGAACAAATAGTTTTTGTAGTGTTAGATTCTTGTCCAAGGCATTATAATGAATCATTAGTGCGACAAATTACGGCAGGTGTCCCAGGCAGGTGACGGGTCACATTGCCAGAACCTGTAATCATTTTTTTGGATTACAATGAGATCTGCCACCCCAATTGTTACCACCTGAAGTTCGCCTCCCAGTCTTGCCAAACTTTTATCCACTTATTGACTATGACCACAATTACTCCATATGACCAATTACAATCAGGACCTAACTGGGTGGGGGGCCCCCCTGAACTAGTTCCTAACCTACACCTGAACATTGGTTACATAACCTAACTACTGGGTTTATTGAAACCACTCAACCAACATGAAGATCCGTCACCCTCAAGTATAGTTGGGGTGGCGGATTTCATGTTTCCCATTTTTTTTTTAACCGAACTGTTAATAAATTCTGATTTCTTACCATGAATGGAAGTTTTTTTTTGGGGGGGGGGACATGGCCCCATTGTGTGCAAGGGGGCTATGGGTGCGCATTGGTGTCGCCCTGGTCTATATATGCTAATAGTTTTGTATAATTTGTGATACGTTTATCTTTTAGGAATATCCCCATGCCTCAATTAGCCAAATATGCTGTAATGGTGTCCTTCCTATTCTGATTAAGGATATTGTGCATTGTGTGATTTTAATTGGCACAATTATATTCAGTCAAACTAATATAATAATATTTAATTTTGTATTCCGTAGGCACTTCTGAAATATTTTGGAACACCCTCTGGCACTAGTCAGGTATGAGGGCCTTCTACAATCGCCTTTCTTACAATTGTTATAATTCCTATCTATAGTATTTCCTTCCTATTTGATTTGTATGTATAACCTACAATTTTTCTCTATTTTGGTTTTTTTGTTTTTATGTTTTTGTATATAAGTTGAGTAAAATTTTCTATTTTGGTATTTGTGTCGTTATATTTATGGTTCTATATTTTTTTTTCATATTGTAGCCATTATTTTGAAATGCTACGGCTAAAAATTTTTGGTTTTTAGTATCATTGAAAAAAAAATTATTTAGTCTCGAATTTTGACTTAATTTTATTTTTGTGGGGGTAACAGCGGAAGGGAGTGGGGGGGCGGGGGGGGGGGGGGGCGCCGAGTAGGGTCACCCAGGGCGCACACAAGCCAGGACCGCCCATTCTCCTCTGTGCCTCACCACATATTGTTTGAATTTTTCGTGTATGCTGTAGTATTTATGATTGGCTGCAATGTACACAAGCAAGTGGGCAGTATTTAATACATTTGTATTTAAATACCTTGTATTGAAATACGTATTAAATACTTTGTGTATATATAAATAATTTATAATGTAAATTATTTGTCATTATTAAATACCGTATTTAAATACATTTATGAACTATTTATATACATTGTATTTTAAATACATAAATTTAAATTTTATAAAAAAAATCATCACTTTTTTATCTGTTAATTTGGCCATAAACTCGCCAACTATCTGGCAACCCCTGATTGTTGCAGTGAACCAATGTTTCCACGTGCAGGAAATTTCCTTATTTTAAGGAAATTCCGCAGGCCTGAGAAGAAATTTCTAAGGAAACCCAACACCCTTTTCTAAGGAAATCCTAAGGAAAATCAATTTTTTGTTCGGACATGTTAAAGCTTGTGTGTATTTAAAATGTATTTAACAATGTATTTACATACAATTAATGTTTAGTATTTAGTATTAAATTACATTCGTAAAATATATTATTATTTGGTATTTGAAATACATTACCCAATGGATTTAGTATTTAGTATTTAAATACATTCAATGTATTTAGTGCCCAGCTCTGTACAACAGTATACAAACTTCATGTAATGTAACAAGTTCCTTATTCCCGTAATTGCTGTTGGCGCCAATCTGCCGAGGCGGAATGGCTCCCGCCAGTACCGGCAGTATACAATCACAGCGTAAAGACAGATACAGATAAGTACTGAGGTTACATCATTTAAGAGGCTGAATTGAATAGCTACCTAAGCTAACCTCCTACAACATTCGTCTTGGAAGACGTATGAGTATTATCATTTTCAGGGATTTTGTAGGGAAAAAACGGCGTACACTAGCATACAATACCGTACAATCTCGTACAGAATGGCCTAGTGACGCCACCATGGTGTCCCATTGGGGTGGGGTGGGACCTACCCTGGCAACCTCTCTTTTACACGTGTACGCACACACACACCCCCACACACACCCATTAATACATCAGCTCGGGTCCTAGGTCTCCACCCTGGCAGCACCTTGTACACAACCACACACACACACACCACACACACATCTATACACACACTCGGTCCCTAGGTCCCCCCCTGGCAGCATGCTTGTAAACACACCACAAACATACCACACAACCCACACACACACACACACAGACACACACACACACACACACACACACACACATTAATACAACACTGGCGCGGGTCCCTAGCTCCACCTGGCAGCATGCTTGTACCAACACACACACACACAGTGGCTTACCGAGGGGGGGCCGCATTTGGCAAAGAATAAATTATAATAAATTATTATATTTATTATTATATATATATTATATATATATATATATATATATTATCTAATATATAATACTATTATCTATAATGATTATATATATATTATATTAGATATATATATATATATATATATATATATATATATATATATATATATACTGTAGATATATATTGGCCCCCCCTTCTTAATGTCTGGGTACGGCGGCCACTGCCACACATTTAAGCACGTGCCAGAAAATTTTAACCTCAGATCACCGTGACACCTGCCTGTCCACATCCAAAGCACTGCTCCCCCCGCGAGAGGAGAGAGAGAAGAGAGAGGAGAAGATAGAGAAGAGAGAGAAGAGGAAAAGAGAGAGAGAGAGGAGAGATAGAGAGAGAGAGAAGAGAGAGAGAGAGAGGAGAGAGAGAGGAGGAGAGAGAGAGAGAGAGAGAGAGAGAGAGAGAGGAGAGAAGAGAGAGGAGAGAGAGAGAGAAACCGGACAGAAGACGACAGACGAAAAAGAAGACACATGGAGATTTTCAAGGTAAGTGAATCATTTTTCAATATGGTTATACCTGGGGGGCGTGTCATTCATTCCACCCGCCGTCTTGCCCAAACATGCGCGGACTGCTCGCATTTGCCAGCCTTAACCCTCCGAAGGTTTTAGAGCTCAAATGACCGATCTTGTTATTATCCTTGTCTACATAGTCATTGATGGTGAGGCTCATGGGCTGCTTTGGTCATTGATGGTGAGGCTCATGGTTGCTTGGTCATTGATGGTGAGGTCATGGTTGCTGTGGTCATTTGATGGTGAGGCTCATGGGTTGCTTGGTCATTGTTGGTTGAGGCTCATGGGTTGCTTTGTTCATTGATGTGAGGCTCATGGGTTGCTTTGGTCATTGATGGTGAGGCTCATGGGTTTGCTTTTTGGTCATTGATGGGTGATGCTCATTGGTTGCTTTGGTCCTTGATGGTGAGGCTCATGGGTGTTGCTTTGGCATTGATGTGAGGCTCATTGGGCTGCTTTGGTCATTATGGTGAGGCTCATGGTTTCTTTGGTCATTGAGATGGTGAGGCTCATGGTTCTTTGGTCATTGATGGTGAGGCTCATGGGCTGCTTTGGTCATTGATTGTGATTGCTCATGGGTTTGCTTTGGTCATTGCTGGTGAGGCTCCATGGGCTGCTTTGTCATTGATGGTGAGGCTCATGGTTGCTTTGGTCATTGATGGTGATGCTCCATGGGCTGCTTTGTCATTGGTCAAAGACAAAACGTTTGCTCTTTCACTACAAGACAGACCACAGACAGTTTCCACAAAATGGTCTAAAGTTTTGTATTTTCAGTTCCTAACTGCATGCCATGTAAAATGAGCCATAACTATTATCGAGGCATATATTAAGTGATATTGAAGCATTTCTTCTACATTATCATTTTTATTGCACACACACACACACACACACACACACACACACACACATACACCATACCAACTGCACGATGTCAAAGTGGATAGAGCGTTTTGGCCTGCCGTTCAGTGGTTACCGTGTTGTGATGAAATCGGCCCCCTTCGTAAATCTCTCCGCGGACGCTTATTTTAATTAACCTAAATAACTCTACAAAACTCACTCAAAACCTATCCGAAGCCTAACCGAAACCTAAACCAACCTAAACATAACTAAACTATAACTTAACCTAAACCTAAAAACTATGTTTGCCGATCTGAGGGGCGATCTGATAGAATTTTTTTTTTAAGTTGTTAAAGGGATATTTAAAGGCGATGTAGGAAAGTTCTTACGGCTAGTAACCAGGGTAGAATACGCCGTAACGTATCAAGCTGGAAAAGCGTAAATTATAGAAAGGACATAGGGAAAAAATGAAGTTTTAATAGTAGGGTGGTAAATGACTGGAAGACTCAGTCCGCAGTCGTCAATGCGATTCAATAGGGAGTTTTTAAAGGAGACTAGACAATTTAATGGATGGGGATGAAAGGCAGATGTAGGCTATGTGTTTAAGTAACAGGAACTACAATTGTATAGGTCCTCACGGCCTCTTGTAGCTTTTCTTATTTTCTTCCCTCAGATCGCCACATATAGTTTTCTAGGTTTATTTAAGTTATATTTAAGTATGTTTAGGTCTGTTTTAGGTTACGTTAGGTTTAGGATAGGTTTGTGTTAGGTTTTGTAGATTATTTAGGTTAATAAGCTTCACCGGCGGGACGATTTACGACGCGGGCCATTTCCTGCACGACATCCGGTTCGAAGTCCTCACTATTCCCGGGGATTTTTCACTGACGAAATAGATCTGTAGACATTGCAAGCTGGGGTTGCCCACACACGTCCAGTATTTCTATTTTTTCATTGTAAACTAAAACTTACAACTGCGAGGGGGGGCCCCTTTATATAAGACCTTTTCTGTTACTGTTTTCGTTACTTAATAATATGTAGATAATTTTCTTCAATGTTTTTAACCCTTCACGCCCAATTCTTTCCTTTTGCTATAAATAAGGTGTATGTTTTGTCGAGCCATAAAATAAGAAAAGTCATTAATATACCACCATTAGTTATCGACAATGATACTAAACAGGTCATATTCTATAAAACATTGCTTTATAGTTCACTAAAAAGTCATGCTATGGTACCCAAATTATAATGAAAATTTACGTTCTGGGTGTGAAGGGGTTTAATGAAAAATGGGACTATTAATCTAGAATAGCATTTGTGAAATGATTCACTGCATGCCACATTCCTGATTATTATAGGATGAAGGGCCAGAAATATGAAAACTTTTCCTTCCGAGAGAACTTTCTTGATTTATACATAGATATAAATGCAACTGACGATACCGAAGCACAAGTATATAAGAAACATTAATATTTATCACAGTGGTGTTGATGCCTGAGGTCACATTTCTCAGACTACTACACGTGTCTTTATCCCAAGAACCCCCTCCTCCCTTGGGAGCCACCCGTGCGATCGTACGTCTGCAGCGTATCTCCTGATACATTTTTCGGAGATTACTTTATTACATATGCTATGCCACTTGGAGCCGTAACTTTCTTGCAATCATATTCACTTGAACAACAATACTGGATGCATCTCTATTTATCACGTTCTTAATAATCATGTATAGCCATAAATATGTACTACAGATATTCATTCATACTACGAAGGTTTGTGATTAACATGGAGATTGAGTGTATGGGAATAATGGATTGTATGTGATATTCAAGTATCCTAATGAAATTAACTTCATTTACTGAGACTGAGAGGGCTCTATGTGAGTAACGAAAAAAACTATTTACGAAAAAATGAATATCCCCATGTTTGCCCGCACGAGAAAACGGAAAAAATGTAAATAATAGTAGCATGGACCGTCTGGCCTCTGCGTCTATGGGCCTATTCAGAGTCACTGTCCTCCTGAGCAGGGGGTGGGGTTTTGTGGTGTGGTGAGGTCCCAGCTTATCCAAAAGATCGGTATATTAGCTCCAAGCGCCACCGGGAGGGTGCAATGGCCGATTCGCGAATCCGAACCTCGCGTGATTAGGCAGTATCCCAGCAAACATTGTCATGACGCCCGGCATCAATTAGTGCCGGCAATCACAAACGGCATATTGGCATTGAATCGGCAAACAGTAATGAAGTTATCGGCCTGGCTGGCGGACCGACAACTTGTTGCGTACATTGTTTGCACCCCGGGTCCTTTGTCGGTTACGTTACGTTTCTGTGTCAGATTCTGTGTCGGCAAACGTAACCAAACTATTTGCCACTACTGAGCCACAAACGGGCCGAACATAGCATCTATATCGTGCCATAAGCGGGCAACACAGCAACTGCAATCGTGCCACAAGCAGCCGATTTAGCATCCAAATAGTGCCATAAGTGGGCCTACACAGCAACTGAATCGGCCAAGCAGGCCGATTTAGCATCCAAATAGTCCACCAAGCAGGCCGACTTAGCATTTGAATAGTGCCACAAGCAGGCCCGACTTAAGCATTTGAATTTGCCATCAAGTGGGCTAATATAGCAGCTGAATAGTGCCACAAGCGGGGGGCCCCCCCCCCCCCCGAAAAAAAATAAGCAGCTGAATTCGCTTTACCGTTCCTAATGCCGGTGTAGCACGCCGACTAGTTTAACCCTGCCACGGACTGCGCACGTACGACAGATGACATCACACACGAAAACATTGATCACGCCTCCGGGGAACCAGAACATTATCGTCAGATTCGCTTATTTTAACCTAAATGGTCTACAGAAACTTAACTCCAAAACCTATCCAAAATTTAACCAACCCTAAATGAAACCTAAACCAAACGTTAACCTAACCCAAATTTTAACCATTTATTTTTATAATGATAATAGCAAGGTTATATTAGGTTTACTTAAGTTTGATTAGGTTAAATTTAAGTGAAGTTAAAGCCTTGGTGTTAGATTTGTTTAGGTTTGGTTAGGTTAAGAAATAGTTTGGGTTAAGTTTTTGTAGACTTATTTAGGTTAAATAAGCGAATCTGATGATATGGTCTGGTCCTGGAGCGTGGCCAATGTTTTCCTGTGAAACGTCATCGGCAGCGTGTGCGTAGTACGTGGCAGGGGGGGGGGGGGTTTTTTAGGCCTAAAAAAAAAAAAAATCCGGGGGGCAGGCAGCTAGTCGGCGCGCTACACCGCCATCCCCACTTTTTAATGAACACAGGTTTGTGAATGGAATAACTTTTGCCAGGATTGAATGGTTTTCTCAACTCTACAGTATGAGCTAAGGACCAATAGCCTATAGTGCAACAAAAGAATAAAATTATCACTAATACTTCAATTAAGCCCATAATCACATCCTCCGCTGCAGTATTGTCTTGCTTGTGGTTGGAGGCGTCTGGGCACTGGCAGTCACAATTCAATTCACATTGTGTACCCTATATCACCATCAGGCTGCTACAAGTATAAATTACTGTAAATGCACAAAGTAATTGTGTATATAAATATATTTTTCATAAGGATATAATCTCTGTATTGTTTTACAGTTGGAAAAAAAGTCCAGATAAATGTGTAAATTTCTATTAATGAACAGACAAATAACGAAATACATAAACAAATAAATACCTGATGAATAAATAAATAAGTCAATAAATCATAAATATATACATATATCTAATATATATATATATATATATATATATATATTATATATCTATATATATATATATATATATATATATATTATATTAGGTATATAATTTTGATTTATTTAATTTTTATTTATTCATTCCATGTATTTATTTGTTTATTTATTTCGTTTATTTGCTGTTCAGTAATAGAAATTTTACCACATTTATCTGGACTTTTTTTCCACTTTTGTAACAATACAGTGATTATAATTCTTATGAAAATTAATTTATATACCAGTTACTTTTGTTCATTTACATTATTTATACTTGTAGCAGCCTGATGGTGTATTCGGTACACAATGTGAAATTGAATTGCTGACTGCCAGTGCCAGACTGCCTCAACCACAGGCAAGACATATACTGCAGCGAGACTGATTATTTATGGCTTAATTGAAGTATTAGTGATAATTTTTATTCTTTGTTGCACTATAGGCTTATTGTCCTTAGCTCATACTGTAAGAGTTGAGAACCATTCAATCCTGGCAACAGGTGTTATTCCATTCACAAACCTGTGTTTCATTTAAAGTGGGGGCGGTTGTCATCGCGCCGACTAGCTGCCCTGCCCGGATAGCGTACCCTCCACGACTACGCACACTCTGCAGATGACGTCTCACAGGAAAACATTGCCACCCACTCCGGAACAAACATTATCATCAGATTCGCTTAGTTTAACCTAAATAGTCTACAAAACTTAACCCAACCTATCTTAAAACCTAACCAAACCTAAATCAAATCTAAAGCCAAGCCTTAAACTTCACTTAATTTAAACCTAATCAAACTTAAGTAACCTAATATACCTTTGTATTATCATTATAAAAAATAAATGGTTTTTAATTTGGGTTAGGTGTAACGTTTGGTTTAGGTTTCTTTAGGTTTGGTTGAAATTTGATAGGTTTGGAGTTTAAGTTTTGTGACATGTAGTAAAATAAGCGAATCTGACGATAATTTTTCTGGTCCAGGAGGGCGTGATTCATGTTTTTCCTGTGTGTGTCATCTGTGTACGTGCGCCGTGGTTCGTGGCAGGGTAACTAGTCGGCCGTGCTACACCGGCATTTAGAACGGTAAAGCGTTCATTGCTTTATCGGCCTGCTTGTGGCACTATTCGCTGCTATATTGCCCCTTGTGGCACTATTCAATGCTAAGGTCGGCCTTCTTTGTTGCACTATTCAATGCTAAGTCGGCCCTTGCTTGTGGCACTATTTGGATCTAAATCGGCCTGCTTGTGGCACGATTCAGTTGCTGTGTGGCCCACTTATGGCACTAGTTGGATGCTAAATCGCTTGCTTGTGGCACGATGCATTGCTGTGTTGGCCCGCTTATGCACGATATAGATGCTATGTCGCCGTTTGTGGCTCGTATGGCAATAGTTTGTTACGGTTTGACCGACACGATCTGACACAGAAACGTAACGTAACCGACACAGGCCCGGGTGCACACATGGACGCACAATTTTCGGTCCGCAGCCAGGCCGATAAACTTCATTACGGTTTGCGATTCAATGCCCAATAGCCGTTTGTGATTTGCCGGCACTAATTTTGATGCCGGCCCGTCTGAACAATGGGTTTGCTGTGATACTGCCTATCAGACGCGAGTCGGATTCGCGATCGCCAGTTTCACCCTCCCGGTTGGGAGCTTGGAGCTCATTATTACCGCTCTTTGGATAATGCTGGCCTTCACACACCACAACAAACCCACCCCCCTGCTCAAGGAGGACAGTGACTGCCTGAATCGGCCCATAGACGCGAGGCCATAGGTCCCATGTACTAATATATTTACATTTTTTTCCGTTTTCTCTTGCTGGCAACCTTGGTGACTAATTCATTTTTTTCGTAATAGTTTTTTTCGGTTACTCCACATAAACCCTCTCAGTCCTCAGTAATGAAGTTACTTTCATGGTATCATGAATTTACTCACATACATATCCATTAATTCCCAACCCTTCAATCTCCATGTTAATCACAACCTTCGTATATATGAATGAATATCTGTAGTACATATTTATGTCTTATACATGATTATTTTAAGAACGTGATAAATATGAGATGCATCAGTATTGTTGTTCAAGTGAAGGTATTATTGCAAGAAAGTCTACGCTCCAAGTGGCCATAGCATATGTATAAAGTAATGCTCCGAAAAATGTATCAGGAAGATACGCTGCCAACGTACGATCGCACGGGTGGGCTCCCAAGGGAGGAGGGGGTGCTTGGGATAAAGCACACGTGTAGTAGTCTGAAGAAAGTGTCGTACCTCAGGCATCAACATAACTGTGGGATAATATTAATGTTTTCCTTAGATACTTGCTGGTATCGTCATTGCATTTTTATATATATGTTATAATAAGAAGTTCTCTCTGTGAAGGAAAAGTTTTATATTTCTGGCCTTCATGCCTATATAATCAGGAATAGTGGCATGCGTGATCATTTCACAATGCTTATTCTACGATTAATATGTCCCATTTTCATTAACCCCTTCAGCACCAGAACGTAATTTTTCATTATAATTTGGGTACCAGTAGATGATTTTTTAGTAGACTATAAGCAATGTTGTTTTATAGATATGACCTGTTTAGTATCATTGTCGAGTTTTGGGGGGGGGGGGTTTTTTTAAAAATCTAACTAATGTGGTAATATTAGTGACATTTCTTAATTTATGGCTCGACAACATACACTTATTTATAGCAAAGGAAGTCTGGGCGTGAAGGGGTTAAGAAACATGCAAGAAAATTATCTACATATATTAATGTAACGAAACAGTAACAGAAAAGGTCTTATTAAAGCTCGCAGTTTGTACGTTTTAAATGAAAAATAGAAATACTGAAAGTTGTGTGGCAACCCCAGCTTTCATGTCTACAGACTATTCGTCAGTGAAAAATCCCCGGGAATAGTGAGGACTCGAACCGGTGTCGTGCAGGAATCGGCCCGCGTCGTAAATCGTCCCGCGGAAGCTTATTTTAAACCTAAATAACTCTACAAAACCTAACACAAAACCTATCCCTAAACCTAACGTAAACCTAAACCAGGCAACCTAAACATACCTTAAATATAACTTAAATTAACCTAAAAACTAAATTGTGGCGATCTGAGGGAAGAAAACATAAAAAGCTACAAGAGGCCGTGAGACCTATACACCTTTGGTAGTTTCCTGTTACTTAAACACCATAAGCCTACATCTGCCTTTCATCCCATCCATTAAATTGGTCTAGTCTCCTTTTACAACTCCCTATTGACTCCGCATTGACCCCCTGAGACTGAGTCCTTCCGTCATTTACCACCCTACGTATGAACCATTTTTTTTTCCTATTTCCTTTCTATATTTACGCTTTTTTTCAGCTTTGAGTAGTTACATGGCGTATTCTACCCTGGTTACTACCGTAAGAACTTTTCCTACATCGCCTTTATAATATCCCTTTAAAAACCACTTTACAAAAAATTCTATCAGATCGCCCGCCCCTCAGATCGGCAAACATAGTTTTTAGGTTTAGGTTAAGTTATATTTTTAGTGTATGTTTAGGTCTGGTTTAGGTTAGGTTGGCTACGGATAGGTTTGTGTTAGGTTTTGTAGAGTTATTAGGTTAAATAGCGTCCCGCGGGACATTTACGAAGGGGGCCGCTTTCATCACAACACCGGTTAACCCTGACGGCAGGCCCAACGCTCTATCCACTTGACCATCGTGGCAGTGTGTGTATGTGTGTGTGTGTGTGTGTGTGTGTGTGTGTGTGTGTGTGTGTGTGCAATAAAAATGATAATGATAGAAATGCTTCAATATCAATAATATATGCTTCGATAATAGTATGCTTCATTTACATGGCATGCAGTTAGGAACTGAAAATACAAACTTAGACCATTCTTGTGGAACTGTGTGGTCTGTCTGTAGTGAAAGAGCAACTTTTGTCTTTGACCAATGACCAAAGCAGCCCATGAGCCTCACCATCAATGACCAAGCAACCCATGACCTCACCCTCCAATGACCAAAGCAGCCCATGACTCACCAGCAATGACCACAGCAAAGCCCATGAGCCTCACCATCAATGACCAAAAGAGCCATGAGCCTCACCATCATGACCAAAGCAACCCATGAGCCTCACCATCAATGACGAAAGCAACCCATGAGCCTCACCATCAATGACCAAGCACCCATGGCCTCACCATCAATGACCAAAGCAACCCATGAGCCTCACCATCAATGACCAAAGCAACCCATGAGCCTCACCATCAATGACCAAAGCAACCCATGAGCCTCACCATCAATGACCAAAGCAACCCATGAGCCTCACCATCAATGACCAAAGCAACCCATGAGCCTCCCCATCAATGACCACAGCAACCCATGACCTCACCACATGACAAAGCAACCCATGATCCTCACCATAAATGACCAAGCACCATGAGCCTCACCATCATGACCAAGCATCCCATGGCCTCACCCTCAATGACCATATGTAGACCAAGGTAATATACAAGATCGGTCATTATGAGCTCTAAACTCTTTTCGGAGGGTTAAGGCTGCAAATTGCGAGTCCAGTCCGCGTGGGCAAGACGGTGGGTGAATGAATGACACGCATGGTATACACAATATTGAAAAATGATCACTTACCTTGAAAATCTCCATGTTGTCTTCTTTTTCGTCTGTCGTCTTCTGTCCGTTTTCTCCTCTCTCTCCTCTCTCTCGTCCTCTCTCTCTCTCTCTCTCTCTCTCTCTCTCTCTCTCTCTCTCTCGTCTCTCCTCCTCATCCTCTCTCTCTCTCTCTCTCTGCTCTCTCTCACTCTCTCTCTCTCTCTCTTTCTCTCTCTCTCTCTCTCTCTCCTCTTCCTCGGTCTCCTCTCTCTCTCTCTCTCTCTTCTCGTCGGAGGAGCAGTGCCTGTGGGGATGTGGATCCCGGCAGGGTGTCACGGTGATCTGAGGTAAAAATTTTATTGCCACGCTGCTTAAATGTGTGTGCAGTGGCGTACCCAGAAAATTGAAAGGGGGGGGCCATATATAATACAGTATATATATATATATATATATATATATATATATATATTATTATATATATATATCTATATATATATATATATATTATAATATAAGATAATATATATAATATTATATGATATATATATATTATATATATAATAATAAATATATAATTTATTATAATTTATTCTTTTGCCAATGCGGCCCCCACCCTCGGTACGCCCTGTGTGTGTGTGTGTCTGTGTGTACAATCATGCTCCCAGGTTGGAGCCTAGGGACCCGAGTGTGAGATAATGTGTGTGTTGTGTGTGTGTGTGGTGTGTGTATGTGTGGTGTGTGTGTGTGTGTGTGTGTGGTCTGTAGTGTGTGTGTGTGTACAAGCATGGCTGCCAGGGTGGGGACCTAGGGACCCGAGTGTGATTATAATTGTGGGTGTGTGGTGTGTGTGTGTTGTGTGTACAAGCATGCTGCAGGGTGGAGACCTAGGGACCGCGGTGTGATATATTGTGTGTGTGTGTGTGTGTGTGTGTGAGTACACTGTAAAATAGAGGTTGCCAGGGTGGTGGTCCCCCTCCCCACCCAATGGAGAAAAAAAAAACCAGGGTGCGTCACTAGGCCATTCTGTACATATTTGTACGGTATTGTAGGCTATTGTACGCCGTTTTTTTTCCCTACAAAATTCCCTGAAAAATACTCATACTCCTTCCAGAGACGAATGTTGTAGGAGTTTACTTAGGTAGCTATTGCAATTCAGTCCTCTTAAATGATGGTAACCTCAGTACTTATCTGTTATCTGTCTTTACGCTGTGATTGTATCTGCGGTACTGGCGGGAGCCATTCCGCCTCGGCAGATTGGCGCCAACAGGCCAAAATTTTACGTGAATAAGGAACTTTGTTACATTACATGAAAGTTTTGTATACTTGTGTACAGAGCTTGGGGGGCAAACTAAATACATTGAATGTATTTAAATCTAATACTAAATACATTGGAGTAATGTATTCAATACCAAATACTAAATATTTTTACGAATGTATTTAAATACTAATCTAAATACATTAATTGATTTAAATACAGTTGTAAATACATTTTAATACTACACAATCTTTAACATGTCCGAACAAAATGTTTCCTAGGATTTCCTTAGATTTTGGTTTTCCTTAAAATTTCCTTCTCAGGCCTTGAATTTCCTTAAATAAGGAAATTTCCTTGCAAAGTGGACATTGGTTCACTGCAACATCAGGGTTGCCAGATGTTGGGCGAGTTTATGGCCAAATTAACAGATAAAAAAGTAGATTTTTTTTAAAAATAGGTTATATTTATTTAAATACAATGTATATAAATACTCATAAATGTTTTAAATACTGTAAGTTTAATACATGAAAAATAATGTATTTATAAATTCATTTATATATACACAAATGTATTTAAATACGTATTTCAATACAAATGTATTTAAATACAAATGTATTGTAAATACTGCCCCTCTCTTGTGTACATGCTCCTCATAAATTACTACACGCATACACGAAAAATTCAACAATATGTGGGTGAGGCACAGGAGCATGGGCGGTCCTGCTTGTGTGGCGCCCTGGGTGAACCCTGAACTTCGCGCCCCCCCCCCTCCCCCCCACTCCCCTTCCGTCTGTTACACAAAATAAAATACGTCAAAATTCGAGACTAAATATTTTTTTTCAAGGATACTAAAACAAAAAGTTTTAGACCGTACATTTCAATAATGCTACAATTTAGAAAAAAATTTAGAACCTAAATATACTACACAAACCAAAATATGAAAATTTTACCTCAATTTATATACAAACATAAAACAAAAACAAACAAATAGAGAAAATTGTAGTTTATACATACAAATCAAAGAGAGAAGGAAATTACTATAGATAGGAATTATAACAATTGTAAGAAAAGGCGATTGTAGAAGGCCCCTCATACTGACTAGTGCCAGAGGGTGTTCCAAAATATTTCAGAAGTGCCCCTGAATTTACAATTAAATATTATTATATTAGTTTGACTGAATATATTTGTTGCACAATAAAATAACACAATTGCACAATATCTTAACTCAGAATAGGAAGGAAACCATACAGCATATTTGGCTAATTGAAGGCATGGTATCCTAAAAGACTCAACGTATCACAAATTATACAAACTATTAGCATAATATAGACCAGGGGGCACCCAGATGCGGCACCCATAGCCCCCTTTGCCAATGGGGCCATGTCCCCCCCAAAAAAACTCCATCATTGTAAGAAATCAGAATTATTAACAGTCGGTTAAAAAAAATTGGATCACATGAAGATCCGCCACCCCAACTATACTTGAGGTGACTGATCTTCATGTTGGTGAGTGGTTTAATAACCCAGTTAGTTAGGTTATGTAACCAATGTTCAGGTTAGGTTAGTGAACTAGTCAGGGGGGCGCCCCCCCCAGTTAGGTCCTGATTGTATTGGTCAATATGGAGTATTGGGGTCATATGTCAATAAGTGGATAAAAGTTGGCAAGACTGGGATGGCGAACTTCAGGTGGTAAAATTGGGTGGCAGATCTTCAAAGTAATCCAAAAAAATGATTACGGTTCTGGCAATGTGACCGCGTCACCTGCCTGTGACCACCTGCCTTAATTTGGTCGCACTAATGATTCACTATAATGCCTTGGACAAGCATCTAACACTACCAAAACTATTGTTTCAGTAGCTGAAATAAGAAATTAGGCCTGAAAAGGGAATCGGCTGATGGCGGGCAAATTTACCATCCAGAGGCTAGCGAGGAATCTGGCGGGTTTACTATACTGCTGGCGAAAACAAAAATTGTGCCCTTACCCCGAAAAATATCCTGGGTGCGCCCCTGATATAGAAATCTAAGTCCAAAAGTCGCACAAAGTGTTTTAAGTTAGCCAACAACATTGGAAATTTCCCTTATTGGGTTCAGAAACTAGGATAGTAAATACAAGCAAAGGAAACCATAATGATGTCACCATCAAATCAGTAATGTGTTAGTTAAGTTGTAATGGTTTTGTTGCAGGCTACACACACTTGCAACGATGCATGCTATTACTGTTTGAATTATGCAATGCTAGCTGCTAATCGGATTAATTTCGCCCTATGTGTAATAGCATAGCAACACAGGTTAACAAACCATTGCGTTATACTACCCTATTTTACTACCTTCACCACATAACATACTGAAAGATGACATAGACGCTGCATACCTTTATCTCTTCCGCGTTTCTCATCCTGTTATTTTCAGATTTTCCTAAACTGGCCTCCCGATGGCTTATACCTTTTCTTATCCATTTGTTTTAGCGCCGCACATCCCTCAACTATGTCAATTAAGACTAAGAGACTACACTAAATCTATGGAATAACGGAAGCGACTGCAGGAAGCCAGCAGACACACTGCTCCAAAGCTCTGCGCATAATCATCTGATCGGCGATACGCTCCACTTACCGCCATTAGTTACAAACTTACAAGCACAGTCTAATATTAGACTGGTTACAAGCATCTTCATATACACAGTCCACCACCATAAATTTATTTCTGACATATACTACTAGAGCTATTATACACTATTATTATTTAATATCATCATTTTTTTTTTCTTTTCTTTTTTCGGGCACTCCGTGCCGCCCCCTCGCCGATGCAGCCCTGGGCGATTGCCCATGTCGCCCATGCCTAGGACCACCACTGCACAGGAGGCAGACAACGTAGTGAGGCACGGGAGGACGTGAGAGGAGGTGTTTACACTCAGGTCGACAAAGCCAGACTCAGCTGATCAGCACGCCAGGCAGGCACGCAGCTGCACACCGCCGCGGTTGGGTTTGTTTTCACTTCCGCAGTCCGACCTGCGTGTACATGTTCAGCCAGCCAACATGACAATTTACTTATACTATCGCATACAAGCTAGAAAAATAAAAATGGCGAATGAGCAGTGCTGAATGAATATAATGAATAGCGAGTGTTCTTGTGTGAAAATGACTATTTTTTGAGAAAAAAATATAAATCTTAGAAATTTCCTTCCAAAATCAAGGTGCGTCTTCCAAGATGCAGCGTCTTACAGTCCATAAAATACGGTATATATATATATATATATATATATATATATATATATATATATATATATATATATATATATATAAATAATAATATAAGCGAAAGTGGTGTCTGTTTGTCTGTCTGTCTGTCTGTCTGTGTGTCCGCGATAGGTGCCGCCCCCTGTGGCGGAATCCCATCATATGGCACAGTTTTAGAACCAGGTTGACTAGGGGAAGGTTTTTAAGCCATTTTGGGATGATTGATCCGATCACTTTTCCCCCTTTTTTTAGCAGCCTATTAGCGACAATTGTGAGAAAAAAAAGTGGGTTGCGAGAATTGAGGAAACCTTGATGTAGGCTTGTAGGGTGATGGTGGGGTGATGGGTAATGGGTGTGGGGTGATGGGTGAGTGAATGGGTGGGGGGTGATGGGTTGGGGGTGATGGGTGAGGGAATAGGTGGGGGGTGATGGGTAATGGGTGAGTGAATGGGTGTGTGGTGATGGGTAATGGGTGAGTGAATGGGTGGGGGGTGATGGGTAATGGGTGATTGCATGGGTGGGGGGTGATGGGTATTGGGTGAGTGAATGGGTTGGGGGTGATGTGAATGGGTTGGCGTTAATACATACATTTCTACATCCATGATTTCAGGAAAGTTAGAAGGGGCTATCTGGACAGTCTGTGTTTGGTGGGTCTTCGGCCCACCAAACACAGGTGGTGGGCCGAAGGCCCACCAATAACCCTCCGCAGGAGCTAGCCAAAAAGTCCGCCCGGAGGGCGGCTTTGCGGCTAGTATATATATATATATATATATATATGTTGCTCGTTCAAGTTATGTTGAAATGTTTTATGTTATGTTTACAGCCTTGGCATTCTCTGCAGCACTGACAGCATTACCAGATTTACTAAAGGAGGAGAGTGGCGACATCCTCAGTTGCAAGGTATTATGTACAGTGGCGTACCGAGGGGGGAGGGGGGGGGGGCATGCGGCCATGGCCACTCATTTATTATGCCTAGTAATCGCCCTGCCTCGGAGTCCCTAACTGGGGAGGGGACCAGAAATATCCTCAGGTCGGACAGTCTTCAAGATGTCGACTCGAGGTGTCTTGATACTTCTTCTAGCCTTATCTCCTTAAACTTCTGCAACATTTGCGGCCTTAGATCTAACTTTCTCTCTGTTGAACATCATCTCTCCTCCTTTAAACCTCATCTTCTTTTCCTCACTGAAACTCAGTTGTCTGTGAGCACTGACAGCAGACCTTTTCCTGTCTCTTCTTACTTTCTCTATTCTCAATTTAAATCCAAAGCTGGCTGTTGCGTATATGTGCGCAATGACATCACTTGCTCTCGTGCCCACGGCCTTGAATCTTCCGAATTTTCTACCATCTGGCTTCGACTTCAATGTCACTCTCTTACTAAATTTATCTGTGCTGTATATCTCTCACCTAACTCCTCTGACTATGTAAAGTTCTTCGACTATTAAACATCAAAAGTGGAGCACATCTCATCTCTTTTTCCTTTAGCTGAAATTTCCATTCTTGGGGACTTCAATGTTCACCACCAGCTTTGGCTACCATCTTCTTTCACTGACCAACCTGGTGAACAAGCCTACAACTTTTCTATCCTCCAAGACCTAGAGCAGCTGGTGCAGCACCCTACCCGTATTCCTGACCGCCTTGGAGACACGCCCAACATTCTTGATCTTTTCCTAACTACTAACCCTTCTGCTTACTCTGTGAAACTATTCTCTCTGTTGGGTTCCTCCGATCACAATCTTATTTCTGTAACCTGTCCTATCGCTCCGGTGCCGCCTCGGGACCCACCTAAGCGGAGGTGCTTCTGGCACTTCAACTCAGCTAAATGGGAAGACCTAAGGCAGTACTACTCTGATTTTCCATGGAATGATTACTGCTTCCATGTCAAAGACCCATCTCTTTGTGCAGAGCGCATAACTGAGGTCATAGTCTCTGGTATGGAGGCGTACATTCCACACACTTTCTCTAATCCTAAGGCCCGTCAACCTTGATTTAACTCTGCTTGTTCTCATGCTGTCCGAGATAGAGAGGTGGCTCACAAACGGTACCGTTAGCATCCATCTCCTGAAATTCATGCCCTTTATATTTCTGCCCGTAATCATGCCAAATCTTTACTTCAACTTACCAAAAACTCTTTCATTCATAGAAAATGTCAAAATCTTTCTGAATCAAATTCCTCTTGTGACTTCTGGCATCTAGCTAATAACATCTCTAACAATTTTTCTTCTGCATCTTTCCCTCCTATGCTTCACCCAGATGGCTCCACAGCTGTCTCATCTACTTCTAAAGCTGAACTCTTCACTCAAACCTTTGCTAAAAATTCCACTCTGGTTGATGAAGGGCTTGTTCCTCCTTCTCCTCCACCCTCTGACTATATTATGCCTGTCATTAAGATCCTTCGGAATGATGTTTTCTTTGCCCTTTCTGGCCTAGATCCTCGGAAGGCTTACGGTCCTGACGGAATCCCTCCTATTGTTCTCAAAAACTGTGCTTCTGTGTTTGCACCTTGCCTGGTCAAACGTTTCCGTTTTTGTCTATCTACTTCCACCTTTCCTTCTTGCTGGAAGTTTGCTCACATCCAACCTGTTCCTAAGAAGGGTGACCGTTCTAATCCTTGAAACTACCGTCCTATAGCTTTGACTTCCTGCCTTTCTAAAGTTTTTGAATCTATACTTAATAAGAAGATTCTTAAGCATCTATCTGCTCACAATCTTCTATCTGATCGTCAGTATGGTTTCCGTAAAGGGCGATCTACTGGTGATCTTCTAGCTTTCCTAACTGAATCTTGATCATCCTCCTTCAGGGGTTTCAGTGAAACTTTTGCTGTTGCCCTTGACATATCAAAAGCTTTTGATAGAGTCTGGCACAAATCTTTAATTTCTAAACTACCCTCATTCGGTTTCTATCCTTCTCTCTGTACCTTCATCTTAAGTTTCCTTTCAAACCGTTCTATTGCAGCTGTGAGGGCTGGGACGTAGAGGAATGAGGAATAGGGAGGAACGAAGGATAAATGGGGAGAAGGCAGAAGGACTGAGGATGGTAGTGGGAGAGGGGACGCAAAGGGGTTTCGCTGAGGGGACAGATCATTTATCAGCGCCGACAGGGGAAAAAAGGTTAGGCCTTAAACAGGAGAGACCTATAGGACAAGGGACTCACTGTTGAGAGTTCAGCGGTGAGCTCCTCGCCCACCACTGAAGGAAAAACGAGGACAGTACCTCGCGCGGCTTCGGCGGGCGTTCATACGTGTGCACACTGTGTCGCGAACGTGATAGTATATTACTGCAGGAATAACTGCAGCGAGTAACCTCACGTCGAGTCGTGAGTAACGGGCGAGTAACCGCGACGCGTAGGAGACATCCTGCGTGCCAAGTCTGGCCCGCGTGCCTGAGGTTGCCGACGCAAGGTTGGCAAGGAAAACTCTACGGGATACGACTACCCTGTTTCCGGCCTGCGTCCTGGCGTGCCTCGCCCGAGGCCCCCCCAGGATCCCCGGAGCAAGGCAGGACTCGCCCCACCTCTCTTCAGGGCCCGTGGGGAGCCACTGGGCGCTGGGGCCAGGCACTAGGGGCGGGCGTGGGCCGGAGGTGGAAACTCTACGCTACTACGACGCCCCACTAGATACCTCCTTCAGGAGGCTTCCCCTGGGTTCCCCCTCGGAACACCGGGGGCATTAGATGCACCTAAAAACAGGATCTTAGGGACCTCGGGGGGTACCACATACAGGTTTTCCTGAAGGCGACGCAGCAGAGGGTGAGTATTCACTGTTGAAAAGTGCATGATGGGGGGCGATTAAGGGGGCCCCCTGGAGGACCGTATAAACCAGGGACTCTAAGGGGGACAGGGGGGGTCGCCCCGGCATAGCCGGGGTTTGCTTGCCTGGGGAACCAACTCCCCGTATCCCGACGACGCAACGGGCCTGCCCGTTACCTTCTATAGAACTTGGAGTGCCCCCTACCGGCCCCCCGACAGGGGGTGCCAGGGTTAGTTGCAGCCACCCGGACCGATTGGATAAAACCCTTTAGGGGGTTTTGGGGGGGGGCTAAAACGGAGCACTTTAAACACCCCCCCTTTGAGGCCCGCGTACGCAATTTCCCTCCCCCCTTGGGGAAAGTAGGGCGGCGTGGGGCTTAAACAGCGGGCTACTGTAGACGGACTTTGTTTTCTCCAATCTATAAATAGTGGTTTTCCCCAGGGTTCTGTCCTATCACCACTTTTTCTATTTTTTTTAATGATTTTTAAAGTCTAAATTCAAACCCCTTTTCCACTCCTACGCTGTGATTCTATCCGCATTTTTCAACGCGTTTATTAACGTCCACTAACGGAAATAAGTGATTCACGGAGAGATCCACCGAGCCCCCAACTTCTAAATTTTTTCAAAATTTTTGATTGGGGCAAAGCAAACCTGTTTTTTTCAATCCTCAAAAACCCAAATTTTCTTCCCCATCTTTTCGAAAAAACCTACCAGAAAAATTCCCCTTTTTCCCAATGACATAAACTGTCCCTTTTTCTACAATGAAATTCAGGAACCTTTTAACTTTTAAAACTATCAACACGCACTCACACAACACACACACACATAAAAAACACATACAAACACTAGTGAGGGAGAATTTGATTCGCATTCGCAATTGCGAATATTCGCATTTTTTTAAATTTTCGCATTCGCTTTCGCACCCCACTGTAGTTTTTTTGCGAATATGCAATTTTTGCCCAAACAAAAATTTCAAAAAAGGAGAAAAAAAACAAGTGAAAAAATTTACGCAAGCAAAATATAAATAAAATTTTTAAAATTTTAGCCGGCATTATTTTCAAGAATGAGGTGAGGAGGGGAGTGGTAGCCCGGCCATAGTTCAGTGATTCTCAAACGTGCGCCGTGGGAATCCCCCAGTGCGCGCGTAGTTTTTTATAGATATGGGGGGGGCACGCACACCACACAAACCAAAAACAACACACTTTAATATTATATTATATATATATATATTATATAAATGTGTGTGTTGGTTTTTTGTGGATTAATGGTGTGTGTGTGTTTGTGTTTGTATTTGTGTGATGTAATGCATAATATATAATTTTATATAATATTAAAATAATTTTTATATATTTATATATATATAATAATAAAACACTACATAACCCACACCCCACACACACACCACCAACCACACACCACACACACCACACGAATTTCAATTAACTCTTACCGGGGGTCACGTTTTGGGGTATTAAGAAAAATCCCCGGGGCAGCCTGCAGGCCCCCCCAGCAGGGCAGGATTGTGTGTAGCAATGCTTGCTATGGTGAACTGAGGAATCCCCAGGGAGCTGGTCGCGGAAGAGGGCTTTAGAAAACTTTTTTTAATTAAATGAGTTGGGTAGGGATAATGGGGCCGACGCCCCAGCCCTGACTTCCTTTTACCTGATCGAGGAGGTCAGGAGGCGAGGGATAATCCCATGCCATGTACACCCCGGCAGCTTGGCAGAAAAATTTACCCGGGGAATGAAGTACACGGGGGTGTTAATTAATGGGGTCCAAAAACTCGCTCACCAAATTCCCCTATCCGCCCATCCACCCCCCAATGGGCGGCGGAGTATGGGGGCTGGGTACGAAAAAGGTTTGATATAAGTCGGAAATAAAAATCGAACTTCGTACCCTACCCAATTGAAGAAATAATCGAACCCTAATATCGAACCAATTCGTTAACAAACCTTTTTAACTCTTCCCCTTTAAAAAAAGACGGGGTTTTTGCGTAGGACACCTGAACGGCCTTGTTGATCAACAAGTAAATATTCCCGTTTCTTCCGCCCTTTTAGGAAACAGACGTTTTCCCCGTAAACAGACACTTGCCCCCACGACACCGGGGCCGACTTTGGGGCTGGCAAGGTAGGAGAGGGAAAAATGGAACCCATGATTTAAAAAAATGAGACTATAAAGTATATAAAGTTCTCCTGTGATTTTACCACCATTTTTTTTTTTTTTTTACCTAAATTTTGATGGGAAAAACAAATTTTTGTAAACCCATGTTTTGTACGAGTAGTTGGGAGAGCGCCGCTTTTTATCTTTTTCTTCATGATGGCTGCGTGTCCAGGTAAAATGGGTCAAAATCAAAAGGGAGCAATTGATCCTTCCCCGGGGGTTCTTCTGTGCCTTATGACCTTTGCAGATACCATCATTTCCGATCAAAAAGGACATCCTACTTTGTAGTGACCAGACGATTTTTCATTTTGACTCCCGTCGACCATTTCCACGACAATCCATTTTTACACAGGCTAATTGGATTTAAAGAACAAATATCTTGATTTAGAATTTAAAAACAAAACTGATTTTTTCTTTTATTTTGAAAAATATGCTATGTCAAATAGGGAAAATTCGTAATTTTTGGACATACCACCAATATGCTAATTTAAAAATTTATGGACAAAATAAAAATATACACAGTAGCATCTTGCAGTCTTACATCATTGAGAACTTAAAACTTAGGTCTAGACACCCATAGGAATTCTATAGGCGGTTTAATAAGGAAGATAATACGCATATGCTAATTAGGGTCAATTATGCAAATTGCTCAACAAATGCAAATTAGCATCCGGCAGTTTCTGCATCCTTAGGATGTGTACCTTACATTTCAAGCATAAAACCGTACTGTACTCAACAGTTACAGGTTCACTATAGGGCATATAGGGACGGCTACCGTAGTAGACTAAATTTAAAGTGACAGGAGTCAGCTAGAGCAGATTTTTTTTACTTCCACCAACTAGCTGCTCACCATATATGCATGGTGCATTTTGTGTGAGAATGATCGAATTTCCATTCTAGATAAGCTCAAGTTCATTATAGCCTATATAGTAGGCTACTATGAAATACCAGCTATACCGATAACGACTTCAATACGAAGATTTCCTAAGATAAGAGGAAGCAAATATATAACAAATGCAATCACTGAAATTAAACTTCATTCAGAAAGGGAAAAAAAACGGAAAGCCAGAACCTGTCATGCCCTGCCACCTATAGCTACATGTACTAGGTAGACAAGGAAGGCTAAATTTTAACAGCAAAGCTACGCTACCTTTATTTACAACCCTTGGGATTCGTACGTAATTAATTTTCCCATCGAGGGGGCGTTTATTTAATTCACATTATTGTGTAACGAGAGGGCAAAAGATTACTAAAAAGCCCCAGTAAAGGGTGAAAAATAATTATAAAAAATTTAGAACAAAATGGGGTCGCTACTGGTGAATTTGCCGACTCCCTCTTGACTGAGGTTTGGCAGCTGCGGGTTTCCCTGAGGGAGACAATCATGTCGCTACAATTCAAAGGTTCTCAAATTCACGGGACGGGGGGCGCACTAGTTATTTTTGGGCTTCGGCGGGGGGGAGGGCCCAAAACTATAATAAAATTATACATATAATATAAATTTTATTATATTTTATTTATATTTTATACACACATATATATACACACACATAAAATCATATTATATAAATATATACATAAATTAAAATATATATATATAATTTTAATATATTTATTTTAATATATTATTATTATATATATAAAATTATATATTTAAAATATATAAAATATATATATATATATATATCTATATATATATAATATATTTATATAACACCCCCACGGGAAATGGACATCACAAATAATGTTAAAAAAAACTACTAGTTACAACAAAAACAACCTGAAATGGGACACGTGTCCGGGCCTGGGGGTTATACCCAACTCTATGTTAGGGGGGACATTTGACAGACACACTCTCTTTTTCCTTTTAAACACCAGCAATTTTTTCCTTTTTTTTAGTTTTTATATTTGTGGGGGCTGAGAATCCCAGTTCCAAAATTTTATGGGGTTGAAAACTGCAAGAGTTTTTTCTGGCCCTTTTGGATATTTGGGTTTTTTCTTTTTCCTTTTGAATCCAAAAGCTTCTAAGCCCTATCCAGTTTTATTGCATTTTTTAGTTTTTGGGGTCATTACGGATTTTGTTTAAATTTCCTCTTCTTAAAGGGTTTCAAGTTGTGGTTGCTCGGGGGATGGGGAAAACAAATGGATTCTCAGCCAGTCATAATTTTCAACGATATTTTTGGGGAATTTTTTTCAAATTTTCCCTTCCTGGCTTTCGGGTGCTGCTTAATGAGGGGAAAAAAGGTCTGAAAATTTAGCTCGCTTTTTTTGAAACAGGGTCAATTTTGGGTTTCACTCCCCCTTTTTTCATTCCAGAGCCAAATTTTTTTTTCAAACCAAGGCTTTCTTTTGTCAGAAGATGTTACCCTTATTTTCATTTCTTCCCTTGGGCAAAACTTGCTTTAACCTTGTTCAGATGTTCAAATATGTCTCCCAAGTAGCATCTTTTTGCACCCCAAAATTTTCATCAGCAAGAATTCGCAAATTTCAGTTTTTCTCCTCAGGGGTAAAAAAAAGGAGCATTTCCTGCCTCATTTCCCAATCACTGGGGATAACACTTTGGCCTCTTGAAACCACCGCCCCCTTCTGTGGGGAAAGAAAAAGGGAACCTTCGTGGGAGATCCCATTTTCTTCACAAAGCATGGAAAATTTCTTGACGGGCCTTTGGTCTGCTTTTAAAAAATTTAAAAACCTTTTTTCAAAACCTCATCAAAAACAAATTTTTAAATTTCCCTTGTCCGGTTTTTTTAAGAAACAAGAGCTTCACGGTGCAAAAAACCCAATGGGTAGAAAACCCCAATCGGGGTTCTCCTTCTTAAACTAAGGCCAAAAAAACCTTTTTAACCGCCCACCATGGATGGACACCACTGTGAAAATTCCTACACAAAATTTTTCCATGACAAGTTTTTTTTCTTTAAAAGTATTCGGTCATTGTAAAAATTCTCCTGCCCCTGGGGTTTTTCACTTTCTTTGCAGCATAAGAATTTTCGGGGTTTATTTTTTTTATCAAACATAACGGATAAAACACTATTCCCGGGGTTTTTTCCTCCAATGTCTTTTTGATTCATCCGCTTAAAAGCAAACTTTTTCCCTTTCCCACGGTTCACCACACTTTTTTCCCAATATCAAAACGCAGCCCCTTGATTCGCCCAAACCCTCGTGTCGCCCTGAGGGGGTTTTTTTTCACTTCCTTTTCAGCCCTCACCCCCAAAACAATTTTTTTTCCCCACACACAGAAAGCGGGAAAGGGAAAATGCCTCTGCAATTAAATGGAGTTTCATTTGTTTTGCTGTATCTCTGCCACTAAAATGCTTGCTTTCTGTCCCTTTTCTCCCACCTTCACCTTTTTTCTAAAACCCAAGCCTTTGTTGTTGGGCATCTTTAAAAAAGCCCTTTTAAAGTAACCCTATAGGCTTCTGAGAGAGGTGACTATTTTTTTTGTTTTTAAAATGCCCTTTTTCTTTTTTATAGGAGCCCTAGATTCTTTTGATTTTGCCCCAAATTCCGCAAAAAACACATTTTAGTTTTGGGACCATTTTCATCATCACAGCAAGTAAACCCAAAGTCCAAAAAAACTTTTCGTAAAAACGGCGAAATAACATACTGGGGTTTTAACTTTTGCGGGCACGTGTCGCCCTTTTTGACCACCCTCAAAAACCTGGATGACAAAACTCATTTTCCCATCTGTCACTTCTCTTTGCCCCTCGGACCGCACGACAAACCGGTTTCACTTTAAACTGTCACTTTTATTTTGGGCCACAGGGGGACCTGAAAGGACTATGCTCATTTTAAACTGCCCACTTCACTTTCTTTCGCTTTCCACACTGGGGTCTGGACAAGGACTCACTTTCAAACAGTTTTTCCCTGTTACTTCGCCTTCGGTCCCTTTCACACATTTACGTTTTGATTAAATGTAAACTGCGATTTCCCACCGCTTTTTGCCTTCATACATTTTCCCGTTTTTTAATTTAGGGACTTATCCTTTTTTTTAAGTTTGGACCCTTTAAACCCCAAAACCCAACGATACTTACTGAGGGTCCCGGGCTACACTGACCACGGGGGGTGGCCTACCCCGCTTTTTTGCCTACGTGTGTTCCAAAATTATAAAATGTTATTTATCGATCGGGGTTCACGTAAATCACGTCAAACGCAAACTTCCCTAAAGCCTACTGATAACGTATGCATCAGTTTCATTCACATTTTTTTTCCCTTTTATATGTCGCAAAAACAATTCTTGAACGCGTGATAAAACTAGTAAGTTGTAACTCAGTAACGCCAAAGGCGGGCGGCTCAGACTGTACAGTACTTGTACAGAACCCCTTAAAACACGTATTGTGGGGGAAGGGCGAGAATTTTTTTTTTTTTAAGCATAAAAATAACTTATTTATTTATTTTCTATTTCTTATTTAAAAAAATCCATCTACCCAAGTACTTTAATATTATTAAAAAAAACCCTTTCCCAATCTACCTGCCTAGTTCATATTAACTCATTCTTTTACAATTTTCCATCTTAAATATAAAAAAAAAAAACTGCGACCTCAAAGCGCAAAAAACCCATATTTTATGAAAAACTACGCACGCCCCCTTTGGGGATTCCCACGGCGCCCCTTGCGCCGCGAGGGCACGTTTTAAATTTCAGGGGGTAAAATGCATTCCCCCAAGGGGGTTTCTCAACCTGGGGGCCATGGCCCCCAAGTGGGCCCAGGCCCGAATTTAAGGGGCCAGGGTTGGGCTGTTGAAAAATTATACATTTCAAAATAATGTTGGGAAAATCTGAATAAAAAAAAAATTTTGCATCACTGTCCTGGCAAGAAATTTTTTTGTTTTAAAAAATTAAATTGATTAATCATTAATTTTGAAAATAATTTTTTTTTTTACAAAATATTTTTAAACAAAATGTGTGTGTACGGGTGTTGTATGTATGGGGGCAAATTTTGAATTTTGTGGAGTGTAGGTGTGATAAAAAACGGGGAGGAGAACGAACCGTATGAGAGGGGTGAGAACACGGGGGGTGAGGGGGGTTTTTTTCACCGGGGGCAGAGGGAGAGAGGCGTTTCGAATGATTTTCATGGGGCCCTGGGTATCATCACGTAAACATGTGGGTTTTAATTGATTCTGAACCATATACGGGGTTACTTATTTTTGTTCGACAATTTAAAAAGCGGTCGCTGTTTTTCGTGTGTAAATATTTTTTATTTTTTTTGGGGATCATTTGTTTTTTAATGCTCATTCCCATTTAGGTATTCCTGCCTTTTTTTTTTTTTTTGTGCTAATATTGGGTGACCTTTGCTATTCTTCTTATTTCAATTTGGGGCAGTGGGTTGTCCCAAAAGGGGGCTGTTCTTGCTGTTTGAAAATACATTTCAGCTTGCTACTTGAATGTGAAAGTTTATTCTTTGACTCTCTCTGTGTGTGTTTTGGTATGACTGTGTGGTGCTTAATTTGGAGTCCCTGGGTGTGTTTGTATTTTTGGGTATTTGGGGTTTTTTTGTCATTTTTCATTGTCCCCATTTAAACTGTCCTTCATTTTCATTCTTTTTTCTTTTCACTTATCCCCTTAATATTTGTTTCCCGATTTTCTGTCCCTTTTTTATTTTCCCCTAAATTTTTTCGATGGCTACTAGTTTTAAAAGAAGCGGAAGTCCCGGAAAAGTACATTACCTACGGATTTACATCAATCCCGCTGATGGCATCGGAAACCTCAGTGTTACTTCGCTTCAAAATGCTGGGGAAAGATTCTATAAGGCCTAGTAAGTTTAAGCATCATTTGCTGACCATTTCCCCCCACATTAAACCCGAAAAGACCCGAAAATTTTTTCAGGCGCCACGAAAATAGTTTGGGGAAAAAAGAAACTGGATCCCACCCGGTGCCCTTTTTTAACAACAGACCCCAAGTGTGTTGAGGGATCTACGAGGTTTCCCTCGAAAAAGCGAAGCAAAAGAAGGCCCCCCAACAATTGGTGAAACCTTTAAACAAGCCATGTCCCTTTTAAAAAGGGCAAGCGGGGGGTTCTTGGGGGAAAGCAAGTGAACGTAAAATTTAACAATTTTCCCTTTTCCCAAAAGAACGTTAAACGGAGAATTAAAAATGTTCCCCGTTTACATTAAAAAAAAATTTGGGTACAGGAGATCAAAACGTCTCCAAATGGGTTTTTGGGAATACAGCTGGGTGAGTCCCCAAAGGAAAGTGAGGGTTTTTGTGCCAGCTACTCGTGTTTGTTAGTGGGTTTTCTTGTGTGTTCAAAGGAAAAATACTTTTTGTAAACAGCTTGAGACCACCACAAAAGCTAAAATGTTTATGGAAAGCTATCTTCTTTCTTCAAAGCTAACAGGAAACCCCTGGGAAATTGTTGTTGGGGTCTGTACAGGGCGGGGGTCCGCGATGGGTGGGATCAAATCAGGGTTCCGAAACCTGGGCCCAAAGGGGAAATGGGTCCCCAAATCCCAAAGGGGGGTTTAAATTTATATCCTCGTTTTTTCACTGGCGCCCAAAAACCCCCCCTGATGAAATTTGCAAAATCCCGGAGGCAGTGGTCAAAGCCCTTCCCCTTTGTAAAAGCTGGAGCTCTGAACCTCACTTTTTCCAGAACCTTTTTTAGAGACATGGGTTCGGAGCATGAAGCTCTCCCCTTTTTTCTCCAAATTTCGCTGGCTTTCCCCGGGGAAATGTTGTGAATCGAGTTTTTTGAACTTGGGGGGGAGCTTAAATTTGTTTCCCGGAAATTTCAAGGGAAAAATGATCGTTTGAGTCACTTCAATAGGTTTTGTGGGAGCCCCCCGTCCTTTCATATTTACAATATAATTTTGAGCCTAAAAAGGGTTTTAAACTGAAACTACCGGGCAAGGGAAAAAATGTGTTTCACCTGAAAGGGGTTGTCTTCGTGGATTTTTTGCCAAGCTTCAGAATTGGTAAAGGAAATTCCCGGGGGCCCCGGGGAAAGGTTTTTCCATGTTTGGAAAAAATTTCAGCTGTCCTTGACGAGAATAAGAAAAATTTGTCGCTTGGGCCCATTCTTAAAACTGAAAAACACTCGCCCTCTGAGATCCTTGGAAAGTGAACTTAAAAAGGTTTCTTCCCCGAATTCGAGGAGGGAAAAAGGGAAGTTTTGGGAAAGAAAAACCATTCTCTGGCACTCTTGATATTAAATACCATTCCCAGTGATGTTCAAAACGAGTTTTCCCCGATCTCAAAAATGATTCTGCTGCCCCAAAATCTCTATGAAGAAAAATCCCCTGAATGTTTTTCTGGTGTTCAATGCCCAGTCATATCCCAAAAATCCGTGAGGGTTTCACTTCGACAACTCTTCCCTTTTTTAACTAAACCCCTTTTTTGTGATCTGGTTTTTTCCAAACCCCTTTTACAAATCCCAAAAATAAAAAGCCGGAAACCCCATTTGGATGTGGCCCCGACATGAGATGTGGGATTGTCAGTTTACACAACCTTTGGATTTGGGCACTGACTGAAAAAACCCAAAATCAGGGCCCTTTCCCTGATGTGTGATAAAATTGGGAGAGATTAATTAAACTTTTTCCCAAACCCGGGTTCAATTTGCTAGTGCCCCCTAGTCTTTTGTAGGGGAATGATGTAATTTAACATATCACAGAAATCTAAACAAATTAAGAAAAATTATGACTTAAACTTTGTAATAAAGCAAGGCTGTTCTCTTTTCCCAAAATTTTTGTATTTTTTTTTTTTTAAACCTTTTTTTTTCGGGGGGGGATTTGGGAGAAAAAAGAAGGGGACCCACACGAAGTTGAAATTCATGAAAAAAGGGAAAGGGTGAAAAAAGGGTTTAAACCACTGCATTACACCGGGGGTATTGTGGGAAGGGGCAGGCCCGGCCCCTGACGAAAAACAACAGGGGAGTTGAGAGGGCCCCAGCTGGTCTCGCTTCCCCGTGACTGAGGTTGTCAGGGGGCCTCCTGAAGGGGGAAAAAAACATGCTGCCGTTTTCATGTTTTAATACCGCGCTGCCCGGGGACAGAGGATTTCCCAAGGGAAGGCCTCCTGACAGAAAAGCCACGCCCTGTAAAAACATGCAACCGTAAAAGCAAAGCTAAAGCTTCCCCTTTATTTACAAGAAGATTCGCTCTCTCCGGTTTTGCTTATATAAAATTCCATTTCTGGGTAATAAAAAAACCCCAAAAAAAAAAAAAAAAAAAAAATTTTTAAAAAAATTAAGAAAGGGAAATGGATGAGAAAAAAGTATAAATGATGAAGAAAGAGTGGTTTAAAAACCCCCAAGTTCCTAACGGAAATTTTTCCCCACGGGAAAACTCTGGGGCCGGGGGGGTCGGGGGGGAAGGCAGGAGCCAGGAAACTTTTGCCCCTCCCGCGGCGGGGGGAAAAGAAAAAATAAAAAAATCGTACCTCTTTGGGGCGCTAAGGCCTCCGGAAAAAAACAAACGGATTTAAACCCAAACCCCCCAGAAACCCCTACCAAACCCCGGCTTGTTTTACATCACCACTCTTTTAATACTACCAGGTTTGGGGTTGTGGTTTGTGGGGGGCCGGGGTTTAAAACAGGTGGTTCCCTTTTTAAAATCTGTTATTTGGGAAGTAGTTCGAGGCAGTGGGGGTTTAAACGAGTTTAAAAACCCCTGAGAGAGTGTGGGGTTTTTTGTGGTGACTTTGCCCCTTCTGGGGGGAGGGAGAAACGGCCGGGAAAACCCACCCCGCAATGTTCCCCGGAGGGATATTTAAACCCCAAAGGCCCACGAACGTTTTTACAAATTTTTTGTTTGCATAAATAAAAAGGGGGGGTTCAAAGTTTTGGGGGCTTCCCCTTTAAAAAACTATTTATCAAAGTTTTTGTGAACAACTCCCACTAAATCCTCTGCGGGCCTTTTCGATCAAAAAAAACTGAAAGTAACGCCCCTCCCAAAAACTCTTTCACTAAAAATAACAAATACAAGGGATATAATTTGACCAAAAACCGAAGAAAATTTTTTTTTCTTGTAAGAAATGTATTATTGCAGCAATTAAAATCAATATAAAGGAATCTTGTTTATTGTCCAAGCCGCTCGCCGAGCTTGGACACCTATTTCAGCCGAAATCATTCTTTGGTACTAAACAGATTGCGGAATCTGTCATATAGGCTTGTAAAATGTTTACTCCATGAATGGGGGCAAGGAGGCTACAGGCGCAAAGGAAGAATTTGGCACATAAGGTTATATTTCGTCTCTTAACTCATTTATGAAGGAACTATTCACTATCTGAGAAACAAAAAGGAGTTAATGTATGTCTAATGTATTTCTATTTACAGATTATACGCGTAAACTGCTTATTGTCCAAGCGTCGCTTCGCTAGCTTGGACACCTATTTCAGCCGAATTCATTCTTTGGTACTAAATAGATTGGTGAACAGCCAAACAGGCCAACAGCAGCTCACTAAGTCAGGGTCTGACCATGCCTTAGTTTTCAGCGCCTTTAGCGGTGCCACTAAGGCGGCATTCTCGACTGAGCATAGCGGTGGGAGGGCGTTTCGCCTTACCACAGGCGCCCTAGTGGATAGGGCGCCCTAGCTCGCTCTCAGCATCAGCTTGGCCCCTGCTCAGGCTCTTGCCGCTCCTCTCACACCTGTTACGCCACACTGCTGCCTCCTGCTGCTGCTGAATCTAACACTCTGACACTCCTGCTACAGTTTTCTGATCATGGTACGAAGAACAACTTTTCTCCTATAATTCACTCTTCTGTTTCATATATCTCTCTGTCCTGCTATAAAAGGTCTCCAATACATTTCATCTCCTTTTGGTATTGCTACGTGTGTTGTGTGTGTGTCGTGTGGTGTGTTGTGTGTGTGTGTCGTGTATTCTCGATATAATATAGTATATATCATATATATATTGATTATATCTTCTTATTGTATTACTGACTATGTTGTTATATTATATTATTATTTAGGGTGGTCTTAAAATTTCATATATATATATTATATATATATATATATATATATATTAGGGTGGTCCTTAAAATAGAATTTCGAAATTAGACCGGGACGCCCACTTATATTGTTCCTTTTGTGTAGAAATAGGCCTTAAAAAATATACAAAATAAATATTAATATTTAGAGGTCGCCCAAGCAGCTTATATATTTGTGTTAACAGTTTAGGTCCAGAGCTGCGCAATAGGATATTCATTCAAAGTTTATCGGGTTTTGCGCCACAGAGTTCGTTACCATGGCAACGGTGGTTGTTTGATTCTTGGCACCACGTGACGAGACTCCCGCGCAAAGGCCCCGGCTGTGCGGCGGAGGCAGCAGATTTGGTCTGAGAGGTGGTGGAGCGCTCTGCACGATTTTTGCTACAGGTGAGTGCCCTTTTGTACTAATGATTTACCACAAATTAAACTTTGTTTTATCCCATTGTTTATCTTTCTACGATGCATTATGACAATTGTATTGAACATTGAATCGAAAATGGTAGACTCGACTTGTGTGATCTATATGCCCCCCCGTTGTTGTGTAAAACATTTCCCTCCCGTAATGGGTAAACGCCGAACGCTAAACGTTCCATTTGATTTTGCAGGATCGCAATGTGAGTCGCAATGACTGCTACTCGCGCAAAAATTTCAGTGTATCTGGTGGGGGTGGTCGCTGATGACATTAAGGGATCTAAGCTCCCGTCTAAGCGCCAGACTTTGGCATACTTCTTCAACCTTCACCTGGACGGCAAGATGCCTGTGAAAGATGCAGCAGCCCGGACTATCGATATAGTTGCGCCCTTCTGGAATCGCGCTCGGATTCCGATTCAAAAGGAACAGCGATGCCGTGAGGTGCTGAAGCTCTTTGTCACGTGGCAGACACTCAAGAAGCACCGCAACCGGAAGTCGGCGACCCAGGTGAACAACGAGAAAGCGTTCGTCGACGTTCTGGACGACCTCTTCGACGTGGCGCACGCCGACGTGCTCTCCATTAAGAACAACGAGGACAGGGCCTTCTTGCTGGCTCAACGTGAGAAGGGAAGGCGCGGTTGCATGACGACGGTGGACAAGACCCTCGCGGAGAAGGAGAAACGAAAGGACAAAGCCGAGAAGAGGACTGAAAAGCGACGTCGCCGCGCTGACGAGATGTCGGCCTCGACGAGTGCCGTGGCGACTCTGGTGTCTTCGTCAAACAGCAGCGATGCGTCGTTAGCAGCGGAAGAATCCGAAGATGAGGCTACCGGAGCCTTCGAGTGTACGGTATTCCCTCCGAAGCGCGGAAGGAAGGGGATTATGTCACCAAACTTGGCAGCCGCGCTGGACCGGCACAAGATCTCAGACCGACAGGCAGTGGCTTTCATCGGCGAGACAGCCAAGAGTCTCGGTCATGACATTCAGGAAATAGTGATGAACCGAAGCACGATTCGTCGGAACCGACTGCAGCATCGAAAGGAGTCCGCTATGAAGCTGAAGGAAGAGTTTGTCACGAGTGGGCCCCTCGTTGTCCACTGGGATGGAAAGCTGATGCCGGACATCACCGGGCACAGTTCCGTGGACCGCTTTCCTGTCCTTGTTTCCGGCAAGAGGCTTCTGCAGCTCCTGGGTGTCCCAAAGCTGCCGACCGGGACGGGTCGTGCACAGGCCGACGCCGTGACGCACTGCATTAAGGACTGGGCCTCTAGAGCAACGTCCGTGCGATGTGTTTTGACACAACCAGCTCCAACACGGGCCGACTGAACGGCGCCTGTCTGCTCATCGAACGAGACCTCGGCGTCCAGCTTCTGCACCTGGCGTGTCGCCACCACATCATGGAGCTGGTCATTGGCGTCGTCTTCACGGCCTGCATGGGTTGTAGCTCGGCGCCGGAAGTGATGCTCTTCAAGCGATTCCAGGCGCAGTGGCGGTCCATCAACCAGGCAGACTTCGATGACGCTTTCACGAGCGACGACGTGATGCCCGAGATCATTGTGAAGGACGACGTTCTTCGCTTCATCGAACAGAGCAACTGGACGAACAGCAGCAGCGCGATGATTACAGGGAGATGCTAATCCTCGCGCGTGCCTTCCTTGGTGACGGTGTGACGGCGCCGTTTTGGTACCCGGGACCCATTCATCATGCACGGTGGATGGCCAAGGTCATCTACTCCTTCAAGGTATGGCTCTTCCACCGCCAGTTCCGGCTCAAGGTACGAGAGGAGTCTGGCCTTCGCGACATCTGCGAGTTCGCCGTCAGGCTGTACCTGAAGGCCTGGTTCACGGCGCCCCTCGCCGCCGCAGCCCCCAACAGCGACCTGGAGCTGATGAAGGCTCTGGCCGCTTACCCGAACCGGGTGATCGGAAAAGCGGCCAGAGCGAAGCTGGCAAAGCACCTCTGGTATTTTTCAGAGGACCTCGTCGGCCTCGCTCTCTTCGACCGCGCCGTCCCGTTTGCCACGAAGGCACTAATGGTATCGGCGATGGAGGTAGAGGCGGATGGGAGCGAGGACGACAGGCAGATCCCGCGTGCCCAAGTCGAGTTCGCTTCTGTCATCGGCAAGACGGTGGCTGACTTCGCGACAGCGAGCTCACGGCGCATCTTCGAGCGCCTGAACCTGCCCAGCGGCTTCCTCGATGTCGCGCCAGAAGAGTGGGAGGATCGTGAAGACTTTAGGAAAGCTGCGGAGACGGTCCAGTGCCTGCACGTGGTAAACGACCACGCCGAGCGCGGTGTGGCGCTGATCCAGAAGTTTAGCGGCTCAATCACTCACGACGAGGAGCAGCTGCAGTTTCTCGTTCGTGTGGTCGACGATCATCGTCGCCGCTACCCTAACGCGCTGAAGCGGACCGCAGCCGGACAGTAAACAAACCTGCCTTGTACAGTGACGTACATAGTGAAAACAACTGCATGACAGTAACAGTGACGTACACACTCACAGTGAACACTGAAAACGCCTGTTTGGTACAGTGTGTACGCAGTAAACACCTTTGTCTGATACAGTGACGTACATAGTGAATACGCCTGCCTGATACAGTGAACAATACAAGTGAATACACAGTAGAAATGTATAAAACACTCGTTTAAGACGGCTATAGCTAACTGCTGTTGAGAAAGGGGAGACATAGATCAGCTATTTGGCATACAGACTGGTTATTCATTCAACTTTTTTTGGAAGGATTCAATCACGATTCATTTTGGAATTTAAATGATTCAGTCACCGTTTTATTCATGGATAACACTGGGGAACAATTTGAAGACAAAAAAATTGTTGAGTTAGATTTTTGAGCTTATTTAGACTAAAATTGGCATGCTGATTCCAAATTTGTAGTCAGTTTTTTCTAGCACGTCAAGTTTTTTCTCCACAGCTTACCACCCTCCAGATAAGCAAAATTCCACTTGTGAGCTGTAGTAAAACTTGCCAGCTGATTACGATTTGACTCATCGAGAGCTATGTGGCAACTTGTTTGTGCAGTTACAATTGAGACAGTGCGGTGAGAGGTGTGTGCAGCTCCCAATAGGTCAGTACTATCAATATCTGCAAACAGAAAGCTAGGATAGTAGGAATTAGGAGGATTTGTTATGGCTTTTCTCTTAACCTTGTAACAACATACCATTGTAATTTCTATTTCGTTTTATGCTATTTTTTTTTGTTTTCAAAGCTTGTAACTATTCCAGCTTAGTGTTTTATTTACATAGGTATATATTTCTTTTGTTTCAGATCATGTCTGTTCCTGCTACGTCTCGTCGTAAATGCCTAAACAACCCTGACTCCTTCTGCTATATATGTGGTAGTTTCACCATTCCAAGTCAGAGGGCAAGCATCAGCGTATTTGTCAAACAAGCATATTTCGCATATTTTAAAGTGAAACTCGGTGATCAAGACAAGCTATGGGCCCCTCACAAAGTGTGCAAGCAGTGTGTCGAGAGATTACGGATGTGGACCAAAGGAACACGTGAAAAGTTGGCATTTGGTATCCCCATGGTTTGGCGAGAGCAAAAAGATCATTCCACAGACTGTTACTTTTGTTTAGTGAAAACATCAGGATTTAACAAGAAAAATAAAAGTAAAATAGAATATCCTAATCTACCGTCAGCTATAAGACCAATGCCTCATTCAGCTGAAATTCCAGTGCCAGTTTTCGAACAACTACCTCCTCTAGAAGATCTGAGTGATGTTGAAGAACGCAGTGACAGCAATGATGCAGATTTTGACATTCACGAGGATTCAGTTCGTAGGGGATTTGATCAGCACGAGTTGAATGATTTAGCACGTGATTTGGGCCTATCCAAAAAAGCTTCAGAAATACTAGCATCAAGACTGAACGAGAAAAACATACTTGAACAAGGAGTGAAGGTATCATACTTTCGAACCAGAGAAAGTACATTACTGAAGGAATTAGGGCTTTCAATCTACAATCCAAATGAATGGCGATTGTTTATTGATAGCTCAAAGCGGAGCTTGAAGTGTGTCCTTCTACACAATGGCAATTTGTTTGGCGCAGTCCCTATTGGGCATTCGGTCTGTCTTCGTGAAGAATATGGAGATGTAAAGAGAGTCATTGAGTTATTGCAATATGACAAACACAATTGGATCATCTGTGTTGACCTTAAAATGGTGTCCTTCCTTCTTGGTCAACAACGTGGATACACAAAGTATCCCTGCTTTCTCTGTATGTGGGATAGCAGAGCTCGAGAGAAGCATTGGGTTCAGACGAATTGGCCTCCGAGATCTGATCTTAAACCTGGAGATCCTAACATTGTACATGAGCCACTTGTTGACAGGAAGAAAATAATATTCCCACCTCTGCACATAAAACTAGGTCTCATGAAACAATTTGTAAAAGCATTGTCAACTGATGGCGACTGTTTGAAGTACATCATCTTGGCATTTCCTGGACTGTCAATTGAAAAAATCAAGGCCGGTGTGTTTGATGGTCCACAAATTCGACAGCTCTCTAGCTCTCTAGCTGTCTCTCTAGCTTCCTTGGTGCTGACCCAGACAGCAAGGGGAGATGTTAATGCTTTGGTATTCTCTGCCCCGTTTTCCCAATATTTTGACTTGAGCACTTTTTGCCCTTTAATTCTTTATATATTCACTAAATATGGGTCGTGCACACATGACTAAAGAGGAGACGGCTCGCATATTAGCCTGGAGGCAAGAAAAAGTGCCTAATAAAGAAATTTGTAGGCGCACTCGCCGAGCGAAGTCAACCGTAATGTTGCTGCTGGCTGCCGCTCGTGGGTCACCACCCAATGTTGTTCCCCCAACAAAACCTTATCCTGGACGCCCACGGAAGACTTCCAAAGTTACAGATCGTCTTCTTGGAAGAGAACTACGTAAAAACCCTCATCTTACAGCTTCTCAGCTAAAAATAAGTAATCCAACCCTGCTAAAAGACGCATCCATCCGCTGCATCCAACACCGTCTCCAGAGGGACCTCCAGCTTCCCTGCCGCCGTGCTGCACGCAAACCTCTACTGATGGATCGTATGAAGAAAGCTCGACTGGATTTTGCCAAGAAATACATCCACTGGACAGCTGACGACTGGAAGAAAGTCATGTGGTCATGTGGTCATCACATTCAAGTGTATTCAGGGCCGTTCTACCACAGTAAGACGACCACCTTCAGTCAGTAGATTCGACCCTGCCAACACAGTTCGCACTGTGAAGCATCCCGAATCTGTCATGATTTGGGGATGTTTCAGTGGCTTAAGAGGTCATGGAGGTTTGTTCTTCCTCCCAAAAAATCTATCAAAAAATATAAAAAAAAAAAAAAAAAAAACACATTATCTAATATGTTTGTATTATTTATTTCCTTGATGATATTCATGTTTATGCAACCAGTTGCAAAGCAGGTCCGATTTCTATTTGCGGTGACTGTATATATATATATATATATATATATATATATATATATATATATATATATATATATATATATATTTATAAATGACTCCCAAAGAAAAGGAATAGTTTAGTTCCCCTTCAAAATGGGTATTCTAGTTTCGCGCCAGAACTCTTGATGGCGCTGTCTGCTACTCTTTGCTTCACCTCCTCTCTCTGTCACGGCTGCGACCAATCCTGCACTCACGGCGGGTTGCGGCTGTCGCCACAAAACTGCGAGGCGGCGACACCACAGCCTGTCACCCTAAGGCAGAGAGCAGCGTGGCGAGGCGATGGTGCACAAAATGACAGTCACACGTCACGTAACAGCATAGTGTTGGTGCAATCATGGCAGGGTTTTATTGTGACGTTGCTGTGTCCTTTAAGAGTTACACACGAGTCATTAGAGTGTTATCGTAGGCATCCTTCGCCTACGTCACGGCGCGCTGAGCTCCGAATCGCTGGCTTGTATTACGTTCACCTATTACCCTTGCCCTAACCTTATATAGTAATACGTGATGTGAATGTGCCTGAGCTGATGTACTGTCATGCTGCACACACGCTACTAGTATGCTGCCTTGTTGCACTGAGTGGGCGAGGCCTGTGCTTCGCGCACTGTCCCGGCTGCTCGAACCACCAAGACTGAAGCGGATGTGAAGCCCGCCGTCCCCCGCCACCACCTCACTTGGCTTCCAGCAGGGCGAGGGTGTGTGTGTGTGCCTTATCGTCATGATCTGGACCCTCTCTGTCGTGACTGGTGACGAGGGCAAGGTAGCCGTGATGTCCGTGGTGACGTGAGGTAAGACTGTTGTGAAGTGTTTATTTAAGCCCCGTACACACTACCACGCACCACCGTCGGCGCTTCCCGTCGGTGCTTGCCGAGGAGCAATGCCGTTGCCAGAGCTGTGTGCATTCGGTTACATTTTGCTCGTCGGCATGCTGTCCACACTGCCACTTTTGAGTGACGATTGACGAACACTCGATCACGGGAAGCGCCGACGGTGGCGAGTGGTAATGTGTACGGACGGGGCTTCAGATATAAGAAGCCAGAGTAACATTTATTTTGTAAGAAGCTAGCAGGCGGGCGAAGGATGGCGGGCGGCGGGCTGGGCAAGATAAAGAGACAGAAGGTAACGTCACCTCCCTTTTGCCGCGCTGGGGGAAGTGACGTCAATAAGAATTAAGAGGGCGAGGAGGAGGGTGAGAGTGAAAGAGAAGATGGAGGAGGAGGAGGTAGGGGAAGGGGTAGGAGGAGGAGAAGGTAAGGGAAGGGAGGAGGCATGAACATAAGAACATAAGAAAATAAGGCATGGCCTTGCATGTCAGGTGGGAAATGAACTTTGCTTGTCCCGCTAACGGCAACAGCGGCACAAGCAAAGGGTCTCGTCCCCAGCTTGTGTGCTAGCTAGAACTGTCTCTCTCTCTCTCTCTCTCTCTCTCTCTCTCTCTCTCTCTCGAGTACACAATACTGATCAAGGTAAATAATATGGGTGGCTTATACAGGATGAGAGAGAGAGAGAGAGAGAGAGAGAGAGAGAGGAGAGAGAGAGAGAGAGAAGGGAAAGAAAGGAGAGAGAGAGAGAGAGAGAGAAATATGGTGGGAGGTGTCAGGCGTGTCAGGTGTCGGGTCGGCGGTGAGGCCTGAGTGAGGCCATAAAATATTTGAACGGTGGCGCCGTTGGCGCGATACCCATTGACGTCATGCGCATAAAGGACTGATTTTGCCTCGACGCCCCGGGGAGGTGACGTTACCTTCTGTCTCTTTATCTTGGGGCTGGGTGCGAGGTCCGGGTGGTGACGGACGGGCGGTTTCGTGTGTAGGGGAGGGCGGGGGGTGGTGGGTGGCCGGCAGGCTGGCGGTGGTAGAGGACGTGTGTATGCCTGCACGCTCCGCCCACCAAGCCGCCGAAACACCGATTACATTATTATATGACGTGTGTGATATACCGCTGTGTATTTTTGGATGGGTTCTACTACAGTTTAATACAATACAAGGCACGTAGTTACATCCGTCCTCAACTTGTAGATATGACCTTGCCGTATTGCTAGCCCGTATCGTGCAATATAACATAAGGGTGTCTGGGGTTGTGCCACGACATCCGCACGCCGCAATGATCATACGGGTTAAAGAAATTTGTAGGCGTACTCGCCGGCGAAGTCAAACCGTAATGTTGCTGCTGGCTGCCGCTCGTGGGTCACCACCCAACATGTGTTCCCCCAACAAAACCTTATCCTGGACGCCCACGGAAGACTCCAAAGTAAAGATCGTGCATTCTTGGAAGAGAACTACGTAAAAACCCTCATTTACAGCTCTCAGCCAAAAAAAAAGTAATCCAACCTGCTAAAGACGCATCCATCGCTGCATCCAACACCGTCTCAGAAGGGACTCAGCTTCCCTGCCGCGTGCCCTGCACGCAACCCTCTACTGATGGACGTTATGAAGAAAGCTCGACTGGATTTTGCCAAGAAATCATCCACTGGACAGTGACGACGGGAAGAGGTTCATGTTGGTCACACATTCAAGGGTATCAGGGCCGTTCTACCAAATAAAGACGACACCTTCAGTCAGTAGATTCGACCCTGCCAAACAGTTCGCACTGTGAAGCACCCCGAATCTGTCGATGAGTTGGTTTAGTTTCAGTCTGGTTTAAGGGTCATGGAGTTGTTCTTACTCCCAAAAAATCTATAAAAAAAAAAAAAAAAAAAAAATAAATTATCAATATGTTTGTATTATTTATTCCTTGATGATATTCAGTTATGCAACCAGTTGACAACGCATGTCCGATTTTATTGCGGTGTGACTGGCATGTTCATATATTATATATATATATATATATACTAGATATATATATAATATCTATCTATATAATATATATAATATATATATATATATATATGTATTTATAAATGTCGTCTCAAAGATAAGGAATTGTTTAGTTCCCCTTCAAAATGGGTTATTCGAGTTTCGGCGCAGAAACATCTGATGGCGCTGTCTGCTACTCTTGTTGCTTTTCACATCCTCTCTCTGTCACGGCTGTGCGACCAATCACTGCACTCACGGCGGGTTGCGGCGGTCGCCACAAAACTGCGAGGACGACCCACAGCCTGGCCCGAGGCAGAGAGCCGCGTTGGCGAGGCGACGGGTGCACAAAATGACAGTCACACGTACGTAAAGCAATAGCGTTGGTGCAATCATGCAGGGTTTTTAGTGTGACGTTGCTGTGTCCTTTAAGAGTTACACACGAGGCATTGGCAGTTGTTATCGTGTATCAGGCATCCTTCGCCTACGTCACGGCGCGCTGAGCTCCTGAATCGCGGGCTTGTATTACGTTCACCTATTACCCTCTGCCCTAACCTTTACTAGTATACGTGATGTGAATGTGCATGAAGCGATGTACTGTCATGCTGCACACACGCTACTAGTATGCTGCCTTGTAGCACGTGAGTGGGCGAGGCCTGTGCTTCGCGCACTGCTCCCGGCTGCTCGATACCACCAAGATGAAGCGGATGTGAGCCGCCGTCCCGCCACCACCTCACTTGGCTTCCAGCAGGGCGAAGTGAGTGTGTGTGTTTGTGTGTGCGCGCGCCTTATCGTGATGCTCTGAGACCCTCTTGTCGTGGACTGGTGACGAGGCAAAGTAGCCGGAAGTCCGTGGTGACGTGAGGTAAGACTGTTGTGAAGTGTTTATTTAAGCCCCGTACACACTACCCACGCACCCCGTCGGCCGCTTCCAGTCGGTGCTACCCTGCCGAGGAGCCAAATGCCGTTGCCAGGCTGTGTCATTCGGTACATTTTGCTAGTCGGATGCTGTCCACACTGCCACCTTTGAGTGAGATTGACGAACACTCGATCACGGGAAGCGCGACGGTGGTGAGTGGTAGTGTGTACGGACGGGGCTTCAAGATATAAGAAGCAGAGAAATGTACTTTGTAAGAAGCTGGCAAGGGCGGGCGAAGGATGGCGGGCGGCGGGTTGGGTGCGAGGGCCGGGTGGTGGCGGAAGGGCGGGTTTGTGTTTAGGGGAGCGGGCGAGGGGTGGTGGCAGAGGGACGTGTGTATGCCTGCACGCTACGCCCACCAAGCCGCCGAAACACCGCTTACGTATAATGACGTGTGTGATATACCGCTGTGTCTTTTTGGATGGGTTCTACTACAGTTTAATACAATACAAGGCAGTAGTATGTATTATCATATCTAGTATGGCATCCGTACTTCAACTTGTAGATAGACCATATGCCGTATGCTAAGCCCGTCATCGTCGGCAATGAATAATAATCATAAGGGTGTCGAAAGGGTTGTGGGCACGACGCGCGCACCAAGCCGCCGAGACACGCGTAATACCTAAGTGACGTGTTCACCACATCCGAACCGAGGTCTTTCACCTCCGTATCTCAGGAACGGGAAACATCGTAGCGAACATTCACGTACATTATTAGAAAGGAAATACGAAAAACTATAAGACAGGCTGATTGTTATGCTATATTTCAGTTCTGATGAGTAAATGCGTTTACCAAATCACCGATTAGGTGTGGCTTTATTGTTGTAATGATTGGGACAAGACGTATCGCCAGGTCCAAGGCAATGCTGGATTCTTGCTACTGCGAGAAAAGGAGAGGAGAGGAGAGAGAGAGAAGCGAGAGAGAGAGGAGAGGTCTGGAGATGAGAGAGAAGAGAGAGAGAGAGAGAGAGATGGTGATAAAAGTTCAGAATATTCATAGCTAAATTGTTAAAGTTTGTATATATACAGCTAAGAAACTCACACAGTCATGATTTTGTGAGAGTATTAATGTTCACAATTTAATTTTCAGGAAACAATAACATGTTAAGACCTCCACGACCACGATCAGAAGTCAGAAGGAAATCGTAACATGCAAGCTGTCTCGACTGGAATAAAACTGCCGGGTATCTCATGCATAACAAACAACTGTTTACTTTAATATCAAAAGCAAAAAGTATATTACTCAAAAACGGCATAAACAATTCAGTTAAATATTTGATATCATTTGCAATGAGTAATGAGTAATGAGAATATAAGTTTTAGGGGGGGGGGGAGGGGCAGTATTTCTCTCTGGTGTGGTGGTGCGGGGGAACAAGGTGACCGCCAGGCTGTGTTTCTTTGGGGTCGGTGGTGCGGGGGAAAGGTGACGCGCGGCTGTTGTTTCTCTGGTGTGGTGGGTGAGGGCAAAGTGACGCGCCGTGCTGTTGTTTCTCCGGGGTGGTGCGGGCAAGGTGACGCGCCGTGCTGTTGTTCTCTGGTGTTGTGGTGTGAAAGCAGTGTGGACGCGCCGGGCTGTTGGTTCTTGGTGTGGGGTGCGGGCAAGGTGTGCGCCGGGCAAGTTGTTTCTCTGGTGTGGCGGGCAAGCAAGGTGAGCGCCGGCTGTTGCTTCTCTGGTATGGTGGTGAAGCAAGGGACGCGCAGGGCTGTTGTTTATTTAGGTTGTGGTGCAAGAAAGGTTGACGCGCCGGGCTTTGTTCTTGGTGTTGTGGTGCAAGCAAGGTGACGCGCGGGCTGTTGTTCTCTGGTGTGGTGTGCAAGCAAGGTGACGCGCCGGGCTGTTGTTTCTCTGGTGTTGTGGTGCGGGTGCAAGGTGAACACGGCCGGGCTGTTGTTTCTTGGGTTGTGGGCGGGCAGGCGACGCTCTGGGCTGTTGTTTCCGCTGTGGTGGAGCGGCGGCAAGGTGACGCGACGGGCTGTGGGTTCTCTGGTGTGGTGGTGCGGGCAACGTGACGCGCCGGGCTGTTGTTTCTCTGGGGTGTGGTGCGGGCAAGATGACGCGCGGGCTGTTGTTTCTCTGCGTGGTGGTGCAGCTGGTGACGCGCCGGACTGTGTTTTCTCTGGGTGGAGGTGCGCGGGGCAAAGGTGACGCGCCGGGCTGTTGTTTCTCTGGTGTGGTGCGCGGGGGCAAGGTTGACGCGTCGGGCTTTTGTTTCTCTGGTGTGGTGGGAGGGCAAGGGTGACGCGCCGGGCTTGTTCTCTGGTGTGGTGGTGCGGGCAAGTGACGCGCCGGGCTGTGTTTTCTCTGGTGTGGTGGTTGCGCGGGGCAAGATGACGCGCCGGGCTGTTGCTTCTCGGTGTGGTAGGGCGGGCAGGGATGACGCGGGCCGGGCTGTTGTTACTTTCTTTTTTGGTAGAGGTGACGCGCCGCGGCGTTGTTTATCTGCTGTAGGTGTGCGGCGGGCAAGGTGACGCACCGGGGCTGTGTTTCTCTGGTGCTCTGGTGCGGACCACGTGACGCGCCTGGGCTGTGTTCTCTGCTTTTGTGGTGCGGGCAAGGGTGACGCGACCGGGCTGTTGTTCTACTGCTGTGGTGGTGCGGGCAATGTGACGCGCCAGGCTGTTGTTTTCTATGGTGTGTGGTTGAGGGTGCAATGTGACACGCCGGACGTTGTTTTCTCTGGTTGTGGTGGGGGCAAGGTGACGCTCCTGGCTGTGTTTCTCTGCTGTGTTGTGTGAGCGGCGGGCAAGGTGACGCGTCGGGCGTTGTTTCCCTGGTGTGGTGGTGCGGGCAACGGTTGACGCGCGGGCTTTTTGTTTCTCTGCTGTGGTGGGAGCGGCGGGCAAGGGTGACGGTCGGGCTGTTGTTTCTCTGGTGTGGGTGGTGCGGGCAAGGGTGACGCACCGGTCTGATTGTTTTCTCTGCTGTGGTGGTGCGGGAAGGTGAGTGCCGGACTGTGGTTTCTCTGCGTGGTGGTTCGGTTAAGGTGACGGCCCCCGGGGCCCCGGGCTGTTGATTTCTCTGGGGTTGTGGCTGCGGGCAAGGTGACGCGCCGGGCTGTTTGTTTCTCTGGCCTTGGGGTGCGGGCAAGGTGACGCGACGGGCGTCGTTTCTCTGGTGTTTGTGTGCGGACAAGGTGACGCGCCAGGCTGTTGTTTCTCTGATTGGTGGTGTGGGCAAGGTGACGCGCCGGTTGCGAGTTGTTTCTCTTCTAGTGGTGGTGCGTGGCAAGGGACGACCGGGCTGTTGTTATATGGTTTGTGGTTGCTGGTGCGGGCACCAAGGTGACGCGCCGGCTGTTGTTCTCGCTGGTTGGTGGTGGGGCAAGGTGACGCGCCCGGGCTGTTGTTTCTCCTGGTGTGGTGGTGCGGGCAAGGGACGAGCCGGGACTGTTTTTTCGCTGGTTCTGGTGGTGCGGGCCAACGGTAACGCGCCGGGTCGTTGTTTCTCTGTGTGTGGTGCGGGCAAAGGTGACGCGCCGCGGTCGTTCTCTGGGTTCTGGTGGTGCGGGCTAGGTGACGGCGCCGGGGCTTTTGCTTCTAGCTGTGGTGGTGCTGACATGGTGACGCGCCCGGACTGTTGTTTTCTAGTGTGGTTTAGGCGGGAAGGTGAGTGCGGGCTGTTGTTTCTTACTGTGGTGGTGCTGGCAGGTGACGCGCCGGGTTGTTTGTTCTGGTGTGGGTGTGCGGGTGGACGAGGTGACGCGTGGGCTGTTGCTTCTCTGGTGTGTGGGGCGGCGGACAACGGTGACGCGCCGGGTGTTGTTTCTCAGGTGTGGTGGTGCGGGGGGGAAGGCTGACTGCACGGGGCTGTTTTTTCTCTAGTGTGGTGGCTAGTTGCGGGGGACAAGGTGACGCCCCGTGCTGTTTTTTCTCTGGTGTGGTGGTGCGGGGGACAAGGTGACGCACCGGGCTGTTGTTTCTCTGGTGTGGTGTGCGGGGGACTAGGTGACGCGCCGGCTGTTGTCTCTCTGGTGTGGTGGTGCGGGGACAATGGTGACGCGACGGGCGTTGTTCTCTGGTGTGGTGGTGCGGGGGACCAAGGTGGATTACGCGCCGGGCTGTTGTTCTCTGGTGTGGTGGGGGCGGGCAAGGTGAGTGAAGGCTGTTGTTATCTGCTGTGGTGGTGCGGCGGGCAAGGTGACGCCACCGGGCTGTTGTTTCTCTGGTGCTGGTGCGGGTAGGTTGGACGCGCTGGGCTGTTGTTTCTCTGATTGGTGGTGCGGGCAAGGTGTCGCGCCAGGGCTGTGTTTCTCTGCTGTGGTTTGGTGCGGGCAATGGTGACGCGCGGTCTGTTGTTCACTGTGTGGTGGTGCAGGGAAAGGACGCGACCGGGCTGGTGTTTCTCGTGGTGTGGTTGGTGCGGGCAAGATGAGGCGCCGGGCTGTTGTTTCTCTGCTGTGGTGGTGGGGGCAAAGTGACGCGCTGGGCGTGTTTCTCGGTGTGTTGTTGTGCGCGGGGACAACAAGGTGACGAGCCAGGCGGTGTTTCTCTGCTGTGGTGGTGCGGGCAAGGTGACGCACGACGGGCGTTGTTCTCTGGTGTGGTGGTGCGGGCAAGGTGAACGCGCCGGCTGTTGTTTCTCTGTGTGGTGGTGCCGCGGGGCAAGATGACGCGCCGGGCTGTTGCTTCTCGGTGTGGTAGGGCGGGCAAGGTGACGCGCCGGGCTGGTTGTTTCCGCTAGTGAGGTGACCGGCGCAGGGCTGTTGTATATGTGCTGTGTGGGCGGCGGCAAGGTGACGCACCGGGACTGTTGTTTCTCTGGTGCTCTGGTGCGGACAAACGTGACGCGCGGGCTGTTGTTTCTGGCTGTGGTGGTGCGAGGCAGGTGACGCGCCGGGCTGTGTTTCTCTGTGTTGGTGGTGCGGGCAATTGTGACGCGCCAGGCGTTGTGTCTCTGGTGTTTGTGCGTGCAGGGTGCAGGTGACACGCCGGACTGTTGTTCTCTGCTGTTGTGGTGCGGGCAAGGTGACGCGCTGGCTGTTGTTCTTGCTGTGGTGGTGCGGCGGCAGGTGGGGACGCGCGGGCTGTTGTTCTCTGGTGTGGTGGTGCGGGCAAGGTGGACGCGCCGGGCTGTTGTTTTCTGCCTGGGGCGGCGGGCAAGGTGACGCGTCGGCTGTTGTTTCTCTGGTGTGTGGTTCGGCAAGGTGACGCACCGGTCTGTGTTTCTTGTGTGGTTGGTGCGGGCAAGGTGACCGTGCCGGACGGTTGATTTCTATGCTGGGTGGTTCGGGTAGGTGACGCGCCCGGCTTGTGTTCTCTGGTGTGTGGTGCGGAAGGTGACGGCGCCGGGCTGTGTTTTTTTTCTTTTTCTTTCCCTGGGGTGTGGTGGTGCGGGCAAAGGTGACGAGACGGGCTGTTGTTTCTCTGTGTTGTGCGTGGGACAAGTGACGCGCCAGCTGTGTTTCCATGATGTGGTGGTGTGGGCAAGGTGACGCGCCTTTGCTGTTGTTTCTCTTCTGTGTGTGCGGGCAAGTGACGCCGCAGGGCTGTTGTTTCTCTGGTGTGGTGGGCGGGCAATGGTGACGCGCGGGCTGGTGTCGCTGTCTGGTGGTGCGGGCAAAGGTGACGCGCCGGGGCGTTGTTTCTCTGGTGTAGTTGGTGCGTGGCAGGTGATCGCGGGGTGGTTTTCTGCGCTCTGTGGGCGCCGCTAGGTGACGCGCGGCTTTTGCTTTCTTAGCTGGTGTTGCTGACAAGGTTGACGCGCCTGACTGTTGTTTCTCTAGTGTGTATGCGGGCAAAGGTGATGTGCCGGGCTGTTGTTTCATACTGTGGTGGTTTTGGCAAGCGTTGACGCGCCGGGCTGTTGTTCTCTGGTGTGGTGGTGCGGGGGACAAGGTGACCGCCTGGCTGTTGTTTCTCTGGTGTGGTGTGGCGGGGGACGAGGTGACGCGGGCTGTTGCTTCTCTGGTGTGGTGGGGCGGCAGGAAAGGTGACGCGCGGGCTGTTGTTTCTCAGGGTTGTGGTTGGTGCGGGGAAGTGACGCACCGGGCTTGTTGTCTTCTAGGTGGTGGTGCGGGGGACAAAGGTTGACGGCCCGGGGGTTTTTTGGCCCGTGTGGTGATGCGGGGGCGACAAGGTGACGCACGGGCGTTGTTTCTCTGGTGTGGTGGTGCGGGGAAGGGACGGCGCCGGGCTGTTGTTTTCTAGTGTGGTGGTGCGGGGGGACAAGGGTGACGCCCGGGCTGTTTTTTCTCTGGTGTGGTGGTGCGGGGGACAATGGTTGACGCACCGGGGATGTGTTCTCTGCGTGTGGTGTGCGGGGGACAAGTGATCGCGCGGCAGGCTGTTGTTTCTCGGTTGTGGTGGGGGGGGACAAGGGTGACGCGCCGGGATGTTGTTTCTCTGTGTGGTGCGTGCGGGGGACAAGGTGATTACGCGCGGCTGTTGTTTATCTGGTGCTGTGGGCGGGCAAGGTGGACGTGCCAGGCTGTTGTTTAATCTGCTGTGGGGTGCGGCGGGCAAGGTGACGCACGAGGCTGTTGGTCTCTATGGGTTCTGAGTGCGGGCAAAGGGACGCGCTGAGGCGTTGTTCTCTGCTGTGGTGGTGTCGGGAAGGGTCGCGCAGGGCTGTTGTTCTCTGCTGTAGTGGTGCGGGCAAGTGACCGCTGGGTCTGTTGTTCCTGTTGTGGTGGTTGCGGGCAAGTGACGCGCCGGGGCTGGGTTTCTTGTGTGGTGGTGCGGGCAAGATGACGCGCCGGGCTGTTGTTTCTCTGCTGTGGTGGTGCAGGCAAAGTGACGCGCTGGGCTGTGTTTTCTCTGGTGTGTTGGTGCGCGGGGCAAGGTGACGAGCCGGGCTGTTGTTTCTCTGCTGTGGTGGTGCGGCGGACAAGGTAACGCACCGGGCTGTTGTTTCTCTGGTGCTCTGGGGGGAGATGCTGAGAAGTGCCATAGAGGTAAGGCGAAAAGAGCGCCTTACCCGTCTTCAGGCGCTTTTGTAACGGCCCGGCTAAGGCACCGACTAAAGCCCATGTACAGTCGAAAGTTCAGGCGCTTTTGCACTGCCTTACACCTCCAAAGCCTATGGCGTGGGCGTGGTCCGAGAATCCTACTAGCCAATCACGTTGCCTATCTGAGCGCTGCTTAGGCAGCTTCGACCAATCACAAGGCTTGAACACGTCTCTGCTGAAGCAAGGAATGTTGTCCCTCCCTCCCTAACCAAGCACTTATGGCAAGGACACACCGCTCTCCCCCGCCAAAAGCTGTTTCATCACAAGTTTGACGTTCAACGCAGGTTTTGACCGCTTATATATTTTTGCATTAGGACGTGCCATACACCATGATAATCGTTAAGGTGTGCCGATTCCGGGACAGTGAGTGAAAATTTAATGCAAGCAACATTCCAGGAATAAGGAGAAGGTGAATAAAAAAAGGTGAAAAAAAAGTTTATACACGATTTCATTTTGCTCGCATTATCTTATTATAGGTATAGTTTACTGCAAGTTTTATGCATTCATGATATGCACTAATGTCTCGTGAAGATGATGGTATGTTCAGCTGTCCTAAATATCATCTGGTAGTATGATAATACCGTGTAATAGTACAACATTTTAGTGCGTGCGGAGCACCTGCCGCCCGCCGCCCGCCCCTAACCAACACACAACACAACATTTCTTATCACCAGCATAATTATAACACCCTATAATGCCGCATTAGTCTTGCACGATTAATTCATACACACCTTGCAACACTATCAATACGTAAACACCAATTGTTACGTTGTAGGAACTGAAACAAGGCTGTATTTGCTTTATAAACAGAAGATGAATGTCTGTCAAAGGCCCACAGCAGCTCACTAAGGCCCAGTTGCAAGAAGGTCTTATCGTGCTCCCTATAGGGTCCCGGCGTGGAAATGCCCGACACCTCTGGTTCAAGAACAGCGCCATTTCATCCCCATCGTGGGCCCCATCGGGCAAAAATCGTCGGGCGGTGTAACTAGGTGGAGTGTTCATAGCTTTGGTTTAACTGGAATGAAGGATACTCATTTGGCCAGTTTAGGTTTCATAAATGGTGATTTTCAAGGTGTATGTAAAACTCGCCAAGACATTTCGAGTTTCACCAAAGATACTTCAGTTATATTGCTGGGGACACGTTGTATATAATTGATTATATTGATAAGCTGATAACAGTGCAAACACATGATAATTACAATAACAATTATTGAAGACTACAAATAGAATAGTCCCGTTCTACGCTGATTCTCTGTTATAGACCGCACTGGCAGAGACGGAAACATGGAGACTGAAAGGGGTGACTACTTTACTCGCTACAGCCCGGTAACCCCCTACCGACGAGATGATCGATGAGCATTATATATTATTAAATACTTCCTTGAATATCAATAACAACATATTCAATAGTGACACATTCTGGGAAGAATCACGCGTTACTAAGCCAAAAGGCAGCTAATTCATAATGTTCAGTTGCCGTGAACTCATTAAGACAAGCGGGTGGATGTCCGCGCCACCTATTGACAGCGTGAGCATATAGGGCGGGCGGGAGGTGGGCGGAGTCCATCCACACCTCATAACGATACTTGTCATCTACCTTACCTGTGTCTTCCTGAAGAAGACTGATCAACTATCACGCCTGTGAACGATCGTAGACATCACCAGGGCAATATGGTTCCTCAACGAATCCTTACAGCCCTAAACAATATACTAATACCGCTCGGTATTCCCGCTGGAGTGAACGGACTTAAATATGATTGAATGTAGATGTATCAGTTACCATTTCGAAATGATAATAATATGGCTAAACATTACTGATTAAAATCATCTAGAACCAAGAATTGTACCATGAGAGAGAGAGAGAGAGAGAGAAGAAGAGAGAGAGAGAGATGAGACGATGAGAGGAGGAGAGAGAGGGAGAGAGAGAGGAGGAGATGAGGAGGAGGTTTCAGCTGGCACGCCAGCCTGGCGTTGTCGTGGTTAACTCAAATAACCAACCCTCAGAACTTTGGAACTCTTTTTTGTACGCCTTCTACGTATTGAAAACAGCATTTGCTAAGACAAGTATTACTTTAGCTTTTATGTTATAGAAAGAATAAATCATGATGAAATGACAGGAGTAAATTTATTTAAGTTAGTAAATATATCATCTATTTATCGCACGCTCGCTCCGACTTCGGGGACATCATGCCGATTGTGGCCAAACATCAGCCGTTCTGAACTTGATCAATGGAGTATCAGATGGTCGGGCGCGCAACTTCACTATCTGTACTCGATGGGAAAACGTCCATTCTTGCAACTGGGCCTAAGTCAGGGTCCGACCATGCCTTAGTTTTTTTTTTTTCAGCGCCTTTAGCGGTGCCATAAAGGCAGGCAATTCGATCTGAGCATTGCGGTAGGAGGGGAGTTTCGCCTTACCACAGGAGCACTCGTGGAATAGGGCGCCCTAGCTCACTCTCAGCATCTGGCCCCTGGTGCGGGGCAAGGTGACGCGTGGGCTGTTGTGTCTACTGCTGTGGTGGTGCGGAAGTGACGCCGCCGGGCTGTTGTTTCTCTGCTGGGGTGGTGCGGAAGTGCGCGCGGGCTGTTGTTTTCTCTGGGTGTTGGGGTGCAGGGTGCAAGTTGACACCGCCGGGCTGTTGTTTCATCTGGTATTGGTGGTGCGGGCAAGGTGACGCGCCGAGGCTGTGTTCTCTGGTGTGGTGGTACGGCGGGCAACGGTGACGCGCCGGGCTGTGTTTCTCTGGTGTGGTGGGCGGGCAAGTGACGCGCCGGGCTGTTGTTTCTCTGGTGTGGTGGTGCGGGCAATGTGACACGGCGGGATGGTTTGTTTCGAGTGGTGCTGGTTTGTGCGGGCAAGATGGAGCGCGACGGGCTGGTGTTTCTCGGTGTGGTGGTGCGGCGGGCAAGGTGACGCGCCGGGCTGTTGTTTCTCTTTGGTGTGGGGGTGCTTGGCAAGATGACGCGCCGGGCTGTTGTTTCTCTGGTGTGGGTGGTGCGGCGGGAAGGTGACGCGCCGTTCTGTTTGTTTCTCTGGTGGTGGTGGTGCGGGCAAGGTGACGCGGCCGGGCTGTTGTTCTCTGCCGTGGTGGTTCGGGCGCAAGGTGACGCGCCGGGCTGTTGTTTCTCTGGTATTGTGGTCGGGCCATGGGACGCGCCGGGCGTTGTTCTCTGGGTGGTGGTGCGGCAAGGTGGGACGCATGGCTGTTGTTCTCGGTGTTGTGTGGTGAGGGCAAGGTGAAGCGCAGGGCTGTTGTTTTTCTGTTTGGTTGCGGGCAAGCGTGGACGCGCCGTGATGTTGTTTCTCTTCTGTGGTGGTGCTGGCAAGGATGACGCGCCGTGGCTGTGTTTCTCTGGTTGTGGTGGTTGAGGGCCAAGTGACGCGCGGGATGTTGTTTCTATGCCTTGGTGGTTCGGGAAGGTGACGCGCCGGGTGTTGTTTCCTCTGGTATTGTTGTGCGGAATGGGGACGCGCCAGGGCTGTTGTTTCTTGGTTTGGGTGGTGCGGGCAAGGTGAGCAATGGGCTGTTGTTCTCTGGTATTGTTGTGGTGCGGGCAAGGTGGACGGCCGGTTGTTTCTCTGGTAATGGTGCGGCTGGGACAAGGTGACGCACCGGGCTGTGGTTTCTCAGCCTGTGGTGGTGCTGGCAAGTGAACGCGCCCGGGCGTGCTCTTGCTATGGTGGTGCGGGGCAAGGTTGACGCGCCGGGTGTTTCGCTGGTGCGGGGTGCGGGCAAGGTGACGCGCCGGGCTGTGTTTCTCTGGTGTGGTGGTTCGGGCAAGGTGACGCGCCGGGCCGTTGTTACTGGTGTTGTGGTGCGGGGTTACAAGGTGACGCGCCGGGTTATGTTTCTCTGCTAGGCTGTTTCGGGCAAGGTTAAGCGCCGGGTGTTGTTTTCTCTGTTGTGTGGTGCAGAGTGCAAGGTGACACGCGGCCTGTTGTTTCTCTGGTGTGGTGGTGCGGCAAGGTGAACGCGCCGGCTGTTGTTTCTCTGTTGTGTGGTACGGCGGGAAAGGGACGGCCCGGGTGTTGTTTCTCTGTTGTTGTGGTGCAGCGTGCAAGTGACACGCCGGGCTGTTGTTTCTATGGTGTGGTGGTGCGGGCAAGGTGACGCGCCGGGCGTTTGTTCTTTGTGTGTGGTGCGGGCAAGCTTGAAGCGCCGGGCTGTTGTTTCTATGGTGTGGTGGTAGCGGGCAAGGTGACTCGCGGCTGTTGTTTCTCGGGTTGGTGGTGCGCGGAAGGTGACCACGCCGGGCTGTAGTTTCGTGGTGTTGTTGTTGCGGGCAAGATGACGCGCCGGGCTCTGTGGTTTCTCTGGTGTGGTGCGTGCGGCGGGCATACGGTGACGCGCCGGCTGTTGTTTCTCTGGTGTTGTGGTGCTGGCAAGATGACGCGCCGGCTGTTGCTCTCTGGTCGTGGTGGTGCTTGCGGGGCAAGGTGACGCGACGGGCTTTTGTTTCTCTGGTGTGGTGGTGCGGGCAAGGTGACGCGCCGGTCTGTTGTTTCTCGGTGGTTGTGGTGGTGCGGGCAAGGTGACGCGCCGGGTGTTGTTTAACTGCCGTGGTGGTTGGGCAAGGTGACGCGCGGGATCTGTTGTTTCTTGCGTGGTGGGGTGCGGCAAGATGATGCAAGGGTGTTGTGGGGCTTCTCTGGGTTGTGGTGCGAGCAAGGTGGACGCGCCCGGGCTGTTGTTTTTCTGGTGTGTGGTGCGGGCAAGGTGACGCGCCGGGCTGTTGTTCTCTTCTGTGGTGGGCGGGCAAAGGTGACGCGCCAGGCTGTGTTCTCTGGTGTGGTGGTGCAAGGCAAGGTGACGCGCCGGGTAATTTCTATGGTATGCGTGGTGCGGGGGAGGGACAAGGTGACGCGCCGGGCTGTTGTTTCTCAGATGTGCGGGTGCTGGCAAGTGACGGCAGGGCTGTTGTTTCTCTGCCTATGGTGGTGCGGGCAGGGACGCGCCGGGTGTTTCTCTGGTGTGGTGGTGCGGGCAAGGTGACGCGCCGGGCTGTGTTTCTCGGTGTGGGGGTCGGGCTAAGAGGTAGACACGCGGGATGTTGTTACTCTGGTGTTGGGGTGGGGGGACAGGTGACGCGCGGTTATGTTTCTCTGCTATGGTGGTTTCGGGCAAGGTGACGCGCCGGGCCGTTGTTTCTTGGTTTGACGGTTGCGGGCAGGTGACGCGCCCCGGGCTGTTGTTTCTCTGGTGTGGTGGTGCGGGCAAGGTGACGCGCCGGCTGTTTGTTCCTATGGTGTGTAGGGCGGGCAAGTGAAGCGCAGGGATGTGGTCTCTGGGTGGTGGTGTAGGCAGGTGACGCGCCGGCTATTGTTTCTCGATGTGGTGGGCTGGGGACAAGGTGGACGCGCCGGGCTGTGTTTCTATACTGTGGTGTGCGGGGTGGCAAGGTGACGCGCCGGGCCTGTTGTTTCTCTGGTTGGTGGTGGGGGCAAGGTGACACCACAAACCAACACAACCACCACACCACCACCAACCACAACCTATACCAGGCAGGAGAGAAAAGTTAAGGACCTAACGTGTCTAGTGTTGTTTTTTTTTCAGTGGGTTATTAGCATGCAAGATAATAATGATTATAATAATATTAATAATAATTTTATTCACACCCGAAGGCATACAAGAAAAACAACAAACATGATATTATACGAGGGAATGAACTTAAAGTACTAAAGCAAAATAATTGATAATAGCTAGAATCTCTAATACTACTAATAATAAACTTAATAATAATAATCTAGGGCGACATAAGAGACGCCAGAGTAAGGGGCGATCTAAGAAGTTGCTAAAGGGTTAAAGGGATATAATAAGGCGATGTAGGAAAAGTTCTCACGCTATTAACCAAGGTAGAAAAGAAGTAGAAGTACCGGATTTCAAGCTGAAAAGCGTAGATTTAAAAAGAAATAGGGAAAAACTGGTTCACAATAGGGTGGTGATGATTGGAATGGAGCTCAGTAGACAGGTGTTTAGTGCGGTAGTCATTGAGAGAGCTTTGAAAGGAGGCTGGACAGTGTTATGGCTGGGATGAAAAGGTGGATTGTAAGTGTGTTAAGTAACAGAATACAACGTAGTAGGTCTCCAAAGCATCTTGTAGCTTCTGTGTTCTTATTGTTTCTTATAAGGTCTTATAGGTCATTACCAGGAGGTTAAAGTAGAAGTGACTGAGGTTATCTTAAGCTTTATTTGCATCTAGTCAGACCTCACCTAGACTATGTTATATTATTCCTGTATGTCTTCTTAGTTTTCTTATGTTTTATATATCTCTCATCCCCCAATGCCTTAGCAACACAACCTCGTCTTTCCCCAGCCAGACCGGAGACCCACTGCCAGAAAAAAACTGAAAATAAGGGAAGAACATTTAAAGGGAAGTTGGAGAAAGTAGAGAAAACTAAAAAACAGTTGAATAGAAAAGTGTGAAAATAGTGAGACTATTTAAAGAAAGGGGAAAGTAAGAAAACTTAGAGAAAATTTAAAGAGAAGAGTGAAACGTTTGTGAGAAAATTAAAGAAAGTTAGAGAAAGTGAGAAACAGTAGATAAAATTTAAATAGAGACCATAGTACCTTACCCAGAAAAGTCTGAAATAGGAGAAAATTTAAAACCATAGCACGCCCAGACTTTCCTGGGCTATAAAAAATTGTCTGGTTGTCGAGCCATAAAATTACGAAACCTAAGTAATATACCGAATTAGTCTTTTTTTTGGTGTGGTGGTGCGGCGGGCAAAGGTGACGCACCGGGCTGTTATTTCTCTGGTTGGTGGTGCGGCGGGCAAGGTAACACGCCGGGCTGTTATTTCTCTGGTGTGGTGGGCGGGCCCAGGTAACTCGCCGGGCTGTTGTTTCTTGCTGTGGGGGGCGGGGGACAAGGTGACGCCCCGGGGGCTGTTGTTTCTCTGCTATGGAATGCGGGGGGCAAGGTGACGAGCCGGGATGTTGTTTCTCTGGTGTGGTGGTGCGGGCAAGGTAACACTACCACCAACACAACCACCACCACCACACCACCACAAATCTACCAAGCGGCAGAAAGTTAAGTGACCTAAGTGTCTATAGTTTTTTTATTTCCCAGTGTGTTATTAGCCATGCAATATAATAATCAATCAATCAATCATTGGGGGCATACGCCGGGGGTCGCGTCGCCTCGCCCACCCTACGACGCCACTCCCGGGTGTCACCACGCGCGAGTTCCCATGCAGGCTCCTTGCCCATACCAAGCAGCTGTCGACAAGAAACATCAACTTGCCCCAGCCACGAGCCTTCTGGGCGCCCCGTTGGCCTCCTCCACGCCGGATTGTCTCTTACAGATACAACCCGATGGGAAGGATTCAGTTTCAGTTTCAGGATTCGATTTCAGGGTAGCGTGCCACATGCCCATATAGCCGAAGTTGGCGCTGACGGACTATGCAGGTAATAGGCCTCGATTCAGTCTCATGGTGCAATCGCTTATTTGACACGTAATCATCCCAGCGATACCCCATGATTCTGCGAAGACACTTATTACCAAAGGCATTGATTCGTCTCTTCAAGTCACTATTTAGTGTCCATGTCTCACAACCATAGAGTAAGACAGGGATCACAAGCGACTTGAAGATCCGGATCTTTGTCCTCTTGCACAGGTACCGACAACGCCAAATACTCCCGCTGAGAGAGTCCATATCACCGTGGGCTATGCCAATCCGCCGTAAGACTTCTTGACGTGACCCGCCGTCATTATGGACTGCGCTACCAAGGTATGTAAAACTTGCCAAGATCTCAATGTCCTCGCCACACGCATGAACAGACTGTACTGCTTCATCTAGTAAGTCTCCAAATACCTGGACCTTGGTCATGAGCCAGGAGACCTCAAGTCCCAAAGGCTTTGCCTCCTCGTGCAGCGCCTCGAGAGCCATCACCAGGACCTCCAGCGACTCAGCAAAGATTACTGCATCATCGGCAAAAACAAGATCAGTGATCTTGGTGTTGTCGACGGATGCTCCACAATCACTTTGATCTACAACCTTGTCCAATACCCAGTCCATACAAGCGTTGAAAAGTGATGGGGCAAGGACGCACCCTTGCCTCACTCCTGTATTCACAGGAAAGAAGCTGGATACACCTCCCCCACACTTCACAGCACTCTCAGTCCCAGAATACAGACCAGTTATCAAACCAATAGTCCTTGCAGGAATCCCTCGAAGTCGCAGAAGATCCCAGAGTGACTCACGATGCACTGAGTCAAACGCCTTCTTGAGATCAACATAGGCTGCAAGCATCCCCTGTCGAAACTCACGTCGGCGTTCCACCAGGACACGAAGCGCTAGGATACGGTCCGTTGTTGACTTACCAGGCGTGAACCCAGACTGCTGAGGTCTCTGATGCTTCACTAGATGACTGCGAATTCGTGTCAGCAATAGATGGGCAAGCACCTTGCCTGGTACGCTGAGCAGTGTAATACCGCGGTAATTGTTGCAGTCCTGACGGTCCCCTTTCCCTTTCCAGATAGGGACGACCAGCCCCTTTTCCAGTCAGGAGGAATGGTACCTGATTGCCACACGGCAGTCAGGACAGCATGCAACCCGCGGATCATGGCCTCACCCCCAGCTCTTGAGGAGCTCCGCACTGATATTACAAACACCAGCTGCCTTTCCACCTTCAACTTTGCTACAGCCTCTCTGACTTCGTCAAGAGAGGGTGCGGTTTCGTCAATGGGAGGATCGGCATCCACTGCCTGTAACCCAGTGGTGTGAAGCTGCTCAGTTGGAGGGTCCACCGTGAACATAATAATATAATAATGATAATAATAATATTAATAATAATTATATTCACACCCGAAGGCATACAAGAAAGACAACAACATGATATATATACGAGGGAATGAACTTAAGTACTAAAGCAAATAATTGATAATAGCTATATCTATAATAATATAAGCGAAAGTGTGTGTGTGTTTGTGTGTGTGTGTGTGTGTGTGTGTCTGTGTCTGTGTCTGTGTCTGTGTGTGTGTGTGTGTGTGTGTGTGCTATAGATTCCGCCCCCCGTGGCGCAATCCTATCATATGGCACAGTTTTGGAACCAGGTTGACCAGGGGAAGGTTTTAAGGTCATTTTGGGGACAATCCGATATTTTTTTCTCTTTTTTTTTTAGCAGGCTATTAGCGAGAATTGTGAAAAAAGTGGGTTGCGAGAATTGAGGAAACCTTGATGTAGGGTGATGGGTAATGGGTGAGTGAATGGGTGGGGTGATGGGTAATGGGTGTGTGGTGATGGGTAATGGGTGAGTGAATGGGTGGGGGGGTGATGGGTAATGGGTGAGTGAATGGGTGGGGGGTGATGAATGGGTTGGGGGTGATGTGAATGGGTTGGCGTTAATACATACATTTCTACATCCATGATTTCAGGAAAGTTAGAAGGGGCTATCTGGAGAGTCTGTGTTTGATGGGCCGAAGGCCTAACAAACACAGATGGTGGGCCGAAGGCCCGCCAATAGCCCTCCGCAGGAGCTAGCCAAAAAGTCCGCCCGGTGGGCGGTATTGCGGCTAGTACCTCTATAATACTAATACTAATACCAATAATAATATAGAGGCGAAATATAGAGACGCAAAGAAAGGGGCGATCTGATAGAAGTTGCTTAGTGGTTAAAGGGATATAATAAAGGCGATGTAGGAAAAGTTCTCACTGCTAGTAACCAAGGTAGAACAAGAAGTAATGGATTCAAGCGGGAAAAAGCTTTCGATTTAAAAAAGAAATAGGGAAAAACTGGGTCCACAAATAGGGTGGTGAATGATTGGAATGGACTCAGTAGACAGGTAGTTAGTGCGGAGTCATTAGAGAACATTAAAAGGAGGCTGGACAGTGGTATGGATGGGGATGAAAGGTGGATGTAAGTAGTGTTAAGTAACAGAAACTACCACGTGTAGGTCTCCCAGCCTCTTGTAGCTTCCTTGTGTTCTTATGTTTCTTATAAGGTCTTTATAGGATTCATTACCAGGAGGTTAAAGAAGAATGCTGAGGTTATTCTTAAGCTTTATTTGCCTCTAGTCAGACCTCACCTAGACTATGTTATATTTTTCCTTATGTTCTTCTTATGTTTTCTTATGTTCTTATATATCCTCATCCCTCCATGCCTCTAGCTAACACAACCTCCGTTTTTCCCCAGCCAGCCCGGAGACCCACTCCCCAAAAAAAAACCTGAAAATAGGGAAAAAATTTTAAAGGAAGTTGAGAAAGTGAGAAACTAAAAAACTTTTAAATGAAAATGTGTGAAAATAGTGAGACTATTAAGAAAGTAAGAAAATTAGAGAAATTTAAAGAGAATGAGTGAATTTTGAGAAAATTTAAAGAAAGTTAGAGAAAGTGAGAAACTTAGATAAATTTAAATAGAGATCCATAGTCCCTTTACCCGAAAAGATCTGAAAATAGGGAGAACTTTTAAAAACCCTTCACGCCCAGATCTTTCCTTGGCTAAAAAAAAATTGTCTGTTTTCGAGCCATAAAATTACGAAAACCTAACTAATTACCTAATTAGTTAGGGGCCCAAAGGGATACTAAACAGGTCATAGCTATAAAACATTGCTTGTAGTCACTAAAAAAATCGTCTAATGGTACTACCCAAATAACATTGGAAGTAACATTCTGGGTCTCAAGGGGTTAATACAAGTTAGAGAAAATGAAATAGTAAAGTGAAAATCCTGAAAAAAATTTAAAGAAAGTTGAGAAAGTGAGTAGCAAATGAGTGAACTTAAACTTATAAAAAAAATAACTTAGTAAAAAAAATAACCGAGTAAAAAAACTTATTGAAAAAAAAATTTTATTTAGTGGAAAAAAACTTAAGCTTAGTGAAAAAACCTACACTTTGTGCCGAGAAAAAAAATTAACTCAGTAAAAAAAAAATTTAAAAACTTAGTGAAAAAAAAACTTAAATTATTGAAAAAAAAACTTAATAATTGAGAAAAAAAATTTAAACTTAGTGAGAACAAAAATTCAACCTAGTGAAAAAAAACTACTTAGTGAGAAAAAAAACTTAAACTAGTGGAAAAAAATTTAAACTTAGTGAAAAAAAACGTAAACTTGCGAAAAAAACTTAAACTTTATGAAAAAAAAAAAACTGAAAAAAACTTAAACTTTGTGAAAAAAAAAAAACTTAGTGAGAAAAATAATTAAATTAGTAAAAAAAAATTTACTTAGTGAAAAAAAAAAAACTTAGTGAGAAAAACTGAAAAAACTTAAACTTAGTGAGAAAAAAATTTTAAAACCCTAGTAAAATAAAACCTTAAACTTAGTGAAAAAAAACGAATGAAAAGAAAAAAATGAAGAAAAAAAATGAACGAGAAATAAATCCGTTAATTCGGTCAGCACGCACACTACACTTATCTCCCCCAAACATATCGTCCGCAGACCGAACTGTACGGAAACACGCACGCACATACATAGCTACTGGGACCGTACATAAAAATAAATAAATTCATTAATTAACGTTGCTTATAGGGAGCTTAAAATTCCAATTAATATAAACTCATCAATTATTATAAACTGTTCTCCTATTTAAATAGCGTAGCACGTGTATGTTCGTGTGTGGGGGCGTATTTTTAGTCGAGCAAGGATTTCTTTATGGGGCAGAGTGTGTGCGCGTGTGTGTGTATGCATATCACCAACCACCATCACCACAACCAAGTTCGCCGAAAGGTAAATGGGGAGTTAAAATTGTGTTATGTGGGTATTTTTTCCCTTTTCCCTTACACACACACACACACACACACACACACACACACACACACACACACACCCCACACACACACCCACACACACACCAACACACACACCACACCGACACAGACAAGACACACACACACACACACAGCCCACACACCACACACACACACACACACACACACACAACACACACACACACATGAGTTCTTTCAAAGCAATATATATACACACACACACAAAACACACACACATGAGTTCATTCAAGGCAATATACCGCACACACACACAACACACACAAGAGTTCATTCAAAGCAATATACACACACACACAATACACACAAAACACACACACATGAGTTCATTTAAAGCAATATACACACACACAAAAAAAAAACCCCACACAAGTTCATTCAAAGCAATATTTATATATATATACACACACACACACACACACACACACACAACACACACACACACACACACACACACACAAAACACACAACACACACACACACACAACACACACCCCACCCCCACACACAAACACACACCAACAAACACACACACACACACACACACAAAACACACACACATGAGTTCATTCAAAGCAATATATACACACACACACACACACACACACAGACACACACCCCACACACACACACACACACAAAACACACACACATGAGTTCTTTCAAAGCAATATACACACCCCACACACACACACACACACACACACACACACACACACACCACACACACACACACACACACACACACACACACACACACACACACACACACACACACACACACACACACAAACATGTTTCATTCAAAGCAATATACAATACTCTTCTTATTTAAAATCAATGCTCTTCAATCTTTTTGATGTCGTAAGTCGTGTTTCCGTAAAAGCTGTCCACCTCAATTTTTTGAAACTCAAAAGTCTCACGGTTTCTTGGACATTGTAGATATACTAATCATAATTATATAGATTATATATTCTACACATGTATAGGTAGTTAAAAGCCGTTGCACTATTTTATATTTAGCTTACATATTCTTCGCTATAGAACACATGCGGTCTAAAAACTTTAAATATAAAAAAAAAAAATAAACATACCCTAGGAATTCCGGAGCAAATGCATTTTTCTTCATGAAACTAAAGTAAAATTGCACTTAATATTCGTTATATTTAGTAATCCAGAAAACAAAGCCTTTTCCTTCAAGTTTAAAAAATCAGTGGCCTGGCTGCTGTTGCAATTTGTCTGCTGTCAGCTTAAATCGAGGCATAAAGGGTTGAATAGCACTGATTTAAATCCTTCTTTAATTTTTACCCATATTATTATTGCTATCATGATGTGTAGTAGTTGTAGTTAGCGTGTCGTTGCAGGTGACGTGGGTGCTGCCAGATGCCACAAAGGTGAGGTTCACGGACTGATCCACGGGTTTGGTTATAACATGTTTTTGCATTATCCTCCGGTATCTTTATTATATCTATGAATACCTATGAATATCTATGTACCGCTCGTATTGTTTTCTAAGCGTCCCTTTTTGTACATAAGGCCGTACCTTTTCTATATAAATTTGTCTATTGTTAGCCATAAAATTACGAAAAAGAAAGTTAATAAACCAAATTAGTTAATCGACGATTATACTAAACAGGTCATATCTCTAAAATATTGCTTATATTCACTAAGATTCGTCTAATGGTACCCAAAGTACAATGAAAATAACGTTTTGGGTCTCAAGGGGTTAACGTCAGATTTTTCAACATTGTCTTATGACAGTGGTCGGCAACCTGCGGCTTTCAAGAGACCTGTGCGCCTCCTGCCACCTACTTAAATATGCCCAAATTATCCCTAAAAAAAATATGAGATAGAAAAACTGGCATAGAAAGCCCCAGTACAATAGTGTATGTGACCTAGGTCCTAGGTCTCTAGGAAAATATTGGGAGAATTCTTGTTCTTATTAACTTGTACTTGTTCGTAATTTTGCATTCATAATGTACACTGTGGCTCCATCAGCACTGCTGCCCTGCCAAGCTTGGAAAAAACTGGCTCTTCTCAAATTCTGGGTGGCCGACCTCTTGTCTTTTGAGGTCAAAAATGTCGATATTTCACTTCCAATTCTATTTGTCGGCGTTCATCATTTAAATTTGCGGCATGAGTTTTACGCCCCGGATGCTCTTGGTGACAGGCATCCACAACTTACGGCTGAGGGCCCAGGTGGATTGCCTGCCATGGCTAACAACCACAATCTGCCCGGGACGCATTGCACACACCGCCACAAATCTTCCTTTTTCAATTTGTATAGGAATCAAGCATTCCGTGCAACTTTTGTATGTATATACCAATACAGGGGGTCACAGAAGGTGCAACCCATTCCCCTGGACAATAATGTATTAATGAGACAAGGTGCACTAAACATGACTCTATCACCTGATAGCTGACACAATAACAATACATATAAGTCAAGGGGTGAAGTCTTTGCCACAAGAGATGAATGTATTTCAACACTTGCTCCAAATGGGGAGGCGGTAGCAGAGTGGTTAGCGTCTCCAAATGGCGTTCTCGGAGACCCGAGTTCGATACCGAGTGAGAACCATAATCTACATAAAATTTTCTTACCGTCGATTGGCCTAAGAATACCCACATGCTGCCCCTTAACTCGCCTTGGATTGCGAGTGCATCGGAGGACACAGGGGGGCGGCATGAGCCTCTAATTACAGGCGTCACTATAAAAAAATTGCCTGCGCCACCACGAGCGAGGGCCAACCATCACAGTCCTCAAGTGTGCCTCCAGGGCCTGCCATCCCAGCCTTAGAAGTCACTGCCTAACAGGCACTATAGGCATATATGTAATAAAAAACAACAACAGCCCCGTCTTGTCTGAGGGAGTGCTGGCTCCTTAGAGGCAAGGTTTGAACACTCTGGTGCCACTCTGCCTTCCTGACGGCTGCCATCTTGGGGGCCACTCTGCCTTCCGACGGCTGCCATCTTGGTGGTGGACGGCCGCTGCAATTCACCCATGGATTCAGGACAAGGTCCTAGACATGGACCTTCAAGAATACATTTTAAAATGCGTTGAAGCATTAAAAATGCCTTGAAAAAAATTAAATAATGCTGTTGAAAGCATTAAATAATGCCGCTGAAGCATTATAAAATGCCGTTGAAAGCATTTAATAAGCGCTAAGCATTATAAAATGCCGTTGAAAGCATTATAAAATGCCGTTGAAGCATTATAAAATGCCGTTGAAAGCATTAAATAATGCCGTTGAAAAGCATTAAATAATGCCACTGAAGCATTATAAAATGCCGTTTGAAGCATTATAAAATGCCCCTGAAAGCATTATAAAATGCCGTTGAAGCAAATATAAAAATGCCGTTGAAGCATTATAAAATGCCGTTTAAGCATTATAAAATGCGTTGAAGCATTATAAAATGCCGTTGCAGCCCTTATAAAATGTCGTTGGGAAACATTATAAAATGCCGTTGAAGCATTGTACAATGCCGTTGAAGCATTTTTAAAAAGCCGCCTGAAGCATTATAAAATGCCATTGAAGCATTATAAAAGCCGCTGAAAGCATTATAAAATGCCGTTGAAGCATTATAAAATGCCGTTCAAGCATTGTACAATGCCGTTGAAAGCATTATAAAATGCCGTTGAAGCATTATAAATTTCCGTTGAAAGCATTATAAAATGCCGTTGAAGCATTATAAAAAGCCGCTGAAGCATTATAAAATATCCCTTGAAAGCATTAAAAATGCCGTTGAAGCATTATAAAATGCCGTTGAAGCATTATAAAATGCCGTTGAAGCATTATAAAATGCCGTGAAGCATTATAAAAAGCCGTTGAAGCATTATAAAATGCGTTGAAGCATTATAAAATGCCGTTGAAAGCATTATAAAATGCCGCTGAAGCATTATAAAATGCCGTTGAAGCATTATTTAAAAAGCCGTTGAAGCATTATACCTTTTTTTTTTTTTTTTTTTTCACATCTGTGGCCCATAGCGCCTGTAGGCAGTGGTGATCCCGGGCTCGGTGGTCCCCGCCCGTGGTAGCGCAGACAGGATTTTATAGTGACGCCCGTGATTAGAGGCTCATGCCGCCCCCTGGTCCTCCGATGCACTCGCAATCGAAGGTAGAGTTGATGGGCAGGGCATGTGGGTGTTCTTAGGCCACTCGACGGGCAGAAAGGTTTTGGGTTTCTTCAGGGATTGAAAATCGGGTCACCGAGAATGCCAGTCGGAGACGCTAACCACTCCGCTACCGCCTCTCCAAAAAGCCGTTGAAGCATTATAAAATGCCGCTTTAAGCATTATAATATGCCGTTGAAGCATTATAAAATGCCGTTTGAAGCATTATAAAATGGCGTTGAAACATTATACAATGCCGTTGAAGCATTATAAAATGCCGTTTAAGCATTATAAAAAGCCCTTGAAGCATTTAAAAAAGCCGTTGAAGCATTATAAAAATGCCGTTGAAGCATTATAAAATGCCGTTGGAAGCATTATAAAATGCTGTTGAAGCATTATAAAATGCCGTTGAAGCATTATAAAATGTCGTTGGAAGCATTTTATACGTTGAAAGCATTAAATAATGCCGCTGAAGCATTATAAAATGCCGTTGAAAGCATTAAATAATGCCGCTGAAGCATTATAAAATGCCGGGAAGCCCTTAAATAACGCCAAACATATTGTACATGGAGATATGCCCTTTATGCCCGTGTCCTTGATCAGCGTGGCCTGCGGTGCCACCAAGACCTTGTTCACACCCCACCCCGTGGCTTCTCGCCCAGGATCCCTCAGGGATCCCGGGGCATTGCCAGACATACCCAGCAGGGCCCTTAGGGACCCCTGGGCATCCCAGGTCTACGAGGCAAGGGGGTGAGGTATTAATGATGGTACAGTGCATGACAGGGCGGGCCGTCATGGTGCCCCCGGGGGACCTGTAACAAGCCAGGGACCTCGGGGGAGGACAGGGAGGGTTTTAACGGCCTGGGGAGGCCAGCCCCCGTATCTCCGACGCCCCGACGTGTTATTACTGTGAGACGTCAGTACTACATGGAGCTGCCCCGCCCGGCAGCCCACAGCTCAGGGTGGCGGGGTGAGTTGTCACGCCACCTCAGCCACCCATCGGAAACCCTGAACGTTATTTCCATTGTAATTTGGGTACCATTAGACAATTTTAGTGACTATAAGCAATATTTTATAGCTATGACCTGTTTAGTATCCTTGTCCAGTAATTGATTTGGTATATTCAGCTACTTATCGTAATTTTATGGCTCGACAACATAGAATTATTTATAACAAAGGAACGATCTGGGTGTGAAGGGGTTAAGCATTTATCCGAGACAATTAAAACAGTCTACAGTTATCGCATACTTACCAAGTATTAAAGTTTTGTGTCAACAGTATCTGATAATTCATTACAAATAAGATGTTTACTTCAATGTCATACACTGAATGTTGATGGAAAATCACCAAAATCTTCTTCAATCTTTAATGCAAAGCGTTGACAGAGCACTACCGCCTTGTACTGTGTTTAGAATGTAGTGATACAGAAACAGCCGGAGTCAGGAATCATGTCAAGGCAGAATTTTCACAGTAAAATAGTACCTTTATACTAACATAACTGATATCCGCCTACTTGTGTTGGAGATCCAGGGAGTCCGAGTTTCTATATCTGTTTTGGATCAGTATTTTACCATTATTTCCTTTTCAAGCTTTATATACGTATACTATTTATATACATATAAAGTAAACCCTCTATAATTTGAACTAATTGGGGCTAGACCTGGGTCGAATTAGCCGAAACACCGAATTATCCGATGGTTACCTCTAGCCCCTCCACACACACACACAATAATAAGTCACTCAAACATGCCAAACAGCACATATTGTATTACTTGCACTCACCAAAATCATTGTATTTATACTATAATTATAAGTACACACACTTATATACAAGACAGATATATACACAGGGAGAGAGAGAGGAGAGAGAGAGAGAGAGAGAGAGAGAGAGAGGGAGACAGATAGATACACAGGGAGAGAGAGGGAGACAGATAGATACACAGGGAGAGAGAGAGAGAGAGAGAGAGAGAGAGAGGAGAGGGAGAGAGGGAGAGAGAGAGAGAAAGAGGAGAGAGAGAGAGAGAGGAGAGAGAGAGAGAGAGGAGAGAGAGAGAGAGGAGAGAGAGAGAGAGAGAAGAGAGAGAGAGAGGAGAGAGAGAGAGAGAGGAGAGAGAGAGAGAGGAGATACACAGAAGAGAGAGGAGGAGAGAGAACGAAGGGAGGAAGAGAGACAGATAGATAGCACAGCGAAGTAGGAGACGAGAGAGAGATAGAAGAGAGGCAGAGAGGAGAGAGAGGAGAGAGAAGTGAGAGAGAGAGGAGAGAGAGGAAGATAAAAAGAAAGAAATGAGAGAGAAGAATTTAATGACACATTTGAAAAGCTTGATGCACAAACACTAAACGCACAGAAATGTTTCTAGTTAAAAAAACATCAAATTCTACATGCTGAAAGAATCCAATCAAATCTACTTTGATAATAAGTCTTGATCATCATCAAACACTAAAAACGCAAGAAAGCATTAAAAAACGGCAATAATTATGAGCATCAATGAAAAAGGAATCTGAAAACTTAAAGAAAACAAACAGCAATAAACTAAAACGGAATACTAAATGGACGAAAATACTAAAACGGAATACTAAATTAAAAGAACNTTTAAAACGGGCTACTTTTATCATAAAAAAATAAACATACCCTAGGAATTCCGGAGCAAATGCATTTTTCTTCATGAAACTAAAGTAGAATTGCACTTAATATTCGTTATATTTAGTAATCCAGAAAACAAAGCCTTTTCCTTCAAGTTTATAAAATCTGTGGCCTGGTTGCTGTTGCAATTTGTCTGCTGTCAGCTTAAATCGAGGCATCAGGGTTGAATAACACTGATTTAAATCCTTCTATAATTATTACCCACTATTATTATTGCTATCATGATGTGTTGTAGTTGTAGTTAGCGTGTCGTTGCAGGTGACGTGGGTGCTGCCAGATGTCACAAAGGTGAGGTTCACGGACTGATCCACGGGTTTGGTTATAACATGTTTTTGCATTATCCTCCGGTATCTTTACTATATCTATGAATACCTATGAATATCTATGTACCGCTCGTATTGTTTTCTATGCGTACCTTTTGTACATAAGGCCGTACCTTTTCTATATAAATGTGTCTATTGTTAGCCCTAAAATAACGAAAAAGAAAGTTAATAAACCAAATTAGTTAATCGACGATTACACTGGGGAACAATTTGAAAAAAAAAAATTGTTGAGTTAGATTTTTGAGCTTATTTAGACTAAAATTGGCATGCTGATTCCAAATCTGTAGTCAGTTTTTTTCTAGCACGTCAAGTTTTTTCTCCACAGCTTACCCTCCAGATCAGCAAAATTCCACTTGTGAGCTGTAGTAAAACTTCTACACAATGGCAATTTGTTTGGCGCAGTCCCTATTGGGCATTCGGTCTGTCTTCGTGAAGAATATGGAGATATAGAGAGTCATTGAGTTATTGCAATATGACAAACACAATTGTATCATCTGTGTTGACCTTAAAATGGTGTCCTTCCTTCTTGGTCAACAACGTGGATACACAAAGTATCCCTGCTTTCTCTGTACGTGGGATAGCAGAGCTCGAGAGAAGCATTGGGTTCAGACGAATTGGCCTCCGAGATCTGATCTTAAACCTGGAGATCCTAACATTGTAGCCTACATGAGCCACTTGTTGACAGGAAGAAAATAATATTCCCACCTCTGCACATAAAACTAGGTCGCGTGAAACAATTTGTAAAAGCATTGTCAAATGATGGCGACTGTTTGAAGTACATCATCTTGGCATTTCCTGGACTGTCAATTGAAAAAATCAAGGCCGGTGTGTTTGATGGTCCACAAATTCGACAGCTCATCAAAGATGAACATTTCAACGGTACTATGTCAGACCTTGAAAAGAATGCTTGGCTATCATTCAAAGACGTCGTCAAGAACTTTCTTGGAAATACACGTGCAAGTAATTACACATAAATTGTTCAGAAACTATTGGAGAGCTACAGAGCGCTTGGTTGCAACATGAGTATTAAAGTACATTTTTTGCATAGCCATCTTGCCAACTTTCCGGAAAATCTTGGTGCTGCTAGCGACGAGCAAGGTGAACGATTTCACCAAGATTTGAAGGTTATGGAAGAACGTTACCAGGGTAGATGGGATGTGCATATGATGGCTGACTATTGTTGGAGCATCAAACGCGATAGTCCTCAAGTTGAACACTCCAGACAAAGCTACAAACGTAAATTTTTACCTTAACCTGCACACAATTATAGCCTTATCCTTTCTAAAAACATGATAATGTTAAATAAACATTCTATTCATGCCTATTTCTTTCATTTTTCATTGTATGTTAACATTTGCAACTTTTTATAAAATAAGCACTGTTACTGTTATGTACAGTATTTTTCATATTTTTTAAGAAAACGAAAATCCTACAGTTCAAAAACTTGACGTGATAGAGAAAAACTGAGATCAGTTTTGGATTCAGCACCCAAAAATTACTTAATAACAAGTGTCAGACCTAACTCAACAAAAATTTGTTCCCCAGTGTTATACTAAACAGGTCATATCTCTAAAATATTGCTTATATTCACTAAGACTCGTCTAATGGTACCCAAAGTACAATGAAAATAACGTTTTGGGTCTCAAGGGGTTAACGTCAGATTTTTCAACATTGTCTTATGACAGTGTTCGGCAACCTGCGGCTTTCAAGAGACCTGTGCGCCTCCTGCCACCTACTGAAAAATGTCCAAATTATCCTTAAAAAAAATAAGAGATAGAATACTGGCATGGAAAGCCGCAGTACAATAGTGCATGTGACCTAGGTCCTAGGTCTCTAGGAAAATATTGGGATGAATTCTTGTTCTTATTAACTTATACTTGTTCGTAATTTGCATTCATAATGTACACTGTGGCTCCATCAGCACTGCTGCCCTGCCAAGCTTGAAGAAACTGGCTACTCTCAAATTCTGGGTGGCCGACCTCTTGTCTTTTGAGGTCAGACGGTCGATGATACACATCCAATTCTATTTGTCGGCGTTCATCATTTAAATTTGCGGCAAGAGTTTTACGCCCCGGATGCTCTTGGTGACAGGCATCCACAACTTACGGCTGAGGGCCCAGGTGGATTGCCTGCCATGGCTAACGACCACCATCTGCCCGGGACGCATTGCACACACCGCCACAAAATCTTCCTTTCTCAATATTTGTATAGGAATCAAGCATTCTGTGCAACATTTGTACTGTATATACCAATACAGGGAGGGTCACAGAAGGTGCAACCCATTCACTGGACAATAATGTATTAATGAGACAAGGTGCACTAAACATGACTCAATCACCTGATAGCTGACACAATAACAATACATATAAGTCAAGGGGTGAAGTCTTTGCCACAAGAGATGAATGTATTTCAACACTTGCTCCAAATGGGGAGGCGGTAGCAGAGTGGTTAGTGTCTCCAAATGGCGTTCTCGGAGACCCGAGTTCGATACCGAGTGAGAACCATAAATCTACATAAAATTTTTCTGTACCGTCGATTGGCCTAAGAACACCCACATGCTGCCCATTAACTCTGCCTTGGATTGCGAGTGCATCGGAGGACACAGGGGGGCGGCATGAACCTCTAATTACAGGCGTCACTATAACAATCCTGCCTGCGCCACCACGGGCGAGGGCCAACCATCACAGCCCTCAAGTGTGCCTCCAGGGCCTGCCATCCCAGCCTTAGAAGTCACTGCCTAACAGGCACTATAGGCATATATGTTAAAAAAAAAAAAACTGCCCCGTCTTGTCTGAGGCAGTGCTGGCTCCTTAGAGGCAAGGTGTTGAACACTCTGGTGCCACTCTGCCTTCCTGACGGCTGCCATCTTGGTGGTGACGGCCGCTGCAATTCACCCATGGATTCAGGACGAGGCTCCTAGACATGGTCCTTCAAGAACACATTATAAAATGCCGTTGAAGCATTATAAAATGCCGTTGAAAGCATTAAATAATGCCGTTGAAAGCATTAAATAATGCCGTTGAAGCATTATAAAATGCCGTTGAAAGCATTAAATAATGCCGCTGAAGTATTATAAAATGCCGTTGAAAGCATTATAAAATGCCGTTGAAAGCATTAAATAATGCCGTTGAAAGCATTAAATAATGCCGCTGAAGCATTATAAAATGCCGTTGAAAGCATTATAAAATGCCGCTGAAGCATTATAAAATGAAGTTGGAACATTATAAAATGCCGTTGAAGCATTATAAAATGCCGTTGAAGCATTATAAAATGCTGTTGAAGCATTATAAAATGCCGTTGAAGCATTATAAAATGCCGTTGAAGCATTATAAAATGCCGTAGAAGCATTGTACAATGCCGTTGAAAGCATTATAAAATGCCGCTGAAGCATTATAAAATGCCGCTGAAGCATTATAAAATGCCGTTGAAGCATTATAAAATGCCGTTGAAGCATTATAAAATGCCGTTGAAAGCATTATAAAATGCCGCTGAAGCATTATAAAATGCCGTTGAAGGCCTCGATAACTAGTCTATCTTCCTAATGAGTAAGAAGAGATGACCGAGGAGATGGCGATGAGGAGGAAATGAAGACAGAGAGCGGGACAGAGTTATGAAAATGAATAAGACAATAAGACATTTGATGCTAAAATCATCCCAAAAGGTGTAGGAGTGAAAATATGGTTGGATGGGAAACCCGTAGAAAAGAACCAGAAAACAAAAGACCCTATTTTTTTATATTTTTTTTACATCACAAAGGACTGGCCAAGGGCACAATGCAAAGAGGTAACACAAAGCCCGCTTAGTTGCCAGTCCCTATAAAGAAGACAGTAAGAAAATAAAAAAGGGGGGTGGGCTAATTTAGTTCGGGAGGTGTCTTCTCACTCTTCTCTTGAAAAGATTTAAGTCGTAGGAAGGTGGAAAAATAGAAACAGGAAGAGAGTTCCAGAGTTTACCATGAAAGGGATGAAAGAGTAAAGATACTGATTAACTCTTGCATTAGGAAGATGGACAGAATAGGAATGAGAATGAGTAGAATGTCTTGTGCAGCGAGGCCGCGGGAGGAGGAGAGGCATGCAGTTACCAAGTTCATAAGAGCAGTGAGCATGAACATAACGGTAGAAGATAGCAAGAAAAGCAACATTGCGGCGGTGATTTAAAGATTGAAGACAGTCAGTCAGAGGAGGCGAGTTGATGAGACTAAAAGCTTTTGACTCAATCCTGTTTAAGAGAGCTGTATGAGTGGATCCCCCCAAAACATGTGAGACATACTCCATACATGAGCGGATAAGGCCCCTGTAGAGAGCAAGCAACTGGGAGGAAGAAAAAAAAGGACGCAGACGCCACAGGACACCTAACTTCTTAGAAGCTGTTTTAGCAAGAGATGAGATGTGAGATTTTCAGTTCAGATTGTTAGTACACAATTTTAGTTCAATTTTTAGTACAATCTGAATTGTAAAGGATAGTACAAGAATGATCATTGTAGGAGAAAGAAATAGTTGAGTGTCATTAAAGAAGAGAATATAGTTATCTGGTAGGTTTTGTCGAGTAGATAGGTGAAGAAATTGGGTTTTTGAGGCATTGAACAAAACAAGGTTTGCTCTGCCCCAATCAGATAATGAACCTAATGGGTAAAAATATATATTCCTCCTTACTCAATGTCTTCCCCCCCCCCCCACCACCCTGATACGCTATGAATGAAAAGAAATCAAGCAAAATTCTTACTGTGAGATTAAAGAGTTTGTATGCTGTATTATTTTTACGTAACACCGTCTAGTCTACCTTTTCCCCCTTTAAAGACTGACCGTCAATCACCTATATTCGTATACGGAAACTGCACTGTTAATTGTACATCTAACTAGATTTTGTCGTCTTAACTACAGCTACGCATCATTAGGTAATCTCTAATTAGTGCATGCTGCTCTTTCTCATTAGTGCATCGCGGTGCTTTAAAGGAGTTAATGGTGTAATATATCTCCAGTTTTTTCCTCACTAAATGAAGAACAATGAAGTTTGTCATTAGTTAGAGCGATGGTCCATTAATTACGTGTATATTTGTGCTTTAGGAATTGAATTTAGTGCAGCTGAATTGTGGAGCAATTTGAGATACAAGCATGGTTTAATTTATTTCATTTTGATCTTTATGCAAGCGGTGCTCACCTCTGTCAGCTTGGCATTGTGTGTGTTTGTGTGTGTGTGTGTGTGTGTGTGTGTGTGTGTGTGTTGTGTGTGTGTGTGTGTGTGTGTTGTGTGGTGTGTGTGCGTTGTGTTGTGTGTGTGTGTGTGGTGTGTGTGTGTGCGTGTGTGCGTGTGTGTGTGTGTTGTGCGTGTGGCGTGTGTGTGTGCGTGTGTGTGTGTGTCAGTGTGTTGTAAGTGTGTGTGTAAGTGTTGTGTTCTGTGTGTGGTGTGTGTGTGTGTGTGTGTGTGTTGTGTGTGTGTGTGTGTGTGTTGTGTGTGTGTGTGTATGTGGGTGTGTGTGTGT
>JACEEZ010003099.1:95000-123935 GCA_016584305.1 Chionoecetes opilio
AGATGGTGCACGACGGCGGCTAGAAAGGCACGTAGACGGCGGCTAGAAAGCTCAAAAACTTGCAGCGAAAACAGCTGTACAAATTACAGGGAAAAAATGAGAAAACAACATTTTAAGTAATGAGGGCGTAATCGTTGCAAACCCTGAATGTGTCAAGTAACGACGAAGGCTCGTCTGACTGTAGAGCTGCTGCTGTGTGCATAGTATAACAATTTATGTACGAGTAATAGTACTGTGTCAATAAAATAATGCAATGGTCTGTAGAAATACTAGTAAAAATAGACAAGACCTCGCCTGATACAATCTGTGTGGGTGTATCAGTTTGGGTAACTGTGGTATAAGTAACCTAGTAATATGTAAATAGTCAAAAGGGATAAATAATATAGGTAGAGACATCGCTGGATACACATTAATGTGGTTGCATTGTTGTGGGCAAATCTAAGTTTGCCAAAAAAAATTCATAAATGATAATAATTCAATGCCATTGTAGAAAATATGTTGACATCAGCGAGTTTAAAAAATAACTGAGTGGCATCGAAAATTTAATAAAGTTTACATATTCTAATTAACTTCAGAAAACATGGTGATGTATAACAGGTAGAGTGATGAGCACTTTTGTAGTGATCTTGTAAGAATCATGTGCTAACGAAGCCTGATTTACCATTACAGTATGGATTATTCATGAAGACAGGAAACTGTCACTCAGGTGAATTAAAAAAATGTAGATTTGGTGTTCTCCACGGGAGTGAGAAAGCAAAATGTAAACCGAATTTAAGTTTCCATGGGAGTGGAATTGTAAAAGCTTGCGAATGGAGGTGAATCTTATCAAGGCAAATGCATAGGTAGATAGTAAAGCCTTCTGAGTTGTAAAATGATAAGATGGGGTAAATGGTGTGATGTGGAATAATACATTAATCCTCATTAGGGCAATTTTTTACATGCAACAGCTGAAACCTATAAAATTGGAAAAAAATTAACTGGGCACAGTTTGATATGATATTGACCGTATCTGCCATGAAAGGAGACAAAGTGCCTGATACATGTATGGAGTTCTCAGAGATCAGCAAAGATGTTGATGGTAAGGTTACAATGAACAGAGAACCATGTAAAATTTCTAAATAGGGTATAAATTTTCGAATATTTTGATAGTGCCTTGTGGTTGCAAAGGAAATTATTCCTCACACCTTATTTAGCGGAAGTGTATTTCAGCTTTTAGTAATACTATGATAAACGTCATTGGTGAACAATGTTAAGAGAGATAAGTTTATCTGTGATCAATCAGTGGTTTCTAAGGTCTGTAGTAAGACAAGTAGTCATTCGTAATTTCTCTGCGAGTTTGAATTCGTACGTAAGTAATGATAAATGGTTAGTTAGTTGTACATAGGTAATACATGTGCGCATCATGTAGTTCATATAGACGTGTGCATCACGTACATCACGTAGATGTGTAAATAGTTCTGGAGGAACTGCTTGGCATGCATATATTACCTAGCTTAATATGTTAGTAAGTACACAATCCTATCATTCAAGTTGTGATCGTGGTACAACAGGAAAAACGTAAGTAATTCGTTTCATGTAGGGAATGTAATTCACGTATGCATTTAATACGTAAGGAATGCATTCAAGTAAAAAAAACTAACTTGTGCAACAATAAGTGCGTTGGTATTTTATTCTAGAAATAATTATAATGTAGTGTAACAATAAGTGCGTAAAAATTGCTTCAATTGAGGAATGTAAGTAAATAATGTAATGTAACAATAAGTGCGTAAAAATTCCGTCAATTGAGGAATGTAAGTAAATAATGCAATGCAACAATAAGTGCGTAAGAATTCCTTCAATTGAGGAATGTAAGTAAATAATGTAATGCAATGGTGAAGGATTTGTTATTTCGGGTATAAATGTTCCATAATACCTAATCCCGTGTATGTGTGAACGAACTTCAATGCATTCTTCTCGCATCGTTGATATACCTATCAGGAGGTCAGCAGGGAAAGATAATCCTTGCAATATATGGAAACAGATAGATTTTGCAGGCACAAACTCCTCAAACTTAAAGTTAAGCCATACTTTACCAATGACAGGGAATTTCTTCCAATCTAAACCTGTCAGTCTGATTGACGGAGGTTCTAAGAAGAGGACAGATTTCGTTTGTTTACGTAATGCATTCAGCATATCTATGTCCATGATATTTGCTCCTGCACCTGTGTCTATGAAAGCAGTTAATTGCTTGTCCTTGTGTATGACAGGCACAGTGAGGACTTCGTATAAAGTAGATGTTCCTATAAGTACCTCGGCTAAATCATCATCATTTTCCGTAATGTCACTTCGAAGGTACCCTGTAAATGCTTGCTTAGTAAAAGGAGCTGTAATAATAGGTTTAACCTTGTCTGGCATGGGTAAAGGAAAAAACTGCTTTTCTATATTAACTGGTGCAGCCTGTCTTATTTTTCTCATTGTGTGTGTTCCTTTCCGCCCTTTCACCCCGTGTTGGCCCTAGTTGAGTCACCTTGCAGTACGATCAGTGAGTCGGTGGAGTCGTATGTCACCAGCAGATCATAGAGAGCCTGAGCCACCTTGAACGGAGGCTTCTCAGGTGGCACCGGGTCCTCTGGTACAAAGTGCCAAAGGTACCTTCCAGATGGCTCCTCTGTCACTGACACATGCTCCTCCCTGATCAACCTTGGGTGCAGTTTCCCATAGCTGTCGGGCACCATCGCCCTGGTCTTGTCCTTCCTCCCATCGTAACCCAATCCAACTATTTTGGTACCCTAGTGCTTCCCCTGGTCAAGGTCCCTGGCCGATGCCATGGCGTCCTGCCTGGCCCTCCTCAGCTTGTTAGGATCGCAGACCAGGTACGACATGTCTGGAGAGAGGTGGCCGTCAGCGATAAGGTCCTGGAGGAATCCAGAAACCAAGGCAGCAGCAGCAGTGGGCGGAACGTCGAACCGGATGCTTGGATGCGGAGCTAGACCTCGACCGTACGTGTTTGACCGACTTACGCAGTTTTTTTGTGACTTTTGGAGTTTGGTGATAGGACCTTAGACCTTAAACAGTATCCAGCCCTGAAACCATCTACGTTGGGTAAATAATAACGTGAAAAATCCAGTTGCCAGGAAAAAGGTTTTTACCCGAAAAACGAGGCGATTTTGTATGAGAAGTGAGCTTTCCGGCGTCTGGCGGACTTAATGTAGGTCTTACGGCAATATCGAGGGCACACTTTCGATAGAATTTTTAGCTCTCTACAACTTGTCGTCATTGCAATTTATCGAATCTCGCACTTAAGTGGCTTTTCTGTGAGTTTAAAGATGGTGTATGCTAAGCTATGTTTTGCATATAAATATAAAAGTCCATTTTTGCATAGCAAGAAGTGCTCAAATCAAAAAGTTGAAACGAACAAACTACCCTTAAAATTCTATGTTAAATAAGAAAACACCCTCCAAATTCGAAATAATCTATATTTCACTTTTCATTGGACCTACGGCGTACCCTAGTAGAGGGGTCAAGCTAAATTTTTGGCTCTTTGCCGCTCCACTATACCTCCATGGGTCAGCCCCCATGACGCGGCACAAGCTTTGTCTGGTGTCGTGTCGTTCAGCAGCGGGAGGTGCCGGGAAACCGCGCAACACCGTGTTATCTTTTCTTGAAGTAATGAATGGCCATCTGCGCACCACCCTTGGCGTATTTACCTTACTTGAGCTGGGAGAAAAGGTTGATGTTTTCGTGGATATATTGTCTGCGTGTACAGCATCCCGGTGATCACTTTTGCTTCGACGTGTTGGGCATCGATAGCCAGCGGGGAAACATCATGTGCTCTGTCGCCCTATAAGATACATATTGTGAATCTCGCTGGCATGTAATTTAAACCGATTTTATGCATGTTCGTAGCGAATTTCCATGAGAGAGTTGGCCAAACGGAGTCAGCCAGGCTTGTGTTCCTAAATCCTTGGCTGATTCATGTCCACCACAACCCTGGTAGTACCACCGCCTCGCTGTGTCCTTCCGCCTCCAACTCTATTTCCTCCTAACACTTTCCTACTGACCACTTTTTCCCCCTTCTGACCTGAAGTATTATTTCCTTCTTCCTTCTCCTCCTTACGACCCTGCTTCCTTTTGACCTTTATTATGTCTTCTCGGCCATTTACTTACCGTTCTCAAAAAATCTTTCATTCTTTTATGATCGCTTTCCATGCCCAGAATTACCATACCGTACTGTTTCTCTCCCTTATGCACATGCATGATACTTTACCTGCTGACTTAACAATCCTCATTCCTGCTGCTTGCGCGTTCCCCTTTGTCTGCCATGGCCTCTGCTTGGCTCGTCCTCGTCCCATTTATCCGTCTCCACTGCCACCAATACATCCCCGTGGTTCCCTGACGACCCGGAGCCCATAGGGGCCTAGACCCTCGCCTCACCATTCCTCCCTGCTAAACGCATTGCCACCTCTCGCCTCTGCTTACCTGTTAGGGTGGCTCGGTTGGTAGAGCTGTGGGCTCGCGTGCAGCGTCCCTGCATTCGGGCAGCGGTTCGAGCCCACCAGGTTCGTCCTGGCGTGGTGGCGCTTTGTATAGTCATTAACCTTGTCGTTGGTACTTGCAAAGTGTCTAGATAGGATCAAAGTATCTTATCTTGTCTCGCCCCTGCCTCCCTCCCTGCCATGCCCTCCCAACGTGTCCCTCCCTCGCTGGACCTCCTTCGACCCCTGCTGGGATAGGGCGTGGTCGGGCCCTCCAGAGCAGATAATAACATTCTGTAAGTGAAGTCTCCCGGTGTTGCCTACTGTCCCGCCTCTTATCTCGTCCCGTGTCTCTGTTCACATTTTCTGTCCTTCCTGAATTTTCTGTTCAGGTATCTCTCACTTTTTCATTTTCTCTTTCCTCTTTTTTTATATGCATCCGTGTTTCTTATGCTATGTTTTTTCTCTGTCTCTCGTACCCATGAGTGTGAATATTTTACTACTATTCTCAGTTTTGTGAGATGCTTATATTCAAGTTTCTGTATTGTGATGTTGATTTTTTTTATTGTATTTTGCACCAGCGTTTTTTTCTTCCACGTTATTTAATGTTTTTCTCAAACGTTTTCATTATTCCTCATAATTCCCTATAAATATTATATTTACATCCTCTAGTAACAACGAAAAGAAATAGAAAATACACAATATAACCAGTGTCTTATTTGAGGCTCGAATTTCATAAAATCATAAGGTGTAAACTAGCTTTAAATGCCTTTTGCATATCATAAAGTGTTCGCCTACGAGTATATTTGTTTACACTTCATCCGAACTATGACTTACTAACGCTCGTGGCTCTGTGTATACGAATTATTATCATTAATATACGTAGCCAATGCGATGCTATCTAAAGGCTTATTTACAACGGAGCATGAAAATCTTCTTAAAGAAATACACCCATGCTACTGACGTTGAGAGAGAGAGAGAGAGAGAGAGAGAGAGAGAGAGAGAGAGAGAGAGAGAGAGAGAGAGAGAGAGAGAGAGAGAGAGAGAGAGAGAGAGAGAGAGAGAGAGAGAGAGAGAGAGAGAGAGAGAGAGAGAGAGAGAGAGAGAGAGAGAGAGAGAGAGAGAGAGAGAGAGAGAGAGAGAGAGAGAGAGAGAGAGAGAGAGAGAGAGAGAGAGAGAAGAGAGAAGAGAGAGAGAGAGAGAGAGAGAGAGAGAGAGAGAGAGAGAGAGAGAGAGAGAGAGAGAGAGAGATGCTGCATTCTTTCCCTCTCACCATCATTCCCACTCGTCATTGTCTCGGGAGAAACAGGAAAGATACAGACAGATACAGGCTCTCGTAAAATAGGAATCAGAGAAAGGATTTGGTAAGGATTCGACAATACATGGACTTATGGATTTCCTGTGTGTGTTACCCCCTTGACCCTTCCGTTAGTGAACAAAGGTACATTAATTGATAAAAGTCATTGAGTTGTTAGGGTTAGACTGACGGAACAGCCGATTGGTGTGTGTGGGTATGTAGATATGAATGAAGAGATAAATGAATCCATGCAGGTTTTTGTTAAATATGTAAAGTAAAGCGTCCATGGGTTATATAGCTTGATTTAGATATGGAAATTGATAGTAATCATTGAAATATCTCAATTGTATGAACCGACATAATACTTTAACACACACGCACGCACACACACACGGGCACACAATTACTCACACACACACACAGGCACACAATTACACACACACACACACACACACACACACACACCACACCCACCACCACCCACCCCACCCACCCACCCACCCACCCACCCACCCACCCACCCACCCACACGTAAAGAAACATCCACAGATAAAAATGAAAAACATTCAGAGACTGACACATACCTACAAATATATATATACATATACTGGGGGAGGCGGTGGCTGAGTGGTTAGCTAGCGTCTTGGAGTGATGAGCTTGATGTCACGAGTTCGAATCCCACTGGGGGCAACTCTTTCGACCATTTTTAACGCGGTGGCCGGAAGCTTAGAACTTGGTAATGGTGAGCACAAATTCCCGAGTTCAAGTCCCGCTAGGAGCAACTGTTTCTTCCATCGTCGAGTGGCCGAAGACACCCACATGCTAGCAATTAATCTCACCTTCGACTGCGACCACAAGTGCGGCGGAGGGCACCAGATGGCAATATGAGCCTCAGGTCAAACCATCATAGAAAACTATCACAGGTGTCACTATGAGAATACAGGTTACGTCTCCACGGGCGAGGGCCAACCATCACAGCCCTCCAGAATGTGCAAGGCTAACCATCCTCATGAAAGGGAAATAAAAAAAATTAGGGAAGGAAGATAATAGCCAACAGGCGCTATAGGCATCAACGTAAGAATTTTATAAATAAAATTGAAAATTGATACATACATACCTCTCTGAATTCTAACAAGATCTTACGGGAAACTTATGGCCTTGCTAGGAACCGCTGATGCTGCCAACAAAATAAGGTGAAAGAGTATCCACCCATCTGAATTTTTTCTTCTGCTATAAACATGGGGTAAATTTTAGATAAAAAGACAATAAGTAATATATTTTTTTTAGATGGTGAGGAAAACAAGCAGAACATCCTCACTTTTATCTTTTGATTTACTGATTTTATGAAGAATACATTAAAGTGATGATGTCATAATAGGGTCTGGGTGAGAGGGGAAGTGACGTTGGAGATGGAGTTATAGGATATAACCACCTATATATCCTATATGGATAGGGTCACCCTGCTGTCGAGAGCGATACGAGAGAAAAGGCAGGAATAGTGGCATCGTCAAATACTTAAAATCAACTCCACAAATTCATCCTTACCTCAACACCAGCATAAGAGCAGATTTTAGTATTCGAAATGTTACCGTTTGTGTATCTTGCCTTGACACTCGTCATCTAGATCAAACAAAAAATTTTATCAGTACCGGAGAAAACAAACATTTTATTCTTCCTTGTGATGGACAGCAAGTACCTGGTCTGTCATGGAGGTATAATTAATTGACGGAGCAAATTACAACTCACCTGACGTTGAACAACCCCCAGTCTGACCTATACTTTCTTCCTAATTATCTTCCCCTGAGCCACCTGGGGCGACCTCCTCTGTGTACCGCATGGCCAAGGCGATGAAGAGAAAGGGAAAAAATAATGAAAAAAGAAGAGAAAATTTATCCGAATGGAGAAATAAAAGAAAGTTGGAGAGAGCATAAGATTCTGAGAATGACGAGGAAGGGGAGGCATAAGATGAGAGATAGCAGATGGTTTCATAGATCAGAAAAAAGTAGCCGAACAAGATATAAGATGGTAATGGAGATACTCCCACAAGATAATGTCCTGACCGACCGAGTCCTCGCCAGGAATGGACAGGAACTGCGGCTACGAAACTCTGCATGAAAAGCGGAAAACAATCGCGATCAAAAGCAACAAGCGATGTAAGAAATTAGATAAAAAAGTGTATAATGCATGAAGATTATATGCTTGAAAAGGAAGTTACGGTTTGAATGGTAAAATCAAAGTGGATGAAATAAGAATTGTAAAGTTATTATTATGAAAGTCTGATCCTAAATCACTTTCACCTTCTATACGTCAGTCATTTAAACGACTCACCCGTAAATTAACATGGGCCCAAAATACCGATAAACATTTAGTAATAATATATTAATTTGCATCTCGTAAGTGTTTCGCGTATATAACTATAAAGAATCTTGAGTACCTTGAGGCTTAGATCAGCTGTGAATAACCTACTTGTGACTCCGAACCACCACATCTCGGCCCCAATATAATTCACCTACAGGTCTCATCGGTATACAGAGAGCGCTCCAGTTGTGTCTATCTTGCTGTCCTATATCAAGGCAACACGGCAACAGAATGTACCTGTTCACTATCTCCCTTGATATCTGAACAACTTATACCTGTCAATCTCATATCCACTTCATGCCTTTGCACTGCAGCTACACGCCTCACCGTTGTATCTTAAGCACTGACATGACTTACACACACACACACACACACACACACACACACACACACACACAGACACAGACACAGACACAGACACAGACACAGACACAGACACAGACACACACACACACACACACACACACACACACACACATACATACACACATACACACACACACACACACACACACACACACACACACACACACACACACACACACACACACACACACACACACACACACACACACACACACACACACACACACACACACACACACACACACACACACATACCTGTGGATCCTGTGGAGCTTAGTTATAGGCACAACACATTTGGTACCCGTGGTCACGCTGATGCGCCGCCACTAGTACATTCCGTCTGCCCGTCTCTGCGCCAGCTGGTCTACAATGCTGTTGCTGGCGGCGCCGAGGTGGTAATGGGGCAGCTTGGGTTGATCGGGGATTGCCCGCAGAAATATATCCAATTCATTTTTGAAACTCTCCAGACATGGTTGGTTTGAGTCACCCAGATGTCTTGGTAAGGCATTGAATAGGCGAGACCCTCTGGTGGCAAAGGCGTTCTCTTTCAAAGTCTTGACTCTGGTGGCTGCTCTTGTCTCTCAATGTGGCAGAGTCGGCCCAGTCGTTGATGAATGTTAAAACGTATGTCAAGGTTATTGATTGTACTACCAATTGATATTTTATAGATATATAAAATGGCATACCTTTCTCTGCGTCTCTCCAGTGAAACAGGTTGAGTTTTTCTAGCCTCTCCCAGTAATCTAATGCTGGGGTCACACATTCCCGTATATGCTCCCGTATGCTCCCGTACGAAGGTTTATTGGTAGTTAGCAACCGATTACGTAACACGTAAGGGCATATTACGCAAAACGTAAATGAAATTGTGTACAGTCGGGGGGGGGGGGGGGGTACGCATGGCGGGAGTAGCCACGCGGGTCGGGGAGGCGGTTGGTGCGGGCGAGGCCGCGCGGTATGTTTTGAAATTCGAATCACAGTCGGGGCTCGCGCTCACGTATGTCAAAAGTCGGGAGCTTTTACGACCGTCCGGCCCACCACGGCCGTCTGACGGGAGCAGCCCAATCAGACGTAGCCGCTCGCCCGTCAGACGTGAGCTGCTCCCGTCAATCGTAAAATATTCCCGTCAAACGGGAAAGTTTACGTTCGTCCGGGCGCATCTGGCAACACCGCCGCACTGCGGGTTGCCGGGAAGACGCGGCAACGTTGTACGGGGGGGTATATAAGGACCAGCGGGACACACTGCCGTCACACCTCTCACCATACCGGAGCAACAACCACCACCACCTGCAGCCAACCCTGCCACCCTGCCACCCTACCACCCTGCCACCCTCTGCACGCTGCCCTGCCCTGCCCTGCCCTGCCCTGCCCTGCCCTGCCCTGCACTGCCCTGTCACCATGTATACCAAGAAAAGCGGGGAGAAGGCCAGGAAGGTTTCCCCTCCCACCTCGACGCCTGCCACCTCTCCGCCTGCCCCCTCGACGTCTGCCACCTCACCGCCTGCCACCTCGACGTCTGCAACCTCACCGCCTGCCCCCTCGATGCCTGGCACCTCCAACTCTGCTGACCAGGAAGAATTGGTGATCAACCTCGCCGGCGAGAATGGAGAGGTCGTGGAGCAGGTCGACGATGAGGAAAGTGATGACGACGACGACGACGACAAGGACCCACCCCCTCCACAGTCCGGCGTCGAACAGCCACAGCAACCACAACCGCAAAAACGGCGCCGGAAGAGCACCAACATTATCCTGACGGAGGAGACTGAACGTATGCTGGGAGAGTGGCTGGAGTTCGAGGTGCCTTATCTATATGATAAGGGTGATCCCAGGCACAAGCAGAAGGAACACATAGAACATGTTTGGGCGGAGAAGGCAGCCAGCATGGAACCCCCCATCACAACCTTGGACTTGATGACGTGGTTCACCTCTCTCCGCTCCAGGTTCGGCAGGCTCACCGACCTGAAGAGTGGTGATGGGGCCAAAAGGTTGACGGAGAGGGAGAACTGGATAATGAACATGTTCCAATTCCTGAAGCCACACATCGTGCGGCAAAAGAAGCCCCGGACACTTGGTATGCCCCAGGTACGTTTATATTTTTTATGTTTTCCAACCCTTTCACTATTAAATCGACAACCACATCAATATTTTCCTGGCGAGCGATAGCAAGCCAAAAGGTTTGGCGTCCTCAGGACAGTGACAGGTTTTGTCTTTTTCTGAATTATTTTGCTTATAATGATGCCATTATTGTTTTCAATTTATCTTGTTCAACTAAGTTTATAATTACCTAACATTTTTGTTAATGAAACACATAGTAACACAAAGCAGTTTATTCATTTTATTTAAAGGTTACAAGGATGAATGGTTATGTTGAATGGTATTCTATGGTAATGGTATTATGTTGAATTTCAATGGCCACAACCACACTGTCCTCTTGCTCCTTTCCTTCTTCTCTTATTCCTCTTGATGGATGAAGTTTGCTATTGCAAGTAGTTCTAAGATTTCTATGTAGGAAAGGATCCATTTCATTAGCCGCGTGTTATGCCTGTTCTCCGGTTTGATTAGGGAGTTCACAAAATTGAACTCCTCCAGGATGAATTCCGCGATGTTGTTCATGGTGCCGAGGAAGGAGTGGGAATGGGAAAGGTGTGGCCAGTCCTGCCCTTTTGTAGCTCCCAGATTCCAACCCAGACCTACGTGGTTGACAAAGACTGTCTTTGTCTGTGTTTGGACAGACAGGTTTTGTGTGCCTACGATTGTCCGGAACCGGTCCAGGTAAGTCCTAAACAATCCCAAGACGTACGGCCTCAGCTACGCAGGTCTTGTGGGGGCGTGGCATGGGCGTGGCCTGTGTTCCCCCAAATCGGGCAGCCCATGCGGACGAACGGGGACATGCTTACGCAAGTCGCAAACACGTACGTACAGTGGCGTACCCAGAAAATTGAAAAGGGGGGGGCCAAAAAATAAAAAAATTAATATATATATATTTATATAATAGACCACTGTAGATATAATGGTCTGTGATATATATATATATATTTATTTATTTATAATAAATATATTTTATTATTTATTTTTTGCAAAGGGGGGGGGGGCATAGCCGCATACCCCCCATCCCCCCCCCCCTCGGTACGCCACTGCGTACGTAGTTCAATACGACTACATTACGACTGACGTAACACTGGCCCCGTCACGGTACGTCTGTCGGGAAGTGCAATAGTCGTGGTTATACGGGCGTTCACGGCCGGACTACGCCCGTCAGAACACAAAATTGATGATTACACCTGACGGGAGCTGTCGGGAGCAATATACGGGAATATGTGACCCCAGCATAAGTCTCTAACAGCAGAGATTTTACTGGTAAATGACCGCTGCACAGCTTCGAGTGACTGTTTTTCTCCGACCTTCCACGGGCTCCACAACTGACAGCAATGCTCTAACAAAGGCACGACGAGTGACTTGTACAACACACACACACACACACACACACACACACACACACACATACATACATACATACATACATACATACATACATACACACCACACACACACACACACACACACACACACACACACACACACGCACGCATGTACGCATGAACGCACACGCAGACACACACACACACTTCATTCTCGCCCCTTCAGATATACACACTGTCTGCGCATCATTCTTCTGCACTTCACAAAGCACCACGACACTCTTCCAGGACACTGTACGTCAATGCATGCACATACCTCGCCCCAGAAATTGATTGGCCGTTAATAAGAACCCTGCAGCTGGGCGTCTATCTCTCTATCTAAATCGGCCAGTGAAAATAAACAAACTCTCTTCACCGGAGGCTCACCTGACCGTATCTAACCTACGTTGTAATTAAATCTCCCAAGAAGACGTCGGCGGGGGCGTCGCTGCGAAGGGTCAACACTGATGGAGGCCTGACGTGCCCCGCCCCGCCCCGCCCCGACACTGCAGGTGATCTCCGGCTAAGACACCGAATTTTCTTAAATAAATTGCAATAAAGTTATCTCTGAAATTGGCGACTGGAAAAAGATAACTTTTTGAGATTGTATCAGCTAGCTCAGTCGATTGCTTTAAGAGATTACGGTTAAAGGAAAAAAATGTCAGTTTTTTCTCTTCTGTTTTCATGGTGTGTGAATTATCAAGCTAACATTATGCAGCTGGACATAGCGGGATACGTGGGAGATAGATGATCTCTTTTAAGGTTCACTTTATCATAAAAGTTATATCTGGCGATAAGAAAAAAACAATATTGGGTTACGTGTGTATTTGCTTTGCCATTTTTTTATGTTCGAATCCATAGCGCCATTATACTTCTTCATCAGGGGATCCAATGGTTGGCCCTCGCCCGTGGTGGCGCTGCACAGGTAAGGTGTTTATGGTAACACCTGTGATGATCAGAGGCTCATGCCGCTTCCCGGTGTCCCTTAATGTACTTACCGTTGATGGTACAGATGATGGGCAACATTTGGGTAGTCTATGGTCACTCAAAGATTGCAGAAAGAGTTCGTTCAAGCGGGACTCGAACTAAGGACTTTGAATTCACCACTTCCAGGCGAAAACCACTTAGCTTCCGCCTTCCTTGTTTGATTACATGTAAGAGGTCTATGTGTTTTTCATTTTATTTCGTGCGTGTTTACCTGCATACTATACACTACACATCGTTAATATTCGCATCTTTAGAAGTAGTGCCACACTGAATGTTTTCATCACATACTCACATCACATACTAATTTACGAAACCGAGGATATATACACGAAGTGACCATTAAACCATAAACCATTAACCTGTACACACAAAGAATGTAACACACTCACACACACACACACACACACTAGCATTATCATTAGATTTACAAGTAATGACATATGACAACTACATAAGATCCTGTCTATGCAAACCACATAGTAGAGGCAAGAACAAAATTGCAATACATGCTAATAATTTCTTCAGTGCTTTCATTCTTCAGGTAGTCAATCAACGGGAGGACTAACGCACGGCTAACATGCAACACAAGTATTCCCCCTTGATTTATGATCGGGCATTGCTGTCTTCTTTGAGGCCGTGAGCGCAGCCTGCCGTCCATCTATCATAGATTGGATCTCCTTCCCTGTCCCCTCCTTCCCCTCTCTTCTGTCGGCACCTGTCATGCCTTGTCAGCGCCACCTCCTCTTTGCTGATGTTGAAGCCACTCCCTCTTCCTTCATGTTCTGTTAATTCCCACCTCCTCTTCCTTTGTTTTCCCTTCTTCTTCGCTGTCGTCCTCTTTGTCCTCGTCCTCTTCCTCCTCCTCCTCCTCGCTCTCCTCCTTCTCTTCCTCTTCCTCTTACTCCCATACTGCCCACCTGTTACTAATTTATAAATATAATTACTGTGTGTACGTGTACGTCGATTGGGGACTCCGTAGTGTAGTGGTTAGCACGCTCGGCTTACAACCGAGAAGTCCCGGGTTCGATCCCCGGGCGGAGCGAAAGATAGATAGATGGGTGGTCTTTCTTAAATCCTTAGCCCCTGTCCACCCAGCAGTGAATGGGTACCGGGTGCCAGCCGGGGGTTTGTTGCTCCCCCCCCCCCCTCCGGGGTGGTGGCTTCGGCCAACACTAATATGCAGCAGCGTTAGATCACTATGGCTCTGAGGCATTAACCTCTAAGCAAAACAAACAAGAGAAACAACAAAAACAAGAGTGTGTGTGTTTGTATGAGTGAGAGAGAGAGAGAGAGAGAGAGAGAGAGAGAGAGAGAGAGAGAAGAGAGAGAGAGAGAGAGAGAGAGAGAGAGAGAGAGAGAGAGAGAGAGAGAGAGAGAGAGAGAGAGAGAGAGAGAGAGAGAGAGAGAGAGAGAGAGAGAGAGAGAGAGAGAGAGAGAGAGAGAGAGAGAGAGAGAGAGAGAGAGAGGAGAGGAGAGAGAGAGAGAGAGAGAGAGAGAGAGAGAGAGAGAGAGAGAGAGAGAGAGAGAGAGAGGAGAGAGAGAGGAGAGAGAGAGAGAGAGAGAGAGAGAGAGAGAGAGAGAGGAGAGAGAGAGAGAGAGAGAGAGGAGAGAGAGAGAGAGAGAGAGAGAGAGAGAGAGAGAGAGATAAAAACTAAATAAAAGCAAACCACTGGGACGCTGTATGTAGGTAATAAAGCAGTGATGGGGCGTCCTGCTGCGCCTAAACACGTGTCTCCTTTCAAGGTATAAGGAGCGTGAGAGGTTCAGCTTGAGGTGTGTCGCGGCGTTCAATCATGGTCATGGCCGATATTTATGATTGTTTGATTATTCATTAATTAATTTGTCTGCGTTTATAAAGGTCATTTGTACTGGTCGGCGGCATGAGCAATGATGACCCGTGTGTGTTTGTGTGTGTGTGTCAGAGAGAGAGAGGGAGATGGTAGACCAATAGACAGACAGACAGAGGTGGTACACTAATAGACAGACACATAGACAGAGGCGAAGAGAGGAACACAAATAGAGAAAAAGGGACAAACTAACAGAGAAGTAGTGACAAAAAGACAGATAAACACATACTTCTACAAATACTACGGCAACAAAAAACTATATGAGGATGAAGAAAATGTAGAGATAATTAGTTAAAAGGTATGATAAGTGAAATAACTCAATTAAGGAGAGAAAATAATAGATGAGACGCTACGAGATATCAACACAAGGGAAGGAGCAGCCAGTGGTGGAATGACTAAAAGGAAGCACTGCTTAGGTTTAGGAGCTGTAAAGGTGATGTGTTTTCAAGGAGTTTCATCCCAGCACTAATCCGAGACCCTACCTGTGTCTTTGCTCATCCCTGCAATCGGTCATAATCTACCGGCAGCAAGTCATGAGGTCACACTTTCCACCATATACTGATGGTGATTCTCGCTTTGTACTCGTAAAGCTTCTAATCTTTCGATCTTACTTCTTATCCTTGATCTGAATCCCGCTTTGCTTCACGTGTATTATTTGTTTTGTATTGTACTCATAAGTATTCGACAAAAGAGTTCTTGTCTTATTCCCGAAAGAAAATTCTTGATACTTTTCAATAGAGAAATGGTCTCAGAAACGATCTTATATAAATCAATAAAATAATACAATCACTTTAAGCATGTTCCTGTGACACCATTGACCTGGTAAGAAGGCGATGCAATGATGAGAGGTAATACCAATGCTAAGAACCTCAATTACAGTAGCATACAATATTAAAGGTGTAGTTTGTTATGGCACGATGAAACAGGAGCCATGGTGTCCACGTATATATATTACTTTATCGAAAGGTTATATCTCTTTTATTGCCTTTTTTTCAAGTTAGGCTTCTTAAAGATTTTTTTTAAGCCCTTCATATAATTTGTTTTAGCTAAATACAAGTGCTTGTGGGCCCTTCGGACCCATGTATTGATGTTTGTAGTAGTATACGTAATCTAAGTTATGACAACATGTGATTGCAGACTCCAATCGTGTTGTTGCTGTCGTTGGTCAATGGTCAAAGTGCCTCGGGGTAGACCACGTTCCGTGTGATTCCAACCCTTTGTGTTCCGTGTGATTCCAACACACACACTCACACAAACGTCCATGAGTCTACTGAGTTTGTGCAATGCGGCAAGACGTTACCTCAGAGTTTTTCCATTAATCTAATACTCCTAAAGTGTTTTTAGCCCAAAATCCCCCTTCAAAATGATTTAATCGACATGGATCAAAGCCGCTTACCACCTACGACTAAGTTGCGATTTTTTTTAGCCTTCTCTCATCAAAATTGAACTTACAGTTTCGGCTACTAAAAAACAGGCACACACACACACACGCACACACGGCTACTCCTGTAGTATATTAGATAATATGACTTTTCGCACAATTAAGTGCAGTGTGTTATTTTATGTTTTCTCTGTGCACTTCATTCTGTACTCTTTCTTTATTCGTTTCCATTTGTCGCCCGTTCTCAACAGTCATTCGTTTCTGTCTGCCATTTCTTTCATTCATCATCGTTTTATCCGTTTTCTTCTATCTTCTTTCCTTGGCATCCTTTCCATTATTTTTTCCCCATCGTGTACCGATACAAAGGTCAGCCAATTCAAGTCGACCATAAAGTTTGTGCTTCTTGATATTATGTCTCGATATAAATTATCTGGATCGCTTCTTTCCTTTCACTTGGATATTTCTTGGACCGCTTCTTTACACACACATACACACACACACTCTCTCTCTCTCTCTCTCTCTCTCTCTCTCTCTCTCTCTCTCTCTCTCTCTCTCTCTCTCTCACACGCACGCACGCACGCACGCACACACGCACGCACGCACGCACGCACGCACGCGAATACACATACACATACACACACACACACACACACAAAAGAAAAAAGCATGTGCTCCATACTTTTTATAAAGTCTGAGCAAAGGGAGGCGGTAGCGGAGTGGTTAGCGTCTCCGACTGGCGTTCTCGGTGACCTGAGTTCGATCCCCGAAGAAAACCAAAACCTTTCTGCACCGTCGAGTGGCCTAAGAACACCCACATGCCCTGCCCATCAACTCTACCTTGGATTGCGAGTGCATCGGAGGACACAGGGGGGCGGTATGAGCCTCTACAGGCGTCACTATAAAAATCCTGCCTACGCCACCACGGCGAGGACCAACCATCACAACCCTCAAGTGAACCTCCAGAGCCTACCATCCGAGCCCTGGGTCACCACTGCCTACAGGCGCTATAGGCACAAATGTAAAAAAAAAAAAAAAAAAAAAAAAAAAATTTTTTTTTATTATATATCTATAATAATATAAGCGAAAGTGTGTCTGTCTGTCTGTGTGTGTGTGTGTGTGTGTGTGTGTGTGTGTGTGGGGTATTAGTTCCGCCCCCCGTGGTGGAATCCCATCATATGGCACAGTTTTGGAAGCAGCTTGACCAGGAGAAGGTTTTAAGCACATTTATAGGATGATCCGATCACTTTTTTTTTTTTTTTTTTAGCAGCCTATTAGCGATAATTGTGAGGGAAAAAAAGTGGGTTGTGAGAATTGAGGAAACCTTGATGTAGGGTGATGGGTAATGGGTGAGTGAATGGGTGGGGTGATGGGTAATGGGTGAGTGAATGGGGGGGTGATGGGTGATGGGTGAGGGAATAGGTGGGGGGTGATGGGTAATGGGTGAGTGAATGGGTGGGTGATGGGTAATGGGTGTGGGGTGATGGGTGAGTGAATGGGTGGGGGGTGATGGGTGATGGGTGAGGGAATAGGTGGGGGGTGATGGGTAATGGGTGAGTGAATGGGTGGGGTGATGGGTAATGGGTGTGGGGTGATGGGTGAGTGAATGGGTGGGGGGTGATGGGTTGGGGGTGATGGGGTGATGGGTGAGGGAATAGGTGGAGGGTGATGGTAATGGGTGAGTGAATGGGTGTGTGGTGATGGGTAATGGGTGAGTGAATGGGTGGGGGGTGATGGGTAATGGGTGAGTGAATGGGTGGGGGGTGATGGGTAATGGGTGAGTGAATGGGTTGGGGTTGATGTGAATGGGTTGGCGTTAATTCATACATTTCTACATCCATGATTTCAGGAAAGTTAGAAGGGGCTATCTGGAGAGTCTGTGTTTGGTGGGCCTTCGGCCGACCAAACACAGGTGGTGGACCGAAGGCCCACCAATAGCCCTCCGCAGGAGCTAGCCAAAAAGTCCGCCCAGAGGGCGGCTTTGCAGCTAGTAATAATATAAGCGAAAGTGTGTCTGTCTGTCTGTGTGTGTGTGTGTGTGTGTGTGTGTGTGTGTGTGTGTGTGTGAGTGTGTGTGTGTGTGTGTGTGTGTGGTATAGGTTCTGCCCCCCGTGGCGGAATCCCCTCATATGGCACAGTTTTGGAACCGGCTTGACCAGGGGAAGGTTTTAAGCACACTTATGAGATGATCCGATCAATTTTTTTTTTTTTTTAGTAGCCTATTAGCGAGAATTGTGAAAAAAAAGTGGGATGCGGGAATTTAGGAAACCTTGATGTAGGGTGATGGGTAATGGGTGAGTGAATGGGTGGGGTGATGGGTAATGGGTGTGGGGTGATGGGAGAGTGAATGGGTGGGGGGTGATGGGTTGGGGGTTATAGGTGATGGGTGAGGGAATAGGTGGCGGGTGATGGGTAATGGGTGAGTGAATGGGTGTGTGTTGATGGGTAATGGGTGAGTGAATGGGTGGAGGGTGATGGGTAATGGGTGAGTGAATGGGTGGGGGTGATGGGTGATGGGTGAGGGAATAGGTAGGGGGTGATGGGTAATGGGTGAGTGAATGGGTGTGTGGTGATGGGTAATGGGTGAGTGAATGGGTGGGGGGTGATGGGTAATGGGTGAGTGAATGGGTGGGGGTGATGGGTAATGGGTGAGTGAATGGGTTCGGGGTGATGTGAATGGGTTGGCGTTAATACATACATTTCTACATCCATGATTTCAGGAAAGTTAGAAGGGGCTATCTGGAGAGTCTGTGTTTGGTGGGCCATCGGCCCACCAATAGCCCTCCGCAGGAGCTAGCGAAAAAGTCCGCCCGGAGGGCGGCTTTGCGGCTAGTATATATATATATATATATATATGTATATATATATATATATATATATATATATATATATGTATATATATATATATATATATATATATATATATATATATATATATATATATATATATATTATATATATATATATATATATATATATATATGTATATATATGTATATATATATATACATATATATATATATATATATATATATATATATATATATATATATATATATATATATATATATATATATATATATATATATATATATATATATATATATATATATATATATATTCTATTCTAAATATATTCTATTCTATTCATTCTATTCACACTTACAAGAAAGGTCATCCCTTTCACCCCAAAATACCTGGCCACCCTCTTCTCATCTAACAGATAAATACCTGTTGAACTCTGGGTCTCAGAGGCCGAAGGGGAAGGGAGAGGAGATTGGAAAAGAAGGAGGAATAAAAACAAAAAGAGTGTGCTATTAAGAGAGGGCATCGTCAGACATTAGCATTGGTCCGCTGTAAAAGATTGGCTCATTAGAAAAGGCGGATCTTGAGGGGTGATTAGGTGAATTATGGAGGTGATACAGCGTCGGGCTGGGTCCTGCTATATATATATATATATATGATGACTGAGGGTTGCCGGGATGCTATAGGCGAGTGCAGAGCTTGCTGAGTGATGGTCTCGGCATGTGTCAGTGGGCTGCTGGTCCTGGCAGTGGTCTGGGGGGTGCTGGTCCTAGCAGGGGTCTGGGGGCTGCTGGTCCTGGCAGGAGTCTGGGGGTGCTGGTCCTGGCAGGGGTCTGAGGAGTGCTGGTCCTGGCAGGGGTCTGGGGGGTGCTGGTCCTAGCAGGGGTTTGGGGGCTGCTGGTCCTGGCAGGGGTCTGGGGCCTGCTGATCCTGGCAGGGGTCTGGGGGGTGCTGGTCCTGGCAGGGGTCTGGGGGCTGCTGGTCCTGGCAGGGGTCTGGGGCTGCTGGTCCTGGCAATGGTCTGGGGAGTGCTGGTCCTGGCAAGGGTCTGGGTGCTGCTGGTCCTGGCAGGGGTCTGGGAGGTGCTGGTCTCGGCAGGTGTCAGGGGTTGCTGGTCCTGGCAGGGGTCTGGGGGTGCTGGTCCTGGCAGGGGTTTGTGCGCTGCTGGTCCTGGCTGGGGTTTTGGGGGTTGCTGGTAATGGCAGGGGTCGGGGGGTGCTTTTCCTGGCAGGGGTCTGGGGACTGCTGGGCCTGGCAAGAGGTCTGGGATGTGCTGGTCCTGGCAGGGGTCTGGGGGGCGCTGGTCCTGGCAGGGTTCTGGGGGGTGCTGGTCCTGGCAGGAGTCTGGGAGTGTTGGTCCTGGCAGGGGTCTGGGGGGTGCTGGTCCTGGCAGGGGTCTGGGAGCTGCTAGTCATGGCAGGGATCTGGGGGTTGCTGGTCCTGGCAGAGGTCTGGGGGTGCTGGTCCTGGCAGGGGTCTGGGGGGTGCTCGTCCTGGCAAGGGACTGGGGGGTGCTGGTCCTGGCAGGGGTCTGGGGGCTGCTGGTCCTGGCAAGGGTCTGGGGAGTGCTGGTCCTGGCAGGGGTCTGGGGAATGCTGGTCCTGGCAGGGGTCTGGGGATGCTGGTCCTGACAGGGGTCTGGGGGCTGCTGTTCCTGGCAGGGGTCTGGGGGGTGCTGGTCCTGGCAGGGGTCTGGGGCTGCTGGTCCTGGCAATTGTCTGGGGAGTGCTGGTCCTGGCAAGGGTCAGGGGGCTGCTGGTCCTGGCAGGGGTCTGAGGAGTGCTAGTCTCGGCAGGTGACAGGGGGCTGCTGGTCCTGGCAGGGGTCTGGGGGTGCTGGTCCTAGCGGGGGTCTGTGTGCTGCTGGTCCTTGCAGGGATCTGGGGGCTGCTGGTAATGGCAGGGGTCGGGGTGTGCTTGTCCTGGCAGGGGTCTGGGGACTGCTGGTCCTGGCAGGGGTCTGGGGGGTGCTGGTCCTGGCAGAGGTCTGAGGGCTGCTGGTAATGGAAGGAGTCTGGAGGTTGCTGGTCCTGGCAAGGGTCTGGGGGGTGCTGGTCCTGGCAGGGGTCTGTCTGGGGGGTGCTGGTTCTGGCAGGGGTCGGGGAGTGTTGATCCTGGCAGGGGTCTGGGAGGTCTTGGGGGTGCGCGGTGTGCAGGTAACAATGTCATTTGCATGTTCCGTGCTTTCTCGATTTATCTCCATGTTTCTTATGACACCTACGTTTTTATCTCTTTTCCTTGAGGGCTCAGGGTGGTTGGCCCTGCACATTCTGGAGGGCTGTGATGGTTGGCTATCGCCCGTGGTGGCGCAGGCTAGATTTTTATAGTGACACCTGTGATGGTTTCCTGTGATGGTTTGGTTTGAGGCTCATGCTGCTTCCAGGGTTCCTCCGTCGCACTTGTAGTCGCAGTCGAAGGTGTGGTTGATGGGTAGCATGTGGGCAGGGCTTCTACGAATAAATGTTATCTTACCCTATCTCATCTTCCTCAAGCGCCCTAAAAATTGACACATTTCCCTAGATTAATCAAATTTACATTTATGTTGATATTTTACAACATTTCTACAACATTTTACTATTATTTTACCTTAAAATCGGTAAATGTTACCCTAAAGATGGCCAAAATTCCCTAGAAAAGGGTATTATACCCTAAAGTGCAGGCACTGCATGTGGGTATCTTCGGCCACTCGACGATGGAAGAAACAATTGTTCCTGGCAGGACTTGAACTCGGGACCTTGAGCTCACCTCTACCTTTCTCTGGCCATTGCATTAAAGCTGGTCGAAAGAGTTGTCCCCGGCCGGATTCGAACTCGTGAGATCGAGCTCACTTCTGCAAGACGCTAACCATTGGGCCACCACTTCCCCTGTTGTCTGCTCTCTTTCCTCTTTCGATTGTAAATTACTTTCTGCCGTACAAGGTTGTCGATTTCTTCTTTTTTAAGCATTTGTTCTGCAGAAGCTTGAGAGAATGTTGATAGTTGCTGCGTCCGCAGATTAGATTCCCATCCACTTCTTAGTCTAGTCAAAGAAGCCAAGAATCCTAAAATAATTGCAAGAAATTGTTTTATGGTGTTTATTTGTTCTTTAATGTGTGAACAACAATACAGCAAAAGTTTACCATAATTGGGTTACCGGAAATGGGTCAAAATGGCGTCATACAAAGATGGCGAGCAATGCTTCATATTTCCATATTTCACATTTCCCCTTCATCATCTGATACTGGATCTTGACGCGTGTTGTAACAATGGCCATTTTGGCATTGTCCACATGCTTCAGAACAGTCTAGTCCATGCTTTCGGCAAGTACAACGGTGTGTGTTGCAAACACCGGAACAGCTGCAGCGAATAATTTTCAGGAGTGTTTCTGGTGCGGGTGCAGTGTCCGTCATCACTGGAACTAGTCTGTTGGCTTGTAGGCTCCACCCCCATTTAGTGACGTCAATATCCTCACCCTTGCCCATCCATTGCATTACCTGGAGATAGCTTTTCAGAGAATGATACTTTGTAGTCGAAGTTGTTGGAGGCAGTCGTTCGGGTGTCACGAAGCTTTTGGCCGCACTTAATTTTTTTGCAAAGACGGGTGTATCTGACAGCAGATAGGTTGTCCCCAGGTTTGCCATTGAACAGAAACACCATGAGTGCACACCCAGAGTCTACAATAACATCCATGTCTTGTCCAGGTGTACTAAAGATCTTTGCACAACTTTGCAGGATTGGATCACCTTTTATCAGCTTTTGCAGAGCAGACTGCTTTTCATATCCAAATATCCTGGAAGTTGTGTCGCATCCTGTGAACGCATGCAGAAACAGCAGACTTTGACAGATCTCGATACCTAGAACCTGCTTTATGACCTTTATGTCATACACTACAGTAGGACTCCCTTTATCTGAGTGGAAGTAGAGTTTTGTACCATCCATCGCTCGGAGATGCGTAATGAAGCAGTAGCACTAACAAATCAGTGTCCTCGCCTGTGAGCGTGGTAGTTTTTTTCAGATGACATTGATACTGCTGTCCTCACAATGTCCAAGTCAGCATCTCCCATAGCATGTATCACATGACATCCTCTGATTTTTATGCGATCGGCAATCATATGGATCAGTGTCTGTTTGTTCTCGTTATTGGAAAGGAAATCCTCCATCTTTCCAGTGAATTTGGTTGTTTCAGTGATAGTCACCTTATGACCGTCACGATTTTGTCCCCGTCGCTGATGTGTATTGTCCTTCGTACTTGGACCACCACTGTAACCATCGAAGACTACCGTAGCCTTGCCATAGTGTTTCACAGTGAATGCTGCATAGTCGTTGGCAATGGAGGTGTAGGTCCTTCCATCAGACCACTTCAGCCGACGAAGAAGGGAACTTCCATCTAAGACATTGTGTTTCATCAGACACACACACAGACACACACACACACACACACACAGACACACACACACACAGACACACACACACACACACACAGACACACACACAGACACACAAACACACACACACACACACACCATTGAACTGAAATTTTGATACCTCTGTCATGCACCATTCTCTCTCTCTCTCTCTCTCTCTCTCTCTCTCTCTCTCTCTCTCTCTCTCTCTCTCTCTCTCTCTCCTCTCTCTCTCTCTCTCTCTTCTCTCTCTCTCTCTCTCTCTCTCTCCTCCTCCTCTCTCTCTCTCTCTCTCTCTCCTCCCTCCCCCCCCCCCTGCGTTCCATATAACATGTTCACAATTTTTGGCGCACATGTGTCTGTGTGTGTTTCATTAAGACATTGTGTTTCATCTAAGACATTGGGGTCACATGACCGATGGTACACACAATCAGCAGCGTGGAGGTCCTTTCCGAAATACTCTATTCTACCACGAACAGTGAATGCCCAGTCATCATTACGATCCTTACAATGTGTGAGGGTTGTCTCCACATATGAATCTGTTTTGACACAGCTGAATTAATCAAAATCGGCACTACCGGGTGATTTTATTATCTCATTGCCACAGAACAAACAGTGCGATTTACTGTTGAAAGGTCCAACAGAAGCACGCGCACTCCTTTTGACAGGTTGAGGTGGTTGTAGCTTGGCTTTCTTGAACAAGTATATTTGCTTCTTGTTAATATAGCTCACTCTGCATCTTTTATGCACCTCGGTACCAGCAACTACCACGATACTGTCGCCTTTGTCGATGCTGGCCTTGTTGACTCCTTCAGCCCCCTTTTCACCAATCACCACCGTTTCACCATCTATCTCAATTCTCACTGCCACATAAAGGACAATTTCCTCGACTTGCCATCTTCTCATGCTCTGAAATGCAAAAGAAATTAATGTTAGTAAAATCTAAAATCTGGAATGACTGAATGAAAACAATAACTTCACTCAGTGCACGTACCAACCAAATTGACGTCATTGCAGGATGACGTCACGACATTATGACTGCGCCTATAATCTTTTTGAGAGCCCAGAATAATGGGGTTATTGTTTTTTAGACTTTTCCAAGGTCACTTGTTCACTGAAATGAACACTTATCAAAGTACGGAAGAGCTAACCGCCTTCCTAACTGGAATATTAGGTGTTTCTAGTGGCAGAGGCGGCCATCAAGCATGACGCCATTTTGACCCATTTTCGGTAACCCAATTTTGGTAAACTTTTGTTGTATCGTTATTTACACTTGAAACAATAAAATAATGCAATAAAACAATTTCTTGCAATTTTTTTGGTGTGAGAGGGGTTCAGGTCATATTTTGACTGGACTATCTCGTGATATTACCATCTTCTGACGATGTAACCTTTTTTCATTCATAAGTATTGTCTCCACTCTCTATACTTCCTTTCAACGTAACCCTCCTGGCACCTCGCTATCAGGACTACCCCGCGGATGAGACTCAAAACCTGGTCTTGTGAATGTGGCGATGTAGTGGCTAATGACGCCCCTTCACCTGCAGCTGAGGATGAGGCGGTAGAGGCGCTTTGAAGACGCTTTTGGGTAGAGGTGTAAAGTTGCTGGTATGGAAATCATGGTTTCGTGGTTGTTTGTAGCAAAGTGGTTCTTGATGGCTGTGCTGTCAAGGAAGAGTCTGCAATGTTGTCTGAGACACTGAGTGACATTCATTTGTCAAGAATAAAGGAGGAGTGACTGATGCTGGTTAAAGGAAGGGGGATAAAAACGTAAGTAGGTATGTATGCATGTATGCAAAAAGTCAGTAAGCAGACAAATGTAAGTAAGCAGAGAAGGTTAGGAAAGTAAGCATCTGTGCGAAAAGAATATAGAAAAAAAGCATGAAACTCTGTAAAGTAACTAGAACCATATGTTCAGGATGACGACTTTCTCTGTGCTGTGATGTGTGTGTGTGCGTGTGTGTATGTGTGCGTGCGTGTGTGTGTGCGCGCGTTTATGTGTGAGTGTGTGTTTGTTTTATATTATGTGTGTGTGTGTTTGTGTGCGTTTGTGTGTATGTATATGTGTGTGTTTGTATGTGTGTGTGTGTGTGTGTGTGTGTGTGTGTGTGTGTGTGTGTGTGTGTGTGTTTGTGTGTGTGCGTGTGTGTTTATTTTATATTATGTGTGTGTGTGCGCGCGTGTGTGTGTGTGCGTGTCTGTGTTTGTGTGCGCTTGTGTATGTGTGTGTGTGTGCGTATTTGTTTTGTTTTATATTATATATATGTGTGTGTGTGTGTGTGTGTGTGTGTGTGTGTGTGTGTGTGTGTGTGTGTGTGTGCGTGTGTGTGCGTGTGTGTGCGTGTGTGTGTGCGTGTGTGTGCGTGTTTTTTTAAAAATATTATGTGTGTGTGTGTGTGTGTGTGTGTGTGTGTTGCGTGCGTGCGTGCGTGCGTGCGTGCGTGCGTGCGTGCGTGCGTGCGTGCGTGCGTGCGTGCGTGCGTGCGTGCGTGCGTGCGTGCGTGCGTGCGTGCGTGCGTGCGTGCGTGCGTGCGTGCGTGCGTGCGTGCGTGCGTGCGTGCGTGCGTGCGTGCGTGCGTGCGTGCGTGCGTGCGTGCGTGCGTGCGTGCGTGCGTGCGTGCGTGCGTGCGTGCGTGCGTGCGTGCGTGCGTGCGTGCGTGTGTGTGTGTTTTTCCATAAAATGTGGCAAGAGCGATCAACTTATGATGATGACCCACTGACGTTTGCAATGAAGTTATCTATGAATATGGACACTGTCACCGGTAGATTAATAAGGGAGTTTGTGGACAGTGAAGTCAAAGATTGTACTGTAGATATGCAATGTGTAAGATCGAGAATTTCAGACAGTAATTCTACGAGAAGAGTGACATATAAAGAGATGAACCCTACTTTGAATGTGCATAATATATACACTGATAGGCACTTAGTTGATGAAAAGCATCGCCTGTCGTTTACACAGTTTAGGACAGGTGGGCATTGGCTAATATGTGAGACTGGAAGGTGGAATAGGAGAGGTCGCGGTCGCTTACCCTTGGATGAGCGACTGTGTGTATGTGGCCAAGTGCAGACTGAAAGACATGTGGTGGAACAGTGTACACTGACCCAACATGTCAGGGACATATACCAGTTCACTCTTATGGAACAGTTGTTTTCAAATAGATTTACCCTAGATGTGACCTGTAAAATAGTACACTGTATCTTGAGTGTGTATTACTGATGACCAGTGCATGTTCTATTCAATATTAATGGACTGCGATTATTGTGTAATAGTAATAATACAATAGTAATGATATTTTAATGCGGATAGCATTATATTGTAGTGTTAGTTACTAATTGCCAGCGTTGAGTTAATTTAACTTTTTGGACTACAGTTATAAAACTACATGTATAAGTATGTATATGTGTATTATGTTCTGCTGTGGTCAATAAAACTATTATCTATCTATCTATCTATCTGTGTGTGTGTGTGTGTGCGTGCGTGCGTGCGTGGGTGCGTGCGCGCGTGCGTGTGCGTGTGCGTGTGCGTGTGCGTGTGCGTGCGTGCGTGCGTGCGTGCGTGCGTGCGTGCGTGCGTGCGTGCGTGCGTGCGTGCGTGCGTGCGTGCGTGCGTGCGTGCGTGCGTGCGTGCGTGCGTGCGTGCGTGCGTGCGTGCGTGCGTGCGTGCGTGCGTGCGTACATTTTAGTGCTTGAAAACCCTTGTTACTGTTTTATGGTTATCTCTAATTCAACTAAACGTGAATACCCATGATAGACTTTCAATGTGGTACACATACATACTTTACAGTCAAACACACACACACACTCGCACACGCACACACACACACACACACACACACACACACACACACACACACACACACACACACACACACACACACACACACACACACACACACACACACACACACATACATACACACATACACTAGCTGATGAAAGATGTGAAAGGTAAATCCTCAGGCAATGAAATGGTTAACAAGACCCAGTGATAATGACAGACGGTAATAGGAAGCAAAATTTGTACCTTCTGTTACCGGAAATGATGACATTCATTGTATAACAAATATATGGTGGCCAGGTTTCATGAAAACGCTGAAACAAATTGGCACAGCGTAAATATAGCAAATTAACAGAGAATGTGACAAAAAATATTAAGCACAGAAAAGAAAAAATGGAATTTAGAATGCGTAAAACTAGGAATGAAAATTTATATAAGAAAATATTTCCGTCGCAAGAAGCAAACTTCACATTTTTTATTTGTCTGAATTGAAGGTAAATGATTCCATATACACGAATATTGCAAACTTTAAGTTTATGTAATTGAATTATTACAAAGAAACAAAGATAAAATGACAATATTACTAACAAAATATGCTAATTGTTGTTGGTAATGGCTATGTAGAAATCTTGACTATTATATAGAAATGAAGATCACGGATGGAGGAGCCATTATAAGTATTCATGTTACCAGGAAACAATGTGCTCAAAATATATAATACAATGATGTGACATAACTTTATACCATATACAAGGATCGATAAGTTTATTATAGATAAAGTGACTGCAGTTAAAAGAGAATCACTCTCAATAAAAACTTTCACATCAATAAATAGAAACCTAAGAATCAATAATAAAAGAGTCAGTGATCAAGAACAAAAAATGATACCGAAAATATATCTAGCTTTGGATTAGAGTGATGTGTCTGCCACTGGAACAGCCGGGTTTACGTACGCTGTAACTGTGTGTTACATATTTGAAAATAAAATTAATACTGAATTTGGAACACACACACCCAAAACACACCACACACACACCACACACCCCACAACACCACACACACCCACACACACACCACACACCACCACAACCACACACACACACACACACACACACACACCACACACACACACACACACAACACAACACACACACACACACACACACACACACACACACCCCCCACACACACCCCACACACACACACACACACACACACATCACCAAGTAGGATGTACCGTTAGACCTGTAAAGAAAACAATTTTTTCCTATTTTTATACCCTCCTGCACGGTTTCCACTGCTTTTTGACCTGGAAAATCGAAAATTACAACCATTTAAGCCAAAATGTCAGAAAATTTTGCCTCATGAGCATGAAGTTCTATTCTATACACGTTTTTCTGAAACGCCAGTTTCGGAGCATTTTGATGTTTTTTTTTCGGGCCCATTTTTTCACCAAAAAATGGGCATAAGCAGGTTAAGCAAGTAATTTTGATGCTGACTGAAACATCAAAAAGCATAGAAACATTTATGGAATATTACTTTTGATATTTACAGACAAATTTTCAAAAAATTAAACTAAATATAATTATTTTTACTCTAGTCACAAATTCACATGGTTTTAGCATGACATCTAATGGTCTGTTATGTTTGTTGCAGATCTGTTGAAAACCCGTTTAAAAAATCCAGAGATACTTCACAAGATAACTTCACTATGGCAGTAAGCCCAAAGGAGCTCCGAGGACGCAAAGTTGGGCATGTCAGAACCTCCACCTGCAGTCCAGAGACAAGCGTCACGCCAACCTGCTACTAGATCTGCTACAGAAACCTTCC
>JACEEZ010003100.1:0-25000 GCA_016584305.1 Chionoecetes opilio
GGGGGGGGAAAAAATTTTAAAAAAAAAAAAAAAATTTTAAAAAAAAAAATTGCCCTTTTTCCCCGAGCGAAATTTTTTCTAAGATTTTTGAAAAGGGACATTGCGTAGCCACAGCGATCGACCGAATTACCGGGCCAGAATATCTTTACTTGCACAATAACCTTTCCTCATGCATGATAAAAGCTCCTCAATAGTACGATAACTAGTCTTGCGTCCAATAATGATTTAATATTTTATCTTCTATAACATTGTCACTCACGTATCAGTTTGCTCCAGTCGCCAATCAATCATAATTACTTTAATATTATTCATTTTTAGTCACTGTTCAGCATGAAAGATTAGCCAGAGTGGTGGTAGGGGAGAGGCAAGGCGAGGGTACAGCGTCACAAAGGTACAGCGTCACAAAGGTACAGCGTCACAAAGGTACAGCGTCACAAAGGTACAGCGTCACAAAGGTACAGCGTCACAAAGGTACAGCGTCACAAAGGTACAGCGTCACAAGGGTACAGTGTCACAAGGGTACAGCGTCTCAAGGGTACAGCGTCACAAGGGTACAGCGTCACAAAGGTACAGGTCTAAGGGGTTTACGGCAAAAGGGGACATATATGGGTACAGCTTTACAATATAGTAAGGTTCCTAAGGGAACTATAAGGGACAATAAGGGACATATAAAGGTATAAAACAGGAAAATAAAAAGTGGAACAGCGTCACAAAGGGTACTTTAAAAGGGGAGTATACAGGTAAAATTTAAGGGGAAAACAACGTACATATAGTATGGTTCTCAAAAGGGTACAATAAGGGTAATAAAAGGGGGTAAAAAAGGGTACCCATAAAGGGTACATATAAGGGTACATATAAGGGTACATATAAGGGCATCAATAAGGGTACACATATACGGGTACAAAAAAGGACATATAAGGGTACATAAAAGGGGGTAAAATAAGGGTATACATTAACAGGTAATATAAAGGTACAATAAGGGTACATATAAGGGTAATATAAGGGCACATATAAGGGATTTCTATACAGGAATATAAAGGACAATAGGGTACATAAAGGGTAAAAAATAAGGGTACTACTTTAAAAGGGTACATAAAAGGGTAATATAAGGGGGTACATAAAAGGGGTAAAAAAATAAGGGTAACTATAAGGTACATATAAAGGTACATATAAGGGTACATATAAGGGTATAAATAAGGGTACTACATATACAGGTACATATAAAGGTACATATAAGGGTTATTAAGGGGGATAAAAAAGGGGTACTCAATAAGGTACATTACAGGTCATATAAGGGTTAACAAGGGACCACTATACAGGTACATATAAGGGTACATTAAAGGGTACATTAAGGGTAAAATGGGGTACTAATATACGGTTACATATAAGGGTAATATAAGGGACATAAAAGGGGTAAAAAATAAGGGTACAGTCAAAAATACAGTATAATTTTCTGTGTTTTCCCCCCTCCGATCGACATAATAAAAATTTTAAACCTTTGATCCACACTTTTATTTCTGGGGTTTGGTTCCTTTGCTTTGTCGTAGCATTTGTAGCCACCTGTTGCTTTCTCTTACTCTCCTCCTCCTCTTACTGTTCTTTTGTTTTTCCCCCGTTAGTATCCATATATGCACAGGGTTAACAGTCCCCTTCTCCCCTTTCTCTCTTCTCTCTCTCTCTCTTTTCTCTTTCTCTCTCTCTCTCTCTCTCTCTCTCTCTCTTCTCCTCTCCCCTTTCTCTCCTCTCTCTCTCTTTTCCTCTCTCCTCTTTTCGCACGGTTCTAGGTTCCCATTTATGAAACAATGTTACTGCTGTATAAAAAGGGCGGGCCCCACGAATGAACCAAACGCTAAAACGAAAGTAAATTTCTAACCTGTCGTCGCATACATAATACAAAACAAAATAGATGTTCACACTCTACTATTGAGTCTCAAGTCACCAAGTAAGAAAATGGGCCATTCAAACCCCTTCCCCCAAAACCCAACCATTTTAAAATTTTGCGTTTCCCCCCCCCCCCCCCCGGCCAAATCCCCCCCCCTTCCAACCCAACCTTTTCCCCTACCCCCTTTCTCCAACCCAACCCCTTCCTACCCTTTCTTCTCCAAGCCAACCTTCTTCCCCATCCCCTCCCCTTCAAAGCCAACCCCCTTCCCCCATCCCCTCCCACTCCAAGCCAACCCCCCCCCAACCCCAACCCCAGGCCATCCTCCTTCCCCCATCCCCCCCCCTAAAACCCAACTCCTTCCCCCCATCCCCCCCCTATCCCCTCCCAACCCAAACCCAACCCTTTCCCCCCATCCCCTCCCTCTCCTAGCCAAACCTCCTTCCACCATCCCCTCCAGGCCAACCTTCCCAACCCCCGGGCCCCTTACCACCCAGGGGGCCGGAGGGTCGAACACAACTTTCAAGATATATCCATAAAATGTTGTGGACGGGACACTAACACCGCCAACCTTCAAAAAACCAAATAAAGAATGAAAAGCGAAGAGGACCTTTTTCCACATTTATTTACAGAAATTCAATTCGAAACGCTTGGAAGGAAGTTAAGTTGCATTCACGCAATATATCAGAGAAATTGATCAAAAGGTTGGATAGGTGTTGGGGGAAAAAGCATGGCAGGTTTTGGGGAAACATTGGAAGGTTTTTGGTGAGAAAACTTTTGGACGGGCTTTGGGGGAAACTTTGGACGGGCATTGGGGAAACTTTGGAAAGGGCATTGGGGAAACTTTGGACAGGCTTTGGGGGAAACAGGGGACGGGGGTTTTGGGTGGGGAAACATTGGACGGGCATGGGAAATTGGACAGGTTTGGGGAAAACTTTGGACAGGGTTGGGGAGAAAACATGGACAGATTTTGGGGAAACTTTTGGGACAGGCTTTGGGGGAAACAGGGGACAGGTTTTGGGGGGAAAACATGGAAGGTAGGGGAAACATTGGACAGGTATTGGGGAAGCATTGGATAGGCATTGGGGAGACATTGGACAGGTATTGGGGAGAAAACATTGGACAGGCATTGGGGAAACATTGGACAGGCATTGGGGAAACATTGGACGATATTGGGGAGAAAGCATTGAACAGGTATTGGGGAAACATTGGACAGGCTTTTGGGGAACTTGGAAGGTTTGGGAGACTTTGGAAAGGGGTTTTGGGGGAGGAAACTTTGGGGACGGGTTTTTGATGACGCCCCCATAAAAATTCCCCCACACTGATATTTATTGATTTCAACGAGTTACCAAAGTGGGGTTAAAAAAATGACAAAAAAATTAAGACTGGAATAAAAAAAGAATGAAAATAAAATTGAAGAAATAAAGACTAGCTAAAGAATTGTCTGTAGCAGCTTTATAGTGACGTTCTAAAGCTGTAGTGATGTTAGTGAAAAAAAAGACTAAGGAATTGAGACTGGAATGAATAAAGAATATAGAATGAAATTAAGAAACACATGTAAAGACTGGCTAAAGAATTGTCTGTAGCAGCTCTATACTGATGTTATAAAGCTATAGTGATGTTAAGGCTATAGTGATGTTACTGATGTTGTTTTCGTTAACCTCTTCACACCCAGATCTTTCCTTTGCTATATAAAATCGTCTGTTGTTAGCCATACAATAACGAAAAGTGACTGAATATACCACATTAGGTAGTGGACAAGGAACAAAAAGGTCAATCTATAAAATATTGCTTATATTAATAAAAAAAGGCCCAATGGACCCAAATACAAAGGAAATTTCGTTTTGGGTCTCAAGGGGTTAAAGGGTATAATGATATTGTAATAGTTTTTTTTTCTTAATGAGTGACATACTTAGCAAGTTTTAGCTGGGATGTGTCTTGATGATGGTAATGTGGTAATGTGCTAATGTGCTAATGTGCTAATGTGATATTAACGACCGTGTATAGGGAATGAAGGGGTTGTTGTATTATTGTGTTGATGATGTATGGTGTCTTTCCCCCGAACTGTCTCTCCCTTCTAATTAATTAAAAAAAAAGTATAGTGTTTGGCGGTGGTGTGGTGTGTATGGGAATGCCAGGGTTTTTATTTTGTGTTGGGGGAGGGGATGGGTCTTTTCCCCCCAAAGTCTCGCTACTCTAATGAATTAAAATGAAAGTATGGTGTCTTGGTGGTGGTGTGGTGTGTATGGGAATGCCAGGGTTGTTGTATTCCTGTGTGGGTGATGTATGGTGTCTTTCCCTCCAACTGTCTATCCCCTCTAATTAATTAAAATGAAAGTATGGTGTCTTGACGGTGGTGTGGTGTGTATGGTAATGAAGGGGTTGTTGTATTACTGTGTTGGTGATGTATGGTGTCTTTCCCCCCAACTGTCTCTCCCCTCTAATTAATTAAAATGAAAGTATGGTGTCTTAGCGGTGTGTATGGTAATGAGACAAAGCATACAACCACGTACAGTGACTTAATGATACAGTGAGGCAATGAGGTAATGGTGATGCAAGGACGCCGATGGTATAATGTGTAAAGGTAAGCATATGTACCTGATGTTAACAATGCCTGGCTTATATTCACATCGTCCCACGTTATTTATTCATCCACCTATAATATGATAATTTGATAATGCAAAGGTGAGCATTATATTTTTGTTACCTATTTTTTTGTACCCTTGGCCAGTCCTTTGTGATGTCAAAAAACAAAAACAAATTTCTACCTGATGTTAACAAGGCATTGCTTATATTTGCTTTCCACTATATTTCCCTATATATCCCACTATCCCACTTCTATCCCACTATTTATATCCTACTTCTTCCCACTATATGTATTCATCCGTCTGCTATACTACTTGCATATATTTCCATCTTCCAACTATATTTATTAATTCGCCGACACTACTTGCTTATATTTCCATCTTCCCACTATATTTATTAATTCGCCGACACTACTTGCTAATATTGACATCTTCCAACTATATTTATTAATTCGCCTATACTACTTGCTTATATTGACATCTTCCAACTATATTTATTAATTCGCCTATACTACTTGCTTATATTGACATCTTCCAACTATATTTATTAATTCGCCTACACTACTTGCTTATATTGACATCTTCCAACGACATTTATTAATTCGCCTACACTTCTTGCTAATATTTACATCTTCCCACTTCATATATTCGTTCCATTCGCCTATGCTATTTGTTTTTATTTCCATCTTCCCATGTTATTTATTCATTCGCCTATACTACTTGCTATACTATTTGCTTATACATCACGACCCCAAGACTCCATTACCGCCTTGCCTACCGCCTTGTCTACCGCCGCGCCTCCCGCCTCGCTCCCCCGCCTATTTCTCATCCTCCTCCAGGCCCTTTATCTGGCGCTGCGTGTGGGGCCTCCAGGGGCGTCCAGGGGTCTCCAGGGGTCTCCAGGGGTGTCAAGGGGTGTCCAGGGGTGTCCAGGGGTGTCCAGGGGTATCCAGGGGCGTCCAGGAGCGGGCCAGCTATTTCCTCCATCATGAAACACATAATAGTTCCTTCCAGGCTTTACATTACCTGTCATGCACCTTGTTGTCGCCTTGCTTGTACCTCCTCTTGTACCTCCATCTTGTAACTCCACTTGTACCGCCACGCCTTAACCAGCGTCTCCACCCCGCCTCTCCCTTGTATAGCCTTGCCTCCACCCTTCTCTTCCACCATCTCACGATACTCCACTCCACCAAAACATTTAATTTACATGTCTTTTTTTTTTTTTTTTTTTTTTTTTTACATCACAAAGGACTGGCCAACTAACTAACTTTTCTAAATTGCCTCACGTCTTATGTTCTACACCACCTTTACACCTGTACGTATACTTCACAGTGACAATTATCTCAATGACTAGTATGTAACGCATATTTACCAGTCATAAAGGACAGTCTTAATCTTAGGGACACACTGCAATAACACTGTCTTGATAACAGGGACAGACGCGCCAGGTGTCTTCAGGGGAGTGACACAACTAGAGATTAGTAAAGTATCACGAAATTGTCATAAACTTTACTGTCTCTCTCTCTCTCTCTCTCTCTCTCTCTCTCTCTCTCTCTCTCTCTCTCTCTCTCTCTCTCTCTCTCTCTCTCTCTCTCTCTTCTCTCTCTCTCTCTCTCTCTCTCTCTCTCTCTCTCTCTCTCTCTCTCTCTCTCTCTCTCTCTCTCTCTCTCTCTCTCTCTCTCTCTCTCTCTCTCTCTCTCTCTCTCTCTCTCTCTCTCTCTCTCTGTATTCCTCTCCACTTAATTTTTCATACCAAGTGTTGATTCTTTTCACCTCTTCCTCCTTCTGTGTTGTGCCTCTCTCTCTCTCTCTTCTCTCTTCTCTCTCCTTCTCTCTCTCTCTCTTATTTAGGTTTTCATGGTATTGTTTCCTCTCTTAGGTGATTTTAATTTTTTTTTCTTACTCTTCTCTCTCTCTCTCTCTCTCTCTCTCTCTCTCTCCTCTCTCTCTCTCTCTCTCTCTCTCTCTCTCTCTCTCTCTTCTTCTCTCTCTCTCTCTCTCTCTACAGGAACTACCTCGTGTAGGTCTCATGGCCTCTTGTAGCTCCTTATTTTCGTTGTTATCTCTCTTCTCTCTCTCTCTCTCTCTCTCCCTCTCTCTCTCCTCTCTTCTCTCTCTCTCTCTCTCTCTCTCTCTCTCTCTCGTCTCTCTTCTCTCTCTCTCTCTATCCCCCTCTCTCTCTCCTCACATCACCAATTACCCAGTTACAGAAAAAAAGAAAAAAAGTGTATAACAAAAAGAAACTGGGTAATATAACACCATTAAGACCAGGAACATGACGTAATGAAGTCCAATAACAAGGGCATGAAACAGAGGGGAAAAAGAGGGGAACTCGAACCCAGGTGAGGAACATGGACTGATGAGACTACCTGGCAGCGAGTGTGCAGATAATGACAGGGCCATTTGGAGGGCCACCTGTGTTATTTAACCGGAAGCGCTGTGACCCATTCTGAGTGCCGGACATTTAGCCAACATCGCGGCTAATGATAACCACTTTAGATCTTCTGCGCAAAATTGTGATGTGACATAATGAAGCGCAGCGCAGTTTGTGGATGATGTATGAGAGGTTTTTTTTATGGGGAGGGAAGGAAGAATAAATATGTTTTGTTAAATTGGACGAGATTTGCTTGTTGTGAAGAGCTGGGGGGAGAGAGAGAGGAGAGAGAGAGAGAGAGAGAGAGAGAGAGAAGAAGAGACGAGAGAGAGAGAGAGAGAGAGAGAGAGAGAGAGAAAAGAGAAGAAGAGAGGAGAGGAGAGAGAGGAGAGAGAGAAAAGAGAGAGAGAGAGAGACAGAGAGACAGACAGACAAAGAGACCGATATATAGATAGACATAGAGAGACAGACAGACAGACAGACAGAGACAGACAGAGAGCCAGACAGACAGAGACAGACACACACACACACAGAGAGAGAGAGAGAGTGGCAGTGAGTGACATATACAAAATAAAAATGAACAGGGACACTCTTTAACAAGCATTTCTTTTTAACTTTCTCATCATCCACTGAAAGCGAAAGGAGGATATTTTTGTACAAGATTTTTTTTGGTTTAAACTTTTTCATTTTTTTCTGTTACTGGGTCGTGAGGGGGGGGAGACAGAGAGAGAGAGAGAGAGAGAGAGAGAAAAGAGAGAAGGAGAGAGAAGAGAGAGAGATAAGGAAGCAAGGAAAGAACATAAAAAAAAAATCACCAGAGAAATAAAAGAACAAAAAAAACCTAAATAAGGAGAGAGAGAGAGAGAGAGAGGAGAGAGAGAGGGAGAGAGAGAGGAGAGGAGAGAGAAGAGAGAGAGAGAGAGAGAGAGAGAGAGAGAGAGAGAGGAAAAGGGAGAAGAGGGAGAGAGAGAGAAAAGAGAGGGGAGAAAGAAGATAGGAGAGAGAGGAGAGAGAGGAGAGAGAGAGAGAAGAGAAAAAGAGAGAGAGAGAGATTTTGAGAGAAGAACAGAGAGTGAGAGAGAAGAGAGAGGAGAAGAGAGGAAAAGAGGAGAGAAAAGAGGAGAGAGAGAGGAGAGAGAGAGGAGAGAGGGAGAAGGAGAGAGAGAGAGAGAGGAGAGAGAGAGGAGAGAGAGAGGAGAGAGAGAGAGGAGAAAGAGAGAGAGAGGGAGAGAGAAGAAGGGAAAAGGGAAGCAAGGTAAGAAATAAAAAAAAAAATCACCAGAGAAATCAAAAAAGGGAAACCTAAATAAGAGAGAGAGAGAGGGGGAAAGAGAGAGAAGAGAGAGAGAGAGGAAGAGAGGGGAGGGAGGAGAAGAGGGGAGAGAAGAAGAAGAGAAAAAGGGAAAAAAAAAGAAAGAGGAGAGAGGAGAAGGGGAGAGAGAGAGTGGATGAGAGAGAGGGGAGAGGGGGGAAAGAGAAGAGGAGAGAGAGAGAGGAGAGGAGGGAGAGAGAGAGAGAGAGGGGGAGGAGAGAGAGAGGAGGAAAGAGAGAGGAGAGAAGAGAGAGGGAGAGAGAGAGAGGGAGAGGAGAGGAGAGAGAGAGGAGAGAGAGGAGAGAAAGGGAAAATTTTGGGAAATTTACACACGCATTACACCTCGGACCAATAACAACAAGTACCGTAAGGAAAAATCCTGCCACAAAAAAAGAATCAAAAAAACTAGTGAAATATCAAATAAAAATGATCTGCCAGTTTGAGCCTCCCCCTTCCCCTCGCTTTTCCCCTCCCCTCCCCTCCACCAGGCGGGGAAGAGAGGGGAGAAGAGGGTGGGGAGGGGGATAGGGACATGTCCCCAATATTTTTAAATTAAAATATCATGCATCTTCACAAGCCAACCCTTTTTTTTTTTTTGCTTTTTTTCAAGGGTTTTAAATGGAAAATAATAAAGCAATAAAAAGATATTTTTCCCTTTGATTTTATTATTATTTTATTTTTATCAGACCTTATTATTATTTTATTATTATTATCCATTTTCACCTTAAGAAATGCCCAGTAAAAACCAAAATATCGACTTTAACAAAACAATACTTTTGCCTTTAATTTATATTATTATTTATTATTATTATGGTATTTTTATTATCTCCTTATTATTTCATCATCATAATAAAATAAAAAAAAATTTAAAATGCAGCAAAAAATAGAAAAAATCGCCTACAACAAAAAATTACTGCCTACAACTACAACAAATTTCAGCTCAAACAACGCTACATTCACAACAAAAACAATTACGCTATCAACACAACAAATTTCTGCTACTACAACTACAACAAAGCACTCCAACAAAAAACTCATTTACAACAAAAACAATTCTGCTACTACAACTACAACAATTGCAGCCCAACAACAGCACATCACAACAAAAACAATTAATACACTACCAAAAATACAACAATTGAAGCTCCAAAAACAGTACATTCACAACAAAAACAATTTCTGCTACCAAAATACAAAAATTACTGCTACCAACACAACAATAGCAGTCGAACAACGCTACATCTAAAAAAAACAAATTTACTACTACAACTAAACAATAGCAGCTCCCAAAAACAGCTACATTTACAAAAAAAAACAATTTTTCTACTATACAACACAAAAAATTTTGCTCGAACAACGACTTCACAAAAAAAACAATTAATACTACTACAACTACAAAAAATTTCAGCCGAACAAAAGGTATTTTAACTTTACAGGGCCCAACACGACAGCTTGCTACTTTTCAAGGGAAAAACTGGGGCAGCCTCGTTTGGGAGCAAACATAAATTGTCACAGTAATAAACGGGGTTTATGCCTCATCAGTCGTGGGTTACTCAATGTATACGGATTTCTAACAAAAAAAATACAACCGTTTACCTTCTAATACACGAAAACCCGCCCTTTAAAAACACGCTATTAGTCGACCTACAGTGGGGAAAAGTTTTTAGCAGCCCAAATATCCACTGAAAAAATGGACCCCAAAAACTCGTTTAAAGAACAAAATGGACCCAAAAAAAAACGCAAAAGAAAAAAAAGGACCCCCCAAAAAAAAAAAATCGCAAAAAAAAAAAAATGGGCCAAAAAAACGTCAAAAGAAAAAAATGGACCAAAAAAAATGTCATAAAAAAAAAATGGACTAAAAAAAAAAATCGTCAAAAGAAAAAAAACTACAAAAAAAATGGACCCCAAAAAAAACGACTCCAAAAAAAAAATCGACTAAAAAAAACCAGTTGACTAAAAAAAAAAATTTTACTAAAAAAAAAAAAATTCGACTTATCATTTTTGCCTATCAGACAAAAAAAAAAAAAAAAAAAAAAAAACCAGCACATATATGGAATTCAAAAGACATTAATTAAACAATGACAGGTTAAATAATGCTTGAGACGCATAAAAATGATAGTTGAAGATTATGAAATATGAAAAGGTCAATACTACATAGCGTGCGTCCAACATTGTAGCTTTGCGTATCGATTGAAGTTATGGTTTTAATGGTTTACGTGGAATGTTTTGTGGTTTTTATGTAGAATGTATTGGTTATTTGCTGGAATATTTGCATGGTGGTGATACGTTAGTTTTGTGCGACACGCTACCACCACTATAAAAATAATAAAAATAATAGTAATGATAATAATAATGACGATGAGAATAATAACAACAACAACAACAACGAGGAAAACAATAACAACGGCGACAAAAAATCACAAAGGGATAAAAAAAACCATCAGAAGTCAAAAATATTTCAATGTAAAAAAAAAAAAAAAAAAAAAAAAAAAAAAAAAAAAAAAAAAAACCCCGAACATTTTTTTTCCCTGGAACAAAATTTCCGATATGGGGAACTATTTTATTTCCCGACCACTAGAAGGACCCTCTTAAGTCCCCTCACCCCTTCCCTTCCCTTTCCCTTATCCCTTCCTGCCCTCATCCCCTTCCCTCACCCCTTCCCTCACCCCTTCCCTCATCCCCTTCCCTCACCCCTTCCCTCACCCCTTCCTCCCCTTTACCACCTTCCACCTGCACATCCCACCTCTCATAACACCTGTCACATCATCACATCCCTAAGGTGTGTGTGTTGGTTTTTGTGTGTGTGTGGGTGGTGTGTGTGTGTGTGTGGGGGTGTGTGTGGTTGTGGTGTGTGTGTGTGTGTATGTGGGGTGTGTGTGTTTTGGGGTGTGTGTGTGTGGGTGTGTGCGTGTGTGTGGTGGGTTGTGTGTGTGTTTGTGTGTTGTGGTATAAATAATGTCCCAGGTGTAGGTTGGTAAGTTGTATTATTTTCCGGCTCAGTTGGAAATAGCGGGAAATTTCACTGTATTTTATAAAAAACCCCTTGGGTGAACCTTGACGAAATTCCCCCGGTACACAATTACGCCCGATGTAAAGTCTCACAAAAAGCGGCCAGCAAAAAAAGCGAGACGGTTTCCCTTTTAAAAGTATTTACGGAGGGTTTTTACCACCAAAGCTACTACTACCCCCCCCCCCCCTCCCCCTTCCCCCTTTAAAATTTACCCTCTTCCTCCTCCTTCTCCCCCTCCTCTCCTCCTCCCTTTTCCTTTATATATTTTTTTATATACCCCCTTTTTCTCTCCTTCCCCTCCTCCCTCCACCACTAATACCCTCCTCCTCCCCCACTCTAAATCCCCTTTCCCATACTACCCCCTCCTCAACTACACCTCCCTCCTCCTCCCTCCTCTTTTTTCCCCCATACACCTCCTCCTCCTCCCCCCCTCCTTCCTCCACTATACCCCCTCCTCTCCTCCTCCTCCTCCTCCCCTCTCCTTCCCCCCCTCCTCCTTCATACTACCCCCCCTCCCCCACTACACCTCTCCTCCCCTAACCTCCTCCTCCCCCCCTCCTCCTCCCCCCCTCCTTCACAACCTCCCCCCCCATACTACCTCCTTCCCCCAAAAATCCCCTCCTCCCCCTTCTCCCCTTTTCCTCTTCCTCCCCTTCCACACCCTCTCTCCCCCTATACCTCCTCCCCCTCCCCCTCTTTCTCTTCCCCTTCCCTTCTTCCCCCTCTTCTTCCTCCCCCCCACTTTTTTTTTTTGGTTTATAAGAACCCGGGAAAAGTTACAGAATATCATGATAAAAAAAAAAGTCAAAAATCTTTAACACTTTTTTAATTTCCCTGACAGAATAAAATAAAAGATATGAAAACCCTTTTTTTTTTTCTCTGACCATTAATGACTTCGTAAAAATTTTTAAAAAATGATTTACGCTCTATTTAAAATCAGGAAAAAAAATATATGGACAAAATCAGGCCTAATGATTTCAAATGTCATCGCGCCAAATAAATAAATAAATAAAAAAAATAAATGAATGATAAAAAAATAAAACATGACAGCGAAAGGCCAAATGCCCACTCGAAAAATACAAACAACCCAAAAAAAAGCATCACGAACGATTATTTCAAATTCGAAACTTTATCCGCCCGACCAACCCAAAAAGCCCAAAAAAAAAAGGNGAAAAAAGGTGAGCATTATATTTTTTTACCTTTTTTTTTTGTACCCGGGCCAGTCCTTTGTGAGTAAAAAAAAAAAAAAAAAAATAATTTCTACCGAGGGTTAAACAATGCATTTTTTTATATTTGTTTTTCCATATATTCCCCTTAACCCTACTATCCCCACTTCTACCCCAATTTATACCCTACTTTTCCCCACTTTTTGTATTATCCGTCTACTACACTACTTGCTTATATTTCCCATGTTCCAACTATATTTTTTTAATTCGCCGACACTACTTTCAATATTGAATTTTCCCCCACTTCATATATTTTTCCATTTGCCTTTTGTATTTTTTTTTTTCCATTTCCCATGTTTTTAATTCTTTCGCCTATATATTTGAATACTATTTGTTATACATCACGCCCCAAGACCTTTACCGCCTTCCCCTCCCGCCTCGTCCCCCCCCATTTCTCTTTTCTCCTCCGGGGCCCTTTTTCGGGCGCTGCGTGTGGGGCCCCAGGGGCGTCCAGGGGTCTCCAGGGGTCTCCAGGGGGTGTCCCAAGGGGACCAGGGGCGCCCAGGGAGACCAGGGGGGGGCCAGCTTTTTTCCCCCCATCTAAAACAATAATAGTTCCTTCCAGGTTTTTTCCCATTACCTGCATGCCCTTGTTGGCCCCCTTGCTTGTACCCCCTTGTCCCCACTTGTAACTCTACTTGTACCGCCAGCCTTAACCAGGTCTCCCCCCCGCCCCTCCCCTCTTGTTTTTGCCTTTCCCCACCTTTCCCTTTCCACCTCTCACGATACTCCACTCCCCCAAAAAAATTAATTTTACATGTCTTTTTTTTTTTCTTTTTTTTTTTTTTTCAAACAGAAAGGACTGGCCAAAATAACTAAATTTTCTAAATTGCCTCGTGTTCTTTTGTTTTAAACCACCCCTTTACCCTGTTCGATACTTCCAAAAATACTTGAAGGTGAAATTTTACCCTCATTTTTGGGGGCCCCTAATTAAAATTTTTTAAAGGGGCAAATTTAAAATTTCAAATAAGGAATTTAAAAGGGGAACCACGAAAAAATTGTCTAAACAACGCCCCTTTTTTTCCCCCCTTTTTCCATCACCTGGAAATTGGGTTTCCAAACCCGTTTTTCCCCTTTCCTTTAAATGATCTCTCTCTCCTACTCCCCTTCTCCCCTCTCTTTTTCTCTTTTCCCCTCTCTCTCTCTCCTCCCCTCTCCTCTCTCCTCTTTTTTCCTTTCTTTCTCTCCTCTTTTCCCTCCTCCCCTTTTTCTCTCCTCTCTTCCTTTCTTTTCTTTTCCTTTTTTTTTTTCAACTCCTTTTTTCTTCTCTCTTTCTTTGGGAAACCCTCCCACTTTTAAATTTTTCTCCAAATTTATTTTCTTTTCCTCTTCCCCCTTTCTTTTTTTCCCTCTCTTCTCTCTCCTCCTCTCTTTCTTTTTTTTTTTTTTTTCCCCCTCTTTTTTTTTTTATTTGGTTTTCTTTTTTTTCTTTTCTTTTTAGGTTTTTCTTTGTTTTTGTTTTTTGGGGGTGTTTTTATTTTATATTTTTTTTATTTCTTCTCTCTCTCTCTCTCTCTCTCTCTCTCTCTCCCCTCCTCCCCTTCTTTCTTTCTCTCTCTCTCTCTCTTCTCCCCTTCTCTCTCTCTTCTCTCTCTTCTCTCCCCTTTCTTCTCTCGGGAAAACTCCCTCGGTAGGCCCTCATGGCCTTTTTTGTGCTCCTTTTTTTTCTTATGTTTTCTCTCTCTCTCTCTCTCTCTCTCTCTCTCTCTCTCTCCCCTCTCTTTTCTCTCTCTCTCTCTCCCCTTCTCTCCTCTCCTCTCTCCCCCCCCCCCACATCCCCAATTTAACCATTTACAGAAAAAAAAAAAAAAAAGTGTAAAAACAAAAAAAAATGGGTAATATAACCCCATTAAGACGGGAACATGACGAAATTTGAAGGTCCAATAAAAAGGGCAGGGGAAACAGGGGGGGAAAAAAGGGGGGGGAAACTCAAACCCCAGGGAGGAACATGGAGGGATGGGGATCCCTTGGGGCAGCGAGTGTGCAGATAATGACAGGGCCATTTGGGGGGCCCACCGGTTTTTATTTAACCGGAAGCGCTGGACCCAATTTTTTGAGTGGCCGGACATTTTGCCAAAATCGCGGGGTAATGATAACCACTTTAGATCTTTTGCGCAAAATTGTGATTTTGACATAATGAAGCGCAGCCCCAGTTTTTTTGGATGATGTTGAGAGGTTTTTTTTTTTGGGGGGGGGAAGGAAGAAAAAAAAAATATGTTTTGTGAAATTGGGGCGAGATTTGCTTGTTTTGAAGGGCCCGGGGAGAGGGGAGAGAGGGGAGGGAGAAGGGGAGAGGAGAAAAGGGGGGAGGGAGAAAAAAGAGGAGGAGAGAGAAAAGAGAGAGAGAGGAGAGAGGGGAAGAAGAGAGAGAGGGGAAGAAAAGGGGGGAGGGGGGGTCCCGGAAAAAAGAGAGGGCCAGAAGAAGAGGGGGAAAACAAAAGAGAGAAGAAGGACAGGAAAAAAACCAAAAGGGGGAGAGAGGGGGGTGGGAGGAGGACAATCAAAAAAAAAAATTTAAAAGGGAACTTTAAAAGGAAATTTTTACCAGGGGGAAAGGGCGGGGAAAGGAGGGGGGGAAAGGGGGGAAAAATTTTTTTTGGGGGGAAATTTTTTTTAATTTTTTTTTAAAGGGGGGGGTGAGAAGAGAGGGGAAGGGGTGGAGAGAAGAGAGAGGAGAGAAAAAAGGGGGAGAAAAAAGAATGAGGAAGAAAAAGGGAAAAGAAGAAGAGAGAGACAGAAAAGAAGAAAAAAAAAAGAGAGAGAGGGAGAGGTGGCCAAACAATGTTACCCCCAAAAAAAAAATAACATCCCCAAAAGAAAACCCCCAAAAAAATGAAAACCAAAGGGGGAAGAAAAGAAGGAAAAGGGGGAGAAAAGAAGAGAGAGAGAGAAAGAGGGGAGAGAGAGAGAGAGAGAAAAGGGGGAGGGGAGAGGAGCGGGGAAAGGGGGGAGATTTTGGGGGAGAGAGATTTAGGAGAAGGGGGGAGGAGAGAGAGGAGAGAGAGAGATTGGAAGATGAAAAAAAAAAAAAGAGAGAAAAAGAGGAAAAAAACGAGAGAGAGGGGGAGGAGATGAGAGAGAGAGAGAGAGAGAGAGAGAGAGACGAGAGAGAGGAGAGAGAGAGAGAGAGAGAGAGAGAGAGAGAGGAGAGAGAGAGAGAGAGAGAGAGAGAGAAAGGGAAAATGTTGGGAATTACACACGCATTACACACTCGCCTGATCCAATAACAACATGCAGAAATACCGTAATGGAAATCCTGCCACAAAAAAGAATCATAAAACTAGTGAAATATCAAATAAAAATGCATCTGCCAGTTATGAGCCTCCCCCTCTCCCCTCGCTTTCCCCTCCCTCTCCCCTCACACCAGGCTGGGAAGGGAGGGGAAAAGTGAGGGGAGAGGAGAGGGGATAGGGACATGTACCCAATATTGTAAATTAATATCATGCATCTTCACAAGCCAAGCCTTTATTTTTTTTTTGCTTTATTCAATGGTTTAAATGGAAAATAATAAAGCAATCAAAAGTATAGTTTTGCCTTGATATTATTATTATTATTTTATTATTATCATGACCCTTATTATTATCATTATTATTATTATCATCATTTTCACCTTAATTGAAATGTCAGTAACAACCAAAAAATTGACTTTAACAAAACAATTACTTTTGCCTTGATATTATTATTATTATTATTATTATTATGAACTGTATTATTATTATCATCATTATTATTACTATCATCATAATAAAATAAAAAAAATTAAACTGCAGCAACAATAGAAAAAATCGCCTACAACAAAAACAATTACTGCTACTACAACTACAACAATTGCAGCTCAAACAACAGCTACATTCACAACAAAAACAATTACTGCTACTACAACTACAACAATTACTGCTACTACAACTACAACAATAGCAGCTCCAACAAAAGCTACATTCACAACAAAAACAATTACTGCTACTACAACTACAACAATTGCAGCTCCAACAACAGCTACATTCACAACAAAAACAATTAATACTACTACAACTACAACAATTGAAGCTCCAACAACAGCTACATTCACAACAAAAACAATTACTGCTACTACAACTACAAACAATTACTGCTACTACAACTACAACAATAGCAGCTCCAACAACAGCTACATCCTCAACAAAAACAATTACTGCTACTACAACTACAACAATTACTGCTACTACAACTACAACAATTGCAGCTCCAAAAACAACTACATTCACAACAAAAACAATTACTGCTACTACAACTACAACAATTACTGCTACTACAACTACAACAATTGCAGCTCCAACAACAGCTACATTCACAACAAAAACAATTACTGCTACTACAATTACAACAATAGCAGCTCCAACAACTGCTACATTCTCAACAAAAACAATTACTACAACTACAACAATTGCAGCTCCAACAACAGCTACATTCACAACAAAAACAATTACTGCTACTACAACTACAACAATTGCAGCTCCAACAACAGCTACATTCACAACAAAAACAATTACTGCTACTACAACTACAACAATAGCAGCTCCAACAACAGCTACATTCACAACAAAAACAATTACTGCTACTACAACTACAACAATAGCAGCTCCAACAACAGCTACATTCACAACAAAAACAATTAATACTACTACAACTACAACAATTGCAGCTCGAACAGGTATTTCAACTATTACAGGGCCTAACACGACAGTCATTGCTACTTTTCATATGTAAATACGTGGACAGCCTCGTTAGGGCAGCAATCATAATATTGTCACAGGTAATAACACGGTATTTATCGCCTCATCATGTCGTGTTCACTCAATGTACTACGGATTACTAGCAAACAATACAACCGTTTACCTTCTAATACACGAAAACTCGCCTTTAAAAACACGCTCATTAGTCTGACCTAAATGTGGAATAGCTTTTGAGCAGCACAATTATATCCACTGAAAAAAATGGACCAAAAAAACTCGTCAAAAGAACAAAATGGACCCAAAAAAATCGTCAAAAGAAAAAAATGGACCAACAAAAACTCGTCAAAAGAACAAAATGGACCAAATAACTCGTCAAAAGATAAAAATGGACCAAAAAAACTCGTCAAAAGAAAAAAATGGACCAAAAAAAACTCGTCAAAAGAAAAAAATGGACCAAAAAAAAAACTCGTCAAAAGAAAAAAAAAGGACCAAAAAAAAAAAACTCGTCAAAAAAAAAAAAATGGACCAAAAAAAAAATCGTTCAAAAGAAAAAAATGAGACCAAAAAAACTCGTCAAAAGAAAAAAAATGGACCCAAAAAAAACTCGTCAAAAGAAAAAAATGGACCCAAAAAACTCGTCAAAAGAAAAAAATGGACCAAAAAAACTCGTCCAAAGAAAAAAATGGACCAAAAAACTCGTCAAAAGAAAAAAATGGACCCAAAAAAAATCGTCAAAAGAAAAAAATGGACCAAAAAAATCGTCAAAAGAAAAAAATGGACCAAAAAAAAATCGTCATAAGAAAAAAATGGACTAAAAAACTGGTCAAAAGAAAAAAATCTACAAAATAAAATGGACCAAAAAAGATCGACTCAAAAAAAAATTGACTCAAAAAAACAATAGACAAAAAAAAAAAATTTGCCTAAAAAAAAAAAAATTACACTTATCATTATTGACCTATCAGACAAAAAAAACAAAAAAACAACAACAGCACGTATATTGAATTCAAAAGACATTAATTAAGCGATGACAGGTTAATATAATAGCTTGAGACGCATAAGAATGATAGTTGAAGATTATGTAATATGAAAAGGTCAATACTACATAGCGTGCGTTCCAACATTGTCAGCTTTGCGTATCGTATTGAAGTTATGGTTTTAATGGTTTACGTGGAATGTTTTGTGGTTTTTATGTAGAATGTATTGGTTATTTGCTGGAATATTTGCATGGTGGTGATACGTTAGTTTTGTGCGACACGCTACCACCACTATAAAAATAATAAAAATAATAATAATAGTAATGATAATAATAAGGACGATGAGAATAATAACAACAACAACGAGGAAAACAATAACAACGGCGACAAAAAATCACAAAGGGATAAAAAAAAACCCACCAGAAGTCCAAAATATTTCAATGTAAAAAAAAAAAAAAAAAAAAAAAAAAAAAAACATTTCTTCCCTGAAACAAAATTTCATAGGGAACATTTATTTTCGACCACTAGAAGACCTCTTAAGTCCCCTCACCCTCCTTCCTTCCCTTATCCTTCCCTCACCCTTCCCCCACCCTTCCCCACCTTCCCCATCCCTTCCCTCACCTTCCTCACCCTTCTTTCCCCTTTACACCTTTTCCCCCTGCACAATCCCACCTCTCAATAAACTACCTGTCACATCATCACATCCTAAAGGTGTGTGTGTGTGTGTGTGTGTGTGTGTGGGGTTTTTGGGTGTGTGTGTTGTGTGTGGGGTGTGGTTGTGTGTGTGTGTTGGTTGTGGGGTGTGTTGGTGGTTTTGTGTTTTGTGGTTGGTGTGTGGTGTGTGTGTTGTGTATAAATAATGTCCCAGGGTAGGTTGGGAAGTGTATGTATTTTTCCGGCTCAGTTGGAACATAGCGGGAAAGTTCACTGTATCTTTATAATAAACACTTGGGTGAACCTTGACGCAAATTCCCCCGGTACACAATTTACGCCCGAGTGTAAATGTCTCACAAAGCTGCGGCTCAGCAAAAGAAGCGAGACGGTTTCCATTTTACAAGTATTTAGGGAGGGTTCTTACCACACACAAACTACTACACCTTCCTCCTCCTCCTCCTCTCCTCCTCCTCAGAAAAACTCCTCCCTCCTCCTTTTCCTCCTCCTCTCCTCATAACCCCTTCCTCCTCCCCTACCCCCTCCTCCTCTCTTCCCCCCACCCACCCTCCTTTCCTTCTCCTAACCTCCTCCCCTCCACTACCTTCCTCCTTCCTCCCCACTCCTCTTTCCTCCCCTCCCCCTCCCCTCCCTCTCCCTCCTCCTCACCTCCTACCTCCTCCTCCTCCTTTCCCCTTCCTCCTTTCCCCTCCTCCTCCCCCTCCTCCCCCTCCCTCCTCCTTTCCCCCTCCTCCCTCCTCCCCCACACTACCTCCCTCCTTCCACTTACCTCCTCCCCCCTCCTCCCCTCCTCACTCCTCCTCCTCTCCTCCTCCTTCTCACTACACCTCCTCCTTCACTACTACCTCCTCCTCCTCCTCCTCCTCCTCCTCCTCCTCCTCCTCCTCCTCCTCTCCTTCTCCACTACTACCTCCTCCTTCACTACTACCTCCTCCTCCTTCCTCCTCCTCCTCCTCCTCCTCCTCCTCCTCCTCCTCCTCCACTACTACCTCCTCCACCTCCTCTTCCTCTTCCTCCTCCTCCTCCTCCTCCTCCTCCTCCTCCTCCTCCTCCACTACTACCTCCTCCTCCTCCTCCTCCTCCTCCTCCTCCTCCTCCACTACTACCTCCTCCTCCTTCTCCACTACTACCTCCTCCTCCTCCACTACCTCCTCCTCCTCCACTACTACCTCCTCCTCCTCCTCCTCTTCCTCTTCCTCTTCCTCCTCCTTCTCCACTACTACCTCCTCCTCCACTATTACCTCCTCCTCCTCCTCCTCCTCCTCCTCCTCCTCCTCCTCCTCCACTACTACCTACTCCTCCTCCTCCTCCTCCTCCTCCTCCTCCTCCACTACTACTACCACCACCACCTCCACCACCATCTCCTCCTCCTCCACTTTTTTTTGGTTCATAAGTCTCCAGGAAATGTTACAGAATATCATCATAGAAAAATAAAGTCAAAAATCTTCAACACTTTTTAATTTCCGTGACAGAATAAAATAACGATATGAAACGCATTTTTTTTTATTTCTTTGACCATTAATGACTTCGTAAATATTTTTGCCAATATGATTTACGCTCTATTTAAAATCGAGAAAAAATATATATGGACAAAATCAGAGCCTACATGATTTCAATATGTCATCGCGCCCAAATAAATAAATAAATAAAAATAATAAATGAATGTATAAATAATAAAACATGACAGCTGACAAGGCCAAATGCCCACTCGAAAAATACCAAACAACCCAAAAATGCATCACCGAACGATTATTGCGATTCGAAACATCATCCGCCCGATCCATCCGAAAAGCCCAACGGTTAGGAAAAAAAACAGAGAGAGAGAGAGAGAGAGAGAGAGAGAGAGAGAGAGAGAGAGAGAGAGAGAGAGAGAGAGAGAGAGAGAGAGAGAGAGAGAGAGAGAGAGAGAGAGAGAGAGAGAGAGAGAGAGAGAGAGAGAGAGAGAGAGATGAGAGAGAGAGGAAGAGAGAGAGAGAGAGAGAGAGAGAGTGGGGCAAAAAAGAAGTGAAAAAAAGAGATCTGAAAAAAACCATGAGACAGATAGATAATGGGTAGAAAGAGAGGAGAGAGAGAGAGAGAGAGAGAGAGAGAGAGAGAGAGAGAGAGAGAGAGAGAGAGAGAGAGAGAGAGAGAGAGAGAGAGAGAGAGAGGAGAGGAGAGAGAGAGAGAGAGAGAGAGAGAGAGAGAGAGAGAGAAAGAAAAAAACTAGTCTTCCTTATCAAACTCTTCGTAAATGAAACACAACATTTGAGTAGGTTAAGAAAACATCCAACATCCAACATAAAATCATTAAATACAACATCACATAAACACTCGCCTTATAACATTTAAATCCCCATACGCGTGTCTCAATAATCCACGTTTATAATTAATGAGAGAGAACCCATAATTAAAGGGATTACTTCGAAATTCATTAACTTTGCAAATTATCCATTCTAGCGACTCTACCACCCTAGGATTATGAGGCAAACTGGCTTCATTAAACTATACGGTACACAAAAGCGATATAAATGGCTTGGTTAATTGATTTTTCAGATGTTCACTTATTACATGCAAAATTAATTAAGTTTTCGATAGCCGCAAGGGAGAGTGTGTTTGTAGTGTGTTTGTAGTGTGTTTGTAGTGTGTTTGTAGTGTGTTTGTAGTTGTATACACTCTATATTCTTTATTTGCTTTAGTACTTAACCCCTTCATGCCCAGATGTTTTACTTTACGCCCTTTACTATAAAAAAATCGTCTGTTGTTAGCCATAAAATTACGAAAAGTAACTGAATATACCAAATTAGTTAGTCGACAAGGATACTAAATAGGTCATATCTATAAAATATTGCTTATAGTCACTAAAAATCGTCTAATGGCACCCAAATTACAATAGAAATTACGTTCTGGGTCTCAAGGGGTTAAGTTAAGATCATTCCCTTATGTTTATATACGTTGTTGTTGTTGTTGTTGTTGTTGTTGTTTCCTGTATGCCGTCGGGTGAGGATAACATTATTATTATTATTATTATTATTATTATTATTATTATTATAGTCAAAGGAACTGCACCAGGAGTATAGCAAATAGTTAATATGTGCACTAGATATTATCGGGGTTGCACACAGGCAGCTGACCGCCCGCTCTCAAATTTAATAAAGGAAACATATTAATGCTTGACCGCCCCAAAATTTTAGCTAATATTAAAACTAAAGGATCAATGTTTTCCTGATACCACCCAAGAAACCTTAATATAAAAATAATACATAAATAAAAGTAGAATATAGAGTAATTTAAATATAAAAATAATGTTAAAAAAATAAAAATAAAAATAATGTTAAAAAAAAAATAATAATAATAATGTTAAAAAAGTAGAAATAAAAATAATGTTAAAAAAATAGAAATAAAAATAATGTTCATAAAATAAAAATTAAAATAATGTTAAAAAAATAAAAATAAAAATAATGTTAAAAAAATCTAAATCAAAATAAAAGTTAATATCAAAATAGATGATTCATGTTTTCGTGATTTCTTTTAATGCTATTTCCTGTAATTATTTCAGTACGTTTGTGGTGGCATTTTTATTTCATTTATATTGATTTAATGTCCTTTCGGCTTTCAGTGGTTCAAATACTTTAATCCGATGAAAAAAGTGACAAAAATGACAAAAATGACAAAAATGATACTGTTGGAAACTCATAAAGCTAAAATAAAATGAAGAAATTATGCTTTTTTATTTAAAGTATATTGTTTTGTTGTATTTTCGCCTCGCAGTGGTTGGTTGAAATGCTTTGATCCGATAAAAAAAAAGGGAGAAATATGAAAAAATGGTACTGATAGAAACTCATAAAGCTAAAATGTAGGAAAAATTGCAGTTTTTTTATTTAATTTAGTTTTAATGTCCTTTTGGTTGTGAGTGGTTGAAAGGCTTTAATACGATGAAAAAAAGATAGAAAAAAGAGTAAAGGGTACTGATAGAAACTCATAAAGCTAAAATAGAGAAAACAAATGCTGTTTTTTTATTTAGTTTATATTGTTTTAATGTCATTTCGGTTCTCAGTGGTTGAAATACTTTAATCCGATGAAAAAATGAGAAAAATGACAAAAATGGTACTGATGGAAACTCATAAAGCCTAAATATTGGGAAAAATGCTGTTTTTTTTATTTAATTTATATTATTTTGATGTATTTTCGCCTCTCAGTGGTTGAAATGCTTTAATCCGATAAAAAAAAAGGGAGAAATATGAAAAAATGGTACTGATGGAAACTCATAAAGCTAAAATGTAGGAAAATAATGCTGCTTTCTTTATTTCATTTCTATTGTTTTGATATATTTTCGGCTCTCAGTGGTTGAAATGCTTTACTACGATGAAAAAAAAAGAATAAAAAAGATAAATTAGTACTGATGGAAACTCATAAAGCAAAATATAGGAAAAATTGCAGTTTTTTTATTTAATTTAGTTTGAATGTCCTTTTGGTTCTCAGTGGTTGAAAGGCTTTAATACGATGAAAAAAAGATAGAAAAAAGAGTAAAGGGTACTGATAGAAACTCATAAAGCTAAAATAGAGAAAACAAATGCAGTTTTTTTGTTTAATGTATATTGTTTTAATGTCCTTTCGGTTCTCAGTGGTTGAAATACTTTAATACGATGGAAAAAAAAGGGAGAAATATGAAAAAATGGTACTGATAGAAACTCATAAAGCTAGAATGTAGGAAAATAATGCTGTTTTTTTATTTAGTTTATATTGTTTTAATGTCATTTCGGTTCTCAGTGGTTGAAATACTTTAATCCGATGAAAAAAAGGGAGAAATATGAAAAAATGGTACTGATGGAAACTCATAAAGCTAAAATGTAGGAAAAAAATGCTGCTTTTTTTATTTCATTTATATTATTTTGATGTATTTTCGCCTCTCAGTGGTTGAAATGCTTTAATCCGATGAATAGAAGGGAGAAAAAAGAGAAAAGACCGCGGATAGAAATTCATAAAGCTAAAATATAGGACAAAAAATGCTGGGTTTTTTTTTTTAATATATATATTCTTTTAATGTTCTTTCGGCTTTCAGTGGGTCAAATATTTTAATCCGATGAATAAAAGGGAATAAAGAAAAGAAATGGTATTGATGGAAACTCATAAAGCTAAAATATAGAAAAAACTGCAACTGGTAAAAATAAAGAAGAAGAAAAAGGCTACTGATAGAAACTCATAAAGCTAAAATATTAAAAAAATTGGAAAAAATGCACAAGGTAAAAAAAAAAGGCTTCTTATAGAAACTCATATAGCTAAAATATTAAAAAAAAATAGGAAAAAATGCACAAGGTAAAAAAAAGGCTACTGATAGAAACTCATAAAGCTAAAATATTAAAAAAATAGGAAAAAATGTACAAGGTAAAAAAAAAAAAGCTACTGATAGAATTTCATAAAGCTAAAATATTAAAAAAATAGGAAAAAATGCAACAGGTAAAAAAAAAAAAGACTACTTATAGAAACTCATAAAGATATAATGAAAGAAAAAAAAGCCAACTATTGAGGCGAGTCCCTTGCTGTCGCCGATATTTAGTTCCTTCTGGCCTGGGAAATCAATCGTATGAAAGGGTTGCCAAACTTTTTTTTTATTCACAAAGGACACGATTATTGGAAGGATACTCTTACCAACTATCCGGGAGACTGTGTGTGTGTGTGTGTGTGTGTGTGTGTGTGTGTGTGTGTGTGTGTGTGTTGTGTGTGTGTGTGTGTGTGACTGTTTTTTTTTGTGTGTGTGTCTGACGGCATTTTTTATCAACACACTATTTTCCTCTCTCTCTCTCTCTCTCTCCTCTCTCTTCTCTCTCTCTCTCTCTCTCTCTCTCTCTCTCTCTCTCTCAAACACGGCCAAGAAACAAGAGACACGAGGCAGTGACAGCATCCCTCCATTAGCTCAGGTGTGGAGTGTGGGCTGAGACACACCTGCCTACACACCTGCGCAGTAGTGTTGGGTGACAGACAAGCCGGGAGACACAGGTAGGTAGGTAGGTAGGTAGGTAGGTAGGTAGGTAGGTGGTAGGTAGGTAGGTAGTATGGTAGGTAGGTAGGTAGGGAGGTAGGTAGGTAGTAGGTAGGTGGGTAGGTGGTAGGTAGAGGTAGGTAGGTAGGTAGGTAGTAGGTAGTAGGTAGGTAGGTAGGTAGGTAGGTAGGTAGAGGTAGGTGGTAGGTAAGGTAGGTAGGTAGGTAGGTAGGTAGGTAGTAGGTAGGTAGGTAGGTAGGTAGGTAGGTAGGTGGTAGGTAGGTAGGGGAGGGG
>JACEEZ010003100.1:35000-37500 GCA_016584305.1 Chionoecetes opilio
CTATTTGTCGCCGCACTCACTTTCCATGCCAGTGTATTCCCTTGTGACCTGATGCTTCTTGCCCATATGTTTCCCCTCTCTCTCACCCTATTGTGTCCCCCATTCCCCTCTCTCTCTCTCACCCTATTGTGTCCCCCATTTCCCTCTCTCACCCTATTGTGTCCCCCATTCCCCTCTCTCTCTCTCATCCTTCCTCTCTATTTCTCTCCCTCTCACTCACTCTTCATTGTTACTCTTTCAACTGCCAAAATTCACTTCGTTGACTCCTCCTCCTCCTCCTATTCTCACTCAATAGGTCAAAATAGGGTGAAGCATTGAAGTAATCAGAAAACTGACGCCAGATTCGTGTTCAGCATGACTCAAAGCCGCTAGGGACCAATTTTCATAAGAATCTGAGTTGTGAAAATTTTCACCAAAATATGCAGGGTATATATATGCATTTCCCTTAGAAATTTTAGGATTTTTTATGAAAAATATATATTTCTCAAATAACTAAAAAACGAAGCAGCGCAAGTAAAAAATGCATAGGATAGTAAATTGAGCAGACAAAGACCTTTCATCCAAGCTGTAGTGAAATAATTTTGGAATGTAAATAATTGAGAAAATAAAATTTTCTTATTTTTTTCACAAAACATCAATATCTTCGAAATGGGGGCAGGCAGAACAGACATACAAACAGACAGGCAGACAAACAGACAGACAACAGAACACAGACGCAGACAGACAACAAGACACACAAAAGAAGACACACAAACAGACAGCCAGACAGGCACACGCCAGACAACACCCACACAGACACACCAGACAGACGCACACGACAACACAGCGCACGCTACTTCCCTAACCCCTCCTCAAAACCTCACAGAAATCTACAACGCCCCTCTCACCCTCTTTATTAAATTCAACCCAATTCAATATGAAGATAAATCTTGCTGGCTGGCGTTTACAGGTGGCGGCCAGGGTCGGGCGCTCGTTACCACTTGTTTCTGCGGCCATTCATCAGCGGCCTTTTTTCCGAGCTTGGAGGCATCCCCCCACCTTTACTCCTACTCTCTCTCTCTCTTCTCTCTCTCTCTCTCTCTCTCTCTCTCTCTCTCTCTCTCTCTCTCTCTCGTTACCTCCTCTTCCTTCTCTCTTCTTCCTCCTCTTTACTCATTTCCCTCCCTCCCTCCTCCCTCCCTCCCTCTCCTCTCCCTCCTCCTCTCCTCCTTCCTCCCTCCCTCCCTCTCTTCCTCCTCCTCCCTACCCTCCATCCTCCCTCCCTCCCTCCCTCCCTCCCTCCCTCCCTCCCCCCTCCTCCCTCCCTCCCTCCCTCTCCTCTCTCTCTCCTCTCTTCTCTCTCTCTCTCTCTCTCTCTCTCTCTCTCTCTCTTCTTTCTCTCTTTCTCTCTTTCTTTCTTTCTTTCTTTCTTTTTTCTTTCTTTCTTTTCTTTCTTTCTTTCTTTCTTTCTTCTCTTCCTTTCTTCCTTCCTTCCTTCCTTCCTCTGTTCATCCCTACCAATCTCTCCTCCACATATGTTTGTGTCTGTTTCTTTCTTCTCTTCTGCAAACATCTGTCTTTGTATTCTTTTTTCTTAACATAATTCTTTACATGATATCATAATAGCTCTCTCTTCACCTTCCTTCACAAAACGTCTAAGATAACCGCCTAAAATAATCTTCCTTTCAAGCTTTTTTTTTTACCTATTTCATTCTTCTCTATCCTATATCTACATCTGTCTTTTATATATTTGTATTTCCATTACATTCCTTTACCTTACACTAACCAAAACGTCTAAGCTACCCGCCTAAAACTATCTTCCTTCAAATCAACTCCCACGAATATAACCTCAGTCCTCTACCTTCCCTGTCACCAGTCAAGACCATAATCGCTTCCTCTTCTCCTTCTTTAACTTTTCACTCACCAATTTGTCCAAAAAATCCGCCTGAAAGCATAGTCATCACGCTAAGTCACACTAATCCCACCACTTTTCCAGACACATAATTTACACTTTCGTCCATCATCTCTGAATATCATCGTTTCATCATCTCTGGATATCATGAAACAATAAGAAACTATGTTAGCAGCACTCTTGAACAGGTAGTAAATTGGTGTGTTTTAGAATTAAATAACCAGGATACTATAGTCTATTTTTTATAACGAGGCCAAAAATCCTGACCCCTTGCTACTTAAGGACTGATATTTGATGCCAGGAGAAGGGAATACGACGCTTCTTCAAAATTTCAGGGTATTTTATCATAGTTTACCATATTGTCAGGTAAACATAGGCATCATTTGAAGCATGAGACCTTAAGATAGAATTGAATTTTCGCCGCGTTAAAACAAAATAGACACTAGACTACAAAGGTACAATTGCGTAATCGTTACTTGTCCACCTGATGGCACACGCATGCAAAAGTTCTGGCCAATTAGGGTTGATTTTGGACAGGTCAGCAAGACAGATGAATGCCTCGGTCTAGACTGTATAACTTGCTGTGCTGAAGTTACGTTATGAAAAAGA
>JACEEZ010003100.1:42500-60000 GCA_016584305.1 Chionoecetes opilio
CAATAGCAAACAATAGCAAACAATAGCAAACAAGAGCAAACAAGAGCAAACAATAGCAAACAAGCAAACAATAGCAAACAATAGCAAACAATAGCAAACAATAGCTAACACTAGCAAACAATAGCAAACAAGAGCAAACAATGAAAAACAATGAAAAACAATAGCAAAAAAATAGGAAACAAGAGAAAAATAGTAGCAAACAATAGCAACAATAGCAAACAATGCAAAAAAAAAAAAGCAAATTAACTTCACGAGACCTCCTTTTTCTGCAAAAGGTCCCCTTGGCAAAAAAAAAAAGGGGAAAACAAGTTTTTTTTCTATATTTCGACTCACAAAGCAGATTTTAAAGTGGAACATGACAGTGAGAAAAACATACGGGGAAAAAGAAGAAAAAATGATTTAAAACATGGAGGGGAGGAGGGGGGGAGGAGGGGGAGAGGAGGAGGAGGAGGAGGAGGGGGAGGACAGGTAGCTAAAACATACGGGGAAAAATGAAAAAAATGTATATAACTAGGAGGAGGAGGAGGGGGGGGGAGGAGGAGGAGGAGGAGGAGGGGGAGGAGGAGGAGGAGGGGAAAGGAGGGGGAGGAGGGGGAGGAGGAGGGGAGGAGGAGGACAGTTAGCTGAAAATACGGGGAAAATGAAGTAAAATGAATAAAAGAGGAGGGGGAGGAGGAGGAGGGGAGGAGGAGGAGGAGGAGGGGGGATTACATAGGATTACATAGGAGTAACAGACACCAGGAGACCTATTGGTCCATAGCGAGGGTATCTGCTGAACTACATACTACTAACTATCAACTACTTGTAAGAAAACAGTTGGAAAATGATACCATGTCCCTAAAGAGGATAGGAACATGGAAGTTTCATAGTGCAGAATGATAGGATATGAAAAATACTAACTACAACTACCACTACCACTACAACTAATCGATACGGGGGACTAGATACGAATTCACACTATCAATACCCATTTACTTTACAGTGCGCGTCATGTCTGTTTTGAATGTAGTTATTGTGTTGGCTCCGACAACATTTGCTGGTAACTTTTCCATCGTCAACGACTCTAACATTGAAATAATTTTTTAGGAGATGCGGCGGAGTAGGAGGAGGAGGAGGAGAGGAGGAGGAAGGAGGAGGAGGAGGAGGAGGAGGAGGATGAAGGAGGAGGAGAGGAGGAGAGGAGGAGAGGAGGAGGAGGAGGAGGAGGAGGAGGAGGAGGAGGAGGAGGAGGAGGATGTATAAGGAGTAAGGAAGACGAATTAAGTGAGGACGAAGCGCTGGCAAAGGAGCAAGGATGGAGAGGGGATTAGGGGAGAGAGGAAGCGAAGGAGAGAGAGGTGAGGGCAAGGAGGGGAAGAGGGGAAGGAGGCTAGGTGAGGGAAGGAGAGGGAAGAGGGGAAGGAGGCTAGGTGAGGAAAGGCAGGTGACTAAGGTGGGAAAGTGTCATGGTGTGAGGCTTAGGACAGGTAGTGAAGGGGAGAGGGAGAGGGGAAGAGAGGGGAAGGGAGAAGGAGAGAGAGGGAAGGGGAAGGGAGGGAGGGAGAAAGAGGGAGGGGAAGGAGAGAGAGGGGAAGGGAGCGAGGGAGAGGAAGGAAGAGAGAGAGAGGGAGGGAGGGAGGGGAAATGAGGGGAAAAGAGAGAGGGGAAAGGAGAGAGGGAGGGAGGACCACATGTTTTGACCCAAGTAAGGAGAAAGGGGAGAGTGAGAGATGGAGTGAGAGTGACTTGTGAGGAGTGGAGAAGAGTGAGAGGGTAGGAATAGTAGAGGGAGTAGAGGGTAGAGTGACGTGAGAGTGAGTGGAGAGAGGATAGGAGTATTAGGAAAGAGTGCAAGATAGGAGTGAGAGAGGGAGTGAGAATGACGTGAGAGTGAGTGAAGAGGGTAGGAGTATGAATAAAGAGTGCAAGATAGGAGTGAGAGAGGGAGTGAGAGTGACGTGAGAGTGAGTGAAGAGGGTAGGAGTATTAGGAAAGAGTGCAAGATAGGAGTGAGAGAGGGAGTGAGAGTGACGTGAGAGTGAGTGAAGAGGATAGGAGTAAGAGTGACATGAGAGAAGAGTGAGACATAAAAGTGCATAAAAAATATAGGTATGCAAATATTTAAGCGCATGAAAATGAAACATCTCTTCTAGTTCCTCATCTTCCACCTTTTTTTTTATTTTGTGTCATTATTATGTAGAAGGTATTATGTGGTAGAAATGGTGGAATGGAGGTATAATGGTGAGTGATGAAGTGGCTAAAATGGGAGGATTAATAATGGGATGAAGGTGACATGATAAATGGTGGTGGAAGAGTGACGGATGAAAAGAGTGGAAGAAGAGTGACATTGGATAAAGAGGGTGAGTAAGAGTGACATGAGAAAAGAGTGGAGTAAGAGTGACATGAGAAAAGAGTGGAGTAAGAGTGACATGAGAAAAGAGTGGAGTAAGAGTGACATGAGAAAAGAGTGGAGTAAGAGTGACATGAGAAAAGAGTGGAGTAAGAGTGACATGAGAAAAGAGTGGAGTAAGAACATGAAGGAAAAGAGTGGAGTAAGAGTGACATGGGAAAAGAGTGGAATAAAGTGAAAAAAAATAGAGTGGAGTAAGAGTGACATGAGAAAAGATGGAGAAAGAATGTGAGTCATGAAGGTGGGTAGAGTGAATTGGAAAATAGTGATAATGTGACATGGAAAAGGTGGAGTAAAGTGACTGAGAAAGAGTGGATAGAGTGACATATGAAAAAGTGAGTAAGATTGACATGTAGAAGTATGGATATAGTGACATGAAAGATGGAGTAAGAGTACATGAAAAAAGTGAAGTAAGAGTGACAGAAAAAGAGTGAGTAAGATGACATGGACAAAGAGTGGAGTAGAGTGACATGAGAAAAGAGTGGAGTAAGAGTGACATGAAAAAATAGGAGTAAGTGACATAGAATAAGATGTGAAGATAACACATGAATGTAATAAGAGTGGCAGTAAAGTGACATGAGAAAAGATGGAGTAATACATTAAAAAAGTGGAGTAAGAGTACATGAGAACAAGATGGGTAAGAGTGACATGAGAAAAGAGTGAGTAAGATGACATGAAAGAGGGAGTAAGAGTGACATGAAAAAGGAGTAAGAGTGCATGGAAAATTGGAGTAAGAGGACATGAAATAGATGAGAAGTATACTGGAAAAGTGAGTAATGACATGAAAAGAGTACTTAACGAGTGACATGAGAAAACAGTGGTCACATAAAAATGATAATGACATGATAAAGATGGACTAAAGTGACATGAGAAAAGAGTGAGACATAAAAGTGCATAAAAAATATAGCTATGCAAATCAATATAAACGTATACGAAACATTTTGAGTTTCTGTTTCCTCTTTTTTTTAATCATTATATTAATATTCATTTAGACTATTATCTTTTATTATTCTAGTCATTATCATTTCTCTCTCTTTCATTTTTTCTTGTTCTCATTTCTCTCTTCTATCTATAAATCTCCATCCTACTATACACATTACAGGTATAAACGCACGCCATCATATTATTTCTCGACTCTTCTCTTCATAAAATATCAGCAGACCAACATGACTTCTTTACATCAACACACGTTTCAATTCTAGCTCTCTCCTCTCCTAAGACTCCTTCTCTCTAATTATCTAAACTTAATTCCTCAACGAAACTCAATTACTACTCAAAAAAAAATTTTCAAATCCCAAAGTAAAAAAAAAAAACGGTTTTAAAACGATCATTATTTTGAAGACATTTTTGGGGAATTCATTTTTCGCATTGTTGTATTTATGTTACTGTCAAAATAACGTTCATGTCCCTCCCACAGTATTCTCTCTCTCTCTCTCTCTCTCTCATCTCTCTCTCTCTCTCTCTATCTCTCTCTTCTCTCTCTCTCTCTCTCTCTCTCTCTCTCTCTCTCTCTCTCTCTCTCTCTCTCTCTCTCTCTCTCTCTCTCTCCTCTCTCTCTCTCTTAACGTTCTTCTCCATCCCACTAGTACTCTCTCTCTAACGTTCTCCATCCCACTAGTACTCTCTCTCTCTCTCTCTCTCTCTCTCTCTCTCTCTCTCTCTCTCTCTCTCTCTCTCCTCTCTCTCTCTCTCTCTCTCTCACGTCTTCTCCATCCACTAGTACTCTCTCTCTCTCTCTCTCTCGTCTCTCTCTCTCTCATCTCTCTCTTCTCGTTCTCTCTCTCTCTGTCTCTCTCTCTCCTCTCATCTTCTCTCTCTCTCTCTCTCTCTCTCTCTCTTCTCTCTCTCTCTCTCTCTCTCTCTCTCTCTCTCTCTCTCTCTCTCTCTCTCTCTCTCTCTCTCTCTCTCTCTCTCTCGCTCTCTAGCCCGGTGTAGTACAAGTGTTGCCGCCCAGGTGAGCATTCTTACCTGCACGAAGGAAGAGCATGGAGGGTGGGTCAGGCAGCCACGCTTCCTCCCCCTCCACCACCACCACCACCTCCACAACAGTAAGCCAGTGAGATCAAACAGACAGAAACAGAAACAAACAGACAGTCCAACAGTTCTGCGCTATACCACAACCACCACACTAAGTCTACCACCACTTTTTTTTTTCCAAATCTAAATCTTCACCTAACCATTTTTTTTATTATTCAATTCAATATTCTAAATCACATCGGGAGCTTGGTATTTCCTGGCTCATATCCGCCGGTAGGAACAAAGATAGGATTCCAGATAGGATTTCGAAGCATCCCGCGCCACGCCAGGATCTACACTGACAGACACGCCGGGTATGTAGGAGCGATCCACGTCCCTTCTTCCCCTCAGCCAAACTCACAATGAACACTGTTGATATGGCCAACCTTCCCTGCCAGGCCCAGTTGCCGCGCGCTTCACCCAGTTCAATATCCTCACAGCTGTCCCGGACGATGTAGGGACGGGATGGCAAGCAGTATAGCATAGGTGAGGGGAGTCCCATCACACACTCCCACCCACTAACTCCCACACTCCTATACCCATCCCTTACTCCCCTTCTGAGTCCCTTCCAGTACCCCTCCACTCCCTCCCACACTCCCAGAACCATCTCTTACTCCCCCTCCTGTCCCCTCACTCCCACCCTCACTCCTACAACCATCACACACTCCCCTCCACTCCCTCACTCACTCCCACAACCATCCCTTACTCCCCCTCCTCAGTCCCTTCCAATACCCCTCCACTCCCACACCCACACTATCCACCTCTCCACCTCTTCCACATGTTCCTATATCTCTCCACAAAAAACAAACCATTTTACCCATTCATCCACTTCTAATACACTCCACAACATTCCTAACATCACAAATTCATCTATTTGAACTCCACCCATCCACCTATCCCCACTGCCCATATTCCATCTTTCTCTCCTCCACCTCCACCTATCCCCACTGCCCATATTCCATCTTTCTCTCCTCCACCTCCAGTCCTCCAGTCCTCCACACTACCACATCGCTAACTCCCCCTCTACCACCTCCTATCTCAACCACCACTCACGGTAAAGAACGAGGGATGAGAACACACACTAAATAGATCCTTCCTTGTAAGACGTTAATGGCGACGCGTGAATTTCCCGCTATTTGCATCCTTGGATTGCTTCGATAACACGTTTAGATCCCTCTTATATACCCTCTCTCTCCCTCTCTCTCTCTCTCTCTCTCTCTCTCTCTCTCTCTCTCTCTCTCTCTCTCTCTCTCTCTCTCTCTCTCTCTCTCTCTCTCTCTCTCTCTCTCTCTCTCTCTCTCTCTCTCTCTGCACACCACATTAGCACAACACAATCTGTCCTGCTATCTACAACACACGTCCATAAAACATGTGTTGCAGTTATCGCACACAGGATTGAGAGTCGCTTGTCTACCCGCGCCGCATTCAGCCTCCCGTAATGTGAGTCTGGATGCGTGGTGGTTTTTTAGGGGCCGGGATAATGCATGGGCGTGTGTGATGCAATGCTGGGGCCTGTGTGCTGCTGGCCTGTATGATGCAATGAGCAAGGGCGCTATGCAGAGGAACACCAGGAATCAGTAAACAACACGGTAAGCAATTCCAACACTTCTCCTCTAGCGTCACGGTGGATATTTTTTCTTCTTTCTATTTTTACATCACAAAGAACTGGCCAAGGACAAAAAAAAAGAGGTAATAAAAAGGTAGAAATGAGAAAACGTCACAGGAACTACCACGTGTATGTCTCACAGCCTCTTGTATATATAGCTTCCTTATGTTATGTTCCTAAATACGGAGTGACGCAACGCAAAGGCATTAATCACAGGCTAAGGATTCATTATAATTAAAAGCAAACTCGACGCAGATGAGCTCATGGATTCTTTAAATAACTATCACGTCAACAAATACACTTTATAAGATATCCAGGGGCGTCTCTTTAACTCTTTGACCTAACCTAACCTAGCCAAACATCTCTTCCCCTTCGGCAGAGTTATTATTCCTCCTTCTATTCCATTACCCTCGTCTCCCTTTCCCTCTCTCCTCCTCCTCCTCGTCTCCCTTTCCTCCTCCTCCTCCTCCTTCTCCTCCTCCTTTCCTCCTCCTCCTCCTCCTCCTCCTCCTCCTCCTCCTCCTCCTCGGTATATCGTGCGCCTAAAACAAAGCAACAACGTTCTCTATTAATTACTCAGTACGCGACCCAAAGTGCACGGCTTGTAAACTCCATTAGCGATTCGTGAGGTTAGGTTACGTTGGGTTAGGCTTCGGCCTCACTAATTTGATGGAGGATGTAGTGTTCCTATGCTTGGCTAGGCGGCGAGATGGGGGTAGTAGTAGTAGTAGTAGTAGTAGTAGTAGTAGTAGTAGTAGTAGTAGTAGTAGTAGTAGTAGTAGTAGTAGTAGTAGAAGTAGTAGTAGTATAGTAGTGTAGTAGTAGTAGTAGTAGTAGTAGTAGTAGTAGTAGTAGTAGTAGTAGTAGTAGTAGTAGTAGTAGTAGTAGTAGTAGTAGTAGTATAGTAGTAGTAGTAGTAGTAGAGTAGTAGTAGTAGTAGTAAGTAGTAGTAGTAGTATAATAGTAAGTAGTAGTAGTAGTAGTAGTAAGTAGTAGTAGTAGTAATATAGTAGTGTAGTAGTAGTAGTAGTAGAAGTAGTAGTAGAGTAGCAGTGTAGTAGTAGTGTAGTAGTAGTAGTGTAGTAGTAGTAGTAATAGTAATAGTAGTAGTAATGTAATAGTAGTAGTAGTAGTAGTAGTAGTAGTAGTAGTAGTAGTAGTAGTAGTAGTAGTAGTAGTAGTAGTAGTAGTAAGTAGTAAAGTAGTAGTAGTAGTAGTAAAGTAGTAGTAGTAGTTGTTGTCGTATATAGTAATAGTATTGTGGACGTATTATAATAATGTTAATAATGTTATCTTTTTAATAAGCTTTTAATGCTGCTCTCATAATACGGGCTGAACCATGAATAAAATAGCCCAATAAATAGCATAAATAGCCCAATAAAATTCAACACACCAGGACTATTACACCCATTCTTTCAGTGTTTAATTATTTTCTATTCATCTCCAGTCCACAATAGCGTCCGGGGGTCTTTCATACGTATCTGCAGCAACATATACGTATCTCCAGAGCCTACCATCCGAGCCCTGGGTCACCACTGCCTACAGGCGCTATAGGCACAAATGTAAAAAAAAAAACACAAAAAAAAACAAAGGAATGTCAAAAAACAACACAAGAAACAACACTGAAAGTCACTTCTTGCACGGAAATTATGAGAAACTGTATGAAAATCGCCTATAAAGTGTAACATTGCCTCAAAATACACCTATCTACTCTTTATCTACATCTATCTATCTATCTATCTATCTCTATCTGCATCTACTCTCACCTATCATCTTCCTTAATAAACTTAAATACCTTGCCAAGCTGCGTTACAAGTCGAGAAAAAACACAAACTTCCACCTCCATCCTTCCTCCCTTCGAGTGTTTGTGGCTCCCTCAGGTCTCCTTTAAAACACCTTCCTGGCTTTGAATCGTCTTCTGGGGCATCGCATCCTCGCAGCACACATGAGAGGCCCGTGGAGTGGTGCCGCGAGACTGGCCCCGGACGCTAGATGGCGGCGTTAACTTGACTCGTGGGGCAGTGAGGCTATAAGAACTCGGGGTATGTTATGGTACTAGAGCGCGTTGCGGAGATGCCAGCCTGTCTTTGGGCGATGCGGCATAGCAGAAAACTACCCGTAAGAGACACGAAGGGAATTAAAGGCTAAAGGAATGTGGGTAGGATAATGGAAGGATAGGAAAGGGGTAAAAATAGGCAAAAGGAATATGGAAAGGAGGATGGAAGGGAGAAAAAGGGCGAAAAAAGGCCAAAAAAAACTATGGAAAAGGAGATAGAAGGGAGGAAAAGAGCACGAAAAAACTATGGAAAGGGAGACAGAAGGGAGAAAAGACGCGAAAAAAGGCAGAAAAACTTATGGAAAAGGAGACGGAAAGGAGGAAAAGGGCCAAAAAAAGGCCAAAAAAGATATGGAAGTGGAGATGGAAGGGTGGGAGGCGACGGGAGAGCAAGGCAAGGGACGGAATGAGGTCAATGAGACGGAAGAAGAAGAGGCAAGGAGAGGAAAAGAAGAAAAGAGGAAGGAAGAGGAGAGGAAGAGGAAGGAAGAGGAAGAGGCAAGGAGAGGAAAAGAGGAAGGAAGAGGAAAAGAGGAAGGAAGAGAGGAAGAGGCAAGGAGAGGAAAAGAGGAAGGAAGAGGAGAGGAAGAGGAGAGGAAGAGGAAGGAAGAGGAAAAGAGGAAGGAAGAGGAAGAGGCAAGGAAGAGGAAAAGAGGAAGAGGAGAGGAAGAGGAAGAGAGGAGAAGAGGAAGGAAGGAGCCATAAGATCCACGGAGGGCATTGAGATGAGAGTTCATGAGGCCCACAGTTTAAAGAACGCGGAAGGGAGCAAGTGAAGCAGGGAGGGGAACGAGGGGAACGAGGGGAAATAGAAGCACGTAATGAAAATGAAAGGGGAAGACTTAGACTACCAGAGGGGAAAAAAGGGAAGGGTGGACGAGGAAATTATGATAAGCCAAGAAGCACTTGAGGAAGATGGTTGGCTGGCGGGAGGTGAATGGGAAATTTGATGAACGAGGGGAAAATGCACGAGTATGAAGGCGGGAGGTTGACGGGAAGATACAGGAGAGGGGAAAAATGATAAGGTGATGGACAGTTAGTAGACGGGTGATGTAATGGAGTGAACGATTAGAAAAAGTTGAGAATAGCGGCCAGGCAAGATGGACAGGTGAGAGGACGGTGAGAGAGGAAATAGTAGTAGTTTTGTTGTTGTTGTTGTGGTTGTGTGGTGGTTGTGGTGGTTGTTGTGGTGGTAGTTGTTGTGATGGTAGTAGTGAGGGAAGTAAGTAAGGTAAGTTAGAGGGGAAATAGTAGTAGTTTTGCTGTTATAGTTTCAGATTGTGGTTGTTGTGGTTGTGATTGTTGTTTTCTTGTTGTGGTGGTGGTGATGGTGATGGTGGTGGTCGTGGTGGTAGTTATGGTGGTAGTGGTGGTGGTGATGGTAGTGGTAGTGGTGGTGGTGGTGGTAGTGGTGGAGGTGGTTGTTGTTGTTGTTGTTGTGGTGGTTGTGGTTGTGGTGTTGTTGTTGTGGTTGTGGTTGTGGTTGTTGTTGTTGTTGTTGTTGGTGTGGTGGTGGTGGTGGTGGTGGTGGTGGTGGTGGTGGTGGAGGTGGTGGAGGTGGTTGTTGTTGTTGTTGTGGTGGTGGTGTTTGTGGTAGTGGTGGTGGTAGTGGTGGTGGTGGTTGTTGTTGTTGTGGTTGTTGTTGTGGTGGTGGTAGTGGTGGTGGTGGTGGTTGTGGTGGTGGTGGTGGTGGTGATTGTGGTGGTGGTGGTGGTGGTTGTGGTGGGGGTGGTGGTGGTGGTGGTGGTGGTGGTGGTGGTGGTGGTGGTGGTGGTGGTGGTGGTGGTGGTGGTGGTAGTTGTGGTTGTGGTGGAGGTGGTGGTGGTGTGGTTGTTGTTGTGGTTGTAGTGGTAGTGGCGGCGGGAAAATCATATCAATAACTCAAACTTTTCCCCCAATAACACAGTTGCAGTTTCCACCGTCATTTAATTGCCGCTAGAGAGAGAAAGAGGCACAAAAAACTCGCTAACAAACTGGAATGTAATTCACTCACAAACAACCTTTGAATGCAACAAAACTTACAAAAGAATAAAAATACAAAAATAAAACCGAAAAAATGGAGAACAAAAGCCTACAAAATATCTACACATTTTTTCCTTAATGGAGAGTATTGGTTGGAACGGCATATTTATCTTTTTTTTTTTGTCCTCGTGTATTTTGTCCTTTCATTGCCCTTTTTTTAATGTCATTCCATCTTTTTGTCTTTTTTTTAATGTCATTCCATCTTTTTTTTTTTTTTTTAATGTCATTCCATCTTTTTGTCTTTTTTTAATGTCATTCCATCTTTTTTGTCTTTTTTTTAATGTCATTCCATCTTTTTGTCTTTTTTTTAATGTCATTCCATCTTTTTTTTTTTTTAATGTCATTCCATTTTTGTCTTTTTTTAATGTCCATCTTTTGTCTTTTTTTTAATGTCATTCCATTTTTTTTTTTTTTAATGTCATTCCATCTTTTTTTTTTTTTTAATGTTCCAATTTTAACTTTTTGTCTTTTTTTTAATGTCATTCCGTTTTTTTTTTTTTTTAATGTCATTCCATCTTTTTGTTTTTTTTTTTAATGTCATTTCCCTCTTTTTTTTTTTTAATGTCATTCCATCTTTTGTCTTTTTTTAATGTCATTCCATCTCTTTTGTCTTTTTTTAATGTCATTCCATCTTTTTTGTTTTTTTTTAATGTCATTCCATCTTTTTGTTTTTTTTAATGTCATTCCATTTTTTGTCTTTTTTTAAATCCCTCTTTGTCTTTTTTTAAAGTCATTCCATCTTTTTGTCTTTTTTTAATGTCATTCCATCTTTTTGTCTTTTTTTTAATGTCATTCCATCTTTTTGTCTTTTTTTTAATGTCATTCCATTTTTTTGTCTTTTTTTTAATGTCATTCCATCTTTTTTATTTTTATAATGTCATTCCATCATTTTTGTCTTTTTTTAATGTCATTCCATTTTTTTGTCTTTTTTTTAATGTCATTCCATCTTTTTGTCTTTTTTTAATGTCATTCCATTTTTTTTTTTTTTTTTAATGTCATTCCATCCTTTTTGTCTTTTTTTTAATGTCAAACTTTTCGTCTTTTTTTTATGTCATTCCATCTTTGTCTTTTTTTTAATGTCATTCCATCTTTTTGTTTTTTATTAATGTCATTCCACTTTTTTTTTTTTTAATGTCATTCCAAATTTTTTAACTTTTTTTTTAAACCATCTTTTTGTCTTTTTTTAATGTCATTCCATCTTTTTTTTTTTTTAATGTCATTCCATCTTTTTTTTTTTTTTTAATGTCATTCCATCTTTTCGTCTTTTTTTAATGTCATTCCATTTTTTTCTTTTTTTAATGTCATTCCATTTTTTGTCTTTTTTTTAATGTCATTCCATCTTTTTTTTTTTTTTTGTCATTCCACTTTTTGTCTTTTTTAATGTCATTCCTGTCTTTTTTTTTTCTTTTTTTAATTTTCATTACCATCTTTTTGTCTTTTTTTAATGTCATTCCATTTTTTCTTTTTTTTAATGTCATTCCATCTTTTTTTCCTTTTTTTAATGTCATTCCATCTTTTTTTTTCTTTTTGAATTCATTTTTGTCTTTTTAGTCTTATTTTTTTTTTTTAATGTCATTCCATTTTTTTTTTTTTTTTAAGTCATCTTTTTTGTCTTCTTTTTAATGTCATTCCACTTTTTTTCTTTTTTTAATGTCATTCCATCTTTTGTCTTTTTTTTTGTCATTCCATCTTTTGTCTTTTTTTTATGTCATTCCATTTTTTTTTTTTTTAATTTTTCCATCTTTTGTTTTTTTTTTTGTCATTCCATCTTTTTTGTCTTTTTTTAATGTCATTCCATTTTTTGTCTTTTTTTAATGTCATTCCATCTTTTTGTCTTTTTTAATTATCCATCTTTTTGTCTTTTTTTTAATGTCATTCCACTTTTTGTCTTTTTTTTAATGTCATTCCACTTTTTGTCTTTTTTTTAATGTCATTCCATTTTTTTTTTTTTTAATGTCATTCCATCCTTTTCGTCTTTTTTTATGTCATTCCATTTTTTTTCTTTTTTTTAATGTCATTTCCCTCTTTTTTACTTTTTTTTTATGTCATTCCATCTTTTTTCTTTTTTTAATGTCATTCCACCTTTTTTGTTTTTTTTAATGTCATTCCATCTTTGTCTTTTTTTTAATGTCATTCCACTTTTTTTCTTTTTTTTAATGTCATTCCATCTTTTTGTCTTTTTTTAATGTCATTCCACTTTTTTGTCTTTTTTTAATGACATTCCATCTTTTTGTCTTTTTTTAATGTCATTCCATTTTTTTTCTTTTTTTTAAAGTCATTCCACCTTTTTGTCTTTTTTTTTGTCATTCCATCTTTTAATTTTTGTCTTTTTTTTAATGTCATTCCATCTTTTTGTCTTTTTTTAATGTCATTCCATTTTTTTTTTTTTTTAATGTCATTCCATCTTTTTGTCTTTTTTTAATGTCATTACCATCTTTGTCTTTTTTTTAATGTCATTCCATACTTTTTTGTCTTTTTTTTTTAATGTCATTCCATCTTTTGTCTTTTTTTAATGTCATTCCACTTTTTGTCTTTTTTTTAATGTCATTCCATCTTTTTGTCTTTTTTTTAATGTCATTCCACTTTTTCGTTTTTTTGTTCAATTACTTTTTCCATCCTTTTCTTTTTTTTTTTTTAAGTCTTCCATTTTTTCAAATTTCCATCTTTTTGTCTTTTTTTAATGTCATTCCATCTTTTTGTCTTTTTTTAATGTCATTCCATTTTTTTACTTTTTTTAACCATCTTTTATCTTTTTTTAATGTCATTCCATTTTTTTTACTTTTTTTAATGTCATTCCACCTCTTCTCTTTTTTTTAATGTCATTCCACCTTTTTCTTAGTCATTCATTTTTTGTCTGTTGATTTTAAGACCCTTTTGTCTTTTTGAATGTCATTTACCGTTTTGTCTTTTTTTAAAGTAATTCACCCTCTTTTTATTATGTAATTGGCACCGCTTTTTTTTAAATTTCCCCCGTCTGAGTCACCATTTTTTGGGCTTTTAATGTCACCAACCACTTTGTTTAATGTCACCAGCTTTTTTCTTCTTTTATGCATTCCATTTTTTGCTTTTTTAATGTGCGTTGCCAATCAGTTTTGTTAAAGCATTCACTGTGGGTGTTGAGAGTATTCCACTCTTGCTTTAAGGGTCATTCAATTATTGTCTTGATTAATGTCATTCCATCTTCTTTTAAGGTCACCATTTTTTTTTTTTTTTTTTAGATCACTGTAGTTCTTTTATAATGTCATATATTTATTTACTTTTTTGTGTCGCATTATCTTTTTTGCTTTGTTTAATCATTCCACTTTTTATTCTTTTATGTCTCCACTTTTGTCTTTTTTTTAATGTCATTCCATCTTTTTGTTTTTTATTATGTCATTCCACATTTTTTATTTTTTTTTAATGTCATTCCATCTTTTTGTCTTTTTTTAATGTCATTCCATCTCTTTTACTTTTTATTAATGTCATTCCATCTTTTTGTCTTTTTTTTAATGTCATTCCATTTTTTGTCTTTATTTTAATGTCATTCCATCTTTTTTTTTTTTTAATGTCATTCCATCTTTTTTTCTTTTTTTTATGATTCCATCTTTTGTACTTTTTATTAATGTCATTCCATCTTTTTACTTTTTTTTAATGTGTCATTCCACTTTTTCTACTTTTTTTTAGTGTCATTCCACCTTTTTTACTTTATTGTAATGATGTAGTGAGTATTTACAGACCTCTTAGTATACGAACCATCGCGCGTTATGAATCTTACGTAATTACCTTCTATAATTATCGCTAATTGGGGCACCGGAGGATTTAAATACACGCTGAGCAGCACATTTTTAAGGACACGCGGCTGGGCCCCCGTAAACACACTAATTGTTAAGAATCACCAGCATTATTATCTCTTACTTATCACTGCTTCCTTCCTGCTATCGACCCTGTGAGCGTGGCAAGGAGGAGGAGAGAGAGAGAGAGAGAGAGAGAGAGAGAGAGAGAGAGAGAGAGAGAGAGAGAAGAGAGAGAGAGGAGAGAGAGAGGAGAGAGAGAGAAGAGAGGAGAGAGAGAGAGGAGAGAGAGAGAGAGAGAAAGAGAGAGAGAGGAGGGAGGAGAGAGAAGAGAGAGAGAGAGAGATTCATTATAATTCAACACCCAGATATTTAACATGGTTAACCCCTTGTGGCCCAGAACATAATTTCCTGTGTAAATTTGGCTACAATTAGACGATTTTTAATAACTATAAGCAATATTTTATAGATATGACCTGTTTAGTATCCTTGTCGACTAACTAATTTATAGTATATTCAGCTACTTTTCGGAATGTTATGGCTCGGCAACAACTGATTTTTTTATGGCAAAGGAAACGTCTGGGCATGAAGGGGTTAATGGATGTTAATTCATTCATCAGACGAAAAAAAATACTTACATATGATTTATAGAACTCAAAGAAAAGTAGAAATAGTATCAAAATATGTCACTTGAATAAAATGTCAATATGTTACAAAAAAAAATATATACGTAGATGATAATTAATTCTTTCTATCGAAGCCATCATAAAAAGTACTTACTATAGACGAAATAAACACCTTTTCTTGAACCCTTCCTCAAAAAAAAAATAATAAATAAGTATATATTAAATAAACCCGCAACAACGAAAATTGCTTACTATAGACGAAATAAACACCTTTTCTTGAACTTCCCAAAAAACAAAAAACAAAAACAAAACAAAAAATGAAACCCGCAACATAACCCAGAAATCAACTCATCAATATTTCAACCCAGATACTAGACCGACCCGCCTTGACCTAGGGAAAGCCTGACCCGCCCTCCTGCCTCCTCAACACCCTGATCCAGTTTCTACTCACGTCCGGAACGCGTCATACACTCCGGCCATTGCCCACTGGAGAGCGCCGAGGAGACGTTATCGCTCGGCCACCTTTGCTCGTGATGGCCTCAGCTTTTAGACCGAGTGGCAAGAGTACCTTCAGTTTATGTGATCTATTGCCTGTCTACGTGTGTATGTATGAGGCGACCTAGACGTCTATAATGCAAGTGTAGTTGGAGAGAAAGTGTCAGGAACAAAAAGTAGCTATAAAAGGGTAATTGGAGAGAGTATCAAGAAAAATAGTAGCGAAGAGTAGTAAGAAGAAAAAGAGAGAGAGAAAGTAGACAGAAGAAAAGTAAGGTTAGGGGGTTTCGTTTCCTTACTAGAGAAAGTATCAAGAAAATAAAGTAGCTAATAAATGTGTACGTAATAGGAGAGAAAATATTCAGAAAAAAAGGAGCCAAGGAAAAGTGATGTCAGGTTATTTTGTATATTTATTACCAATGGTTTTTTTCCCACATGTATCTTTAACACCTGTACTGCCGCGTTTGATGTCGGTTCCCCTGTTCATAATGAGTTACGTGGCGTGTTAATCACCTGCATAATGGTTACACTTGCCTGATTTGTGACCTGTCTATAAGTCGCGCTTTGTCGTGTCGTATCGTGTCGTGTCGTTACTCATGCGCGATATTTACCTGCGCCTAATGACTCACAGTACACGACCTTTTATTTTTACCTGAAGGAATAATGAGCAGGTAAAATATAAGCGACACAAATTTACCTTAAAAGTGATCGAGCTTCCTCATTAATTAAGATTGTAATTAAGATTCTTCAAATAAATTAGACGTAATTCAACGAGTCCTTGCGATGTTTCTCGACGGAAGGATGGAGGATTACATAGGATTACATAGGAATAACAGACACCAGGAGACCTATTGGTCCATAACGAGGGTATCTGCTGCACTACATACTACTAACTATCAACTACTTGTAAGAAAACAGTTGGAAAATGATACCATGTCCCTAAAGAGGATAGGAACATGGAAGTTTCATAGTGCAGAATGATAGGATATGAAAAATACTAACTACAGAGGAGGAGGAGGAGGAGGAGGAGGAGGAGGAGGAGGAGGAGGAGGAGGAGGAGGAGAGGAGGAGGAGGAGGAGGAGGAGGAGGAGGAGGAGGAGTCGGGAAAAGGAACAGGCCCCAAAGATAGAAGAAAACAAAAAAATAAGAGGGAGTATATAAGTTAAGAAAAAAAAAATTATATGAAACTAAAGGTAAAAATATACTAAAAAAAATACAAATAGAAGAAAGACATGAAGAGACGCAGATAAAATGAACAGGAGGGAAACAGGAAAAATAAATAAAAAAGAGAGTGAATGGTAAATGGTAAAAATATGATACAGATAATAAAAGAAAACTACAATAGAGCAATGCAAGAGAGAGAAGAGAGAGAGAAAGGAGAGAGAGAGAGGAGAGAGAGAGAGGAGAGAGAGAGAGAGAGAGAGAGAGAGAGAAAAGAGAGGAGGAGAGAGAGAGAGAGAGAGGGGAGAGAGAGAGAGAGGGTGGAAAAAGAGACAGACAGAAAAATGAATGCACAGAGAGAGCGAAAAAAAGAGACAGACAGACAGACATTATACAGAGACAGACAGACACATACAGAGACAGAAAGAGAAACACACATACACAGAGAGACACCGATAGACAGACACCAAATACAGAACATAAACACTAACGAATAGATACAAAAAGACAGAAAGAGAGAGAGAGAGAGAGAGAGAGAGGAGAGAGAGGGGAGAGAGAGAGAGGAGAAGAGAGAGAGAGAGAGAGAGAGAGAGAGAGAGAGAGAGAGAGAGAGATAGAGAGAGAGAGAGAGAGAGAGAGAGAGAGAGAGAGAGAGAGAGAGAGAGAGAGAGAGGAGAGAGAGAGAGAGAGAGAAAAGAGAGAGAAAGAGAGAGAGAAAAAAGAGAAGAGAGAGAGAGAGAGAGAGAGAGAGAGAGAGAGAGAGAGAGAGAGAGAGAGAGAGAGAGAGAGAGAGAGAGAGAGAGAGAGAGGCCACAAGAAGAGAGAGGTGTGAACACGGCCACTATACCGATCCTCCTAACACGTCGCACACGCGCTCCCACAATGGGCCCGGGGGGGCCGTGGCAGCGGGCAAACAGACGTGAGGGGCGTGACAACACCTTCCCTTCAACGCCTTACTCACCCATTTCATCCACAATTTCATCCATTATTTCCATCCACCATTTCATCTACTATTTCATCTTATTTCCATCCACCATTTTCAGCCACCATTTCATCCAAACTTTCCCCTTCAACGCCTTCGTCACCCATTTCATCCACCATTTCAGCCATCATTTCATCCACCATTTCAGCCATCATTTCCCGCCACCATTTTCCATCCCTTTCACAAACTTCCCTCAACGCGTTCGTCACCCATTCATCCATTTAATCATGTTATCCAAAATATTGTACGCTATTTCACCATCAAAAATTTTAAACCCCAAATCATTAACCTAAATGTCAGCTAAATAACAACATATACATTAATACAAAAAAGTTATATAAACAAAAAATATAAATGTCAACAAATAACACATACG
>JACEEZ010003100.1:62500-74398 GCA_016584305.1 Chionoecetes opilio
GCGGTGGGTTCGGGTTACAGGTGCGGGCAGGTGAAAATCTTTAAAGGGAAAACCAAAAGGGAGTTGGAACGAGTTCAGACCTGAATTACACCGCCTAAAAATTACTACAGTGCAAAATGAAGAAAAATGTAAAGTGCTGGCTTCCCTTGGGACTTAATAACACGTCTCTTACATCCAAAGCTTCAGCCAAAACGAGACAAGCGCCATTTTGAGTGAAGCTGAGTTTCAGTCGAGGCGGGAAACTTCAAAGAGCATACGAAATTGGATTTTAAGGATGTAAAAATCACTCTCACTAATAATTACATCTGGAAGTAGTGAGGGGCGAGAGAGGCTGGGGAGGGGAGAGAGGGGAGGAAGGGTAGGGAGTAGGGAGGGGAGAGACATGGGGGAGAGGGAGTAAAGGAGTGGGGAGGGGGGAGAGACGCAGGGGAGAGGGAAAAGGAGGGGGAGGAGGGGGAGGAAGGGAATAGGGAGGGGACAGATGCTGGAGAGGGGAGAGAGGGGACGAGGGGAAGGAAGGGAGTAGGGAGGGGAGAGATGCTGGGGAGAGGAAGGGGAGAGAAGGGGAGAGGGGGAGGAAGGGAGTAGGGAGGGGAGAGATGCTGGAGAGGGGAGAGAGGGGAGGGGGAGGAAGGGAGTAGGGAGGGGAGAGATGCTGGAGAGGGGAGAGAGGGGAGGGGGAGGAAGGGAGTAGGGAGTGGAGAGAGACTGGAGAGGGGAGATGAGGGGGAGAGTAAGGAGGGGAGATAGACGTTGGAGAGGGGAAAAGAGGGAAGAGGGGAGGGGGGAAGGAAGCAGGGAGACAGAGGGGTTGGTTAAACAGGGAGGAATGAGGGGAGAAAAGGCAAAGAAAGGGGAATATAAAGACGGGAGATGAAAGCGACGACACAGAGTTTAATCCCCTTTATGAAAATCCTATGGGGACAAAAATGGAGCCTCAGGCCAAATGAGCTTTTCTACCTCGAGGCGGGAAAGGCGTTCGCGGGTGAGGGGAGACAGGAATCCCCGCGGTGGGCAGCCCTAGAAGCACGTGGGGAAAGAAAGAGAATCACATTAATTTGTTCGGTGGAAATAAATCACGGTAGTCAACTTATGTAGATAGGTAAGGAGGCGGTGAGTGGTTGTAGTCTTCTTTTTCTTCTTTTTCTTCTTCTTCTTTTTCTTCTTCTTCTTTTTCTTCTTCTTCTTTTTCTTCTTCTTCTTTTTTTTCTTCTTCTTTTTCTTCTTCTTCTTTTTCTTCTTTTCTTTTTTTTCTTCTTCTTCTTCTTCTTTTCTTTTCTTTTCTTTTTTTTCTTCTTTTTCGGTTTTTTTTCCCTTCTTTTTTTCTTCTTATTTTTTCTTCTTTTTCCCTTTTTCTTCTTTCTTTTTTTCTTCTTTCTTTTTAAATTTTTCTTTTTCCCCTTTTTTTCTTCTTCTTTTTTATTCTTTTTTTTTTTTTTCTTTTTTTTTTTTTCTTTTTTTTTCTTCTTTTTCTTCTTTTTTTTCTTTTTTTTTCTTTTTTTCTTTTTTTCTTTTTTTTTCTTTTTCTTCTTTTTCTTTTTCTTCTTCTTCTTTTTCTTCTTCTTCTTTTACTTCTTCTTTTTCTTTTTCTTTTTCTTTTTCTTTTTCTTTTTCTTCTTCTTTTTCTTCTTTTTTCTTCTTTTTTTTCTTTTTTTTCTTCTTCTTCTTTTTTCTTTTTCTTCCTCCTCCTCCTCCTCCTCCTCCTCCTCCTCCTTAGTGTAGTGGTTAAAGAAAAACACCCTTGTAAGGACCTAGCGGTCTTTGCTTTTTGGTTTTTTCCTTTGTTTTCCCTTTTGAAATTCCCCCCTTTTCCTCCTTCTCCTACTACTATTTAAACTGTATTTTTTTTATGACAAAAAATAAAAAAAACTTACGGGAACAAAAAAAATCAAAAATTAAAAATAAGAAAAAAAACCTGCTTACATAAAACACTAAAAATCGTTTTCCTTAGGGGGGCGCACTTAAAATTTGGGCCGTTCTTTTCGGGTTTGCCTTGAAACGAAAAAAATTTAACCCAAAATTTTAAAATCAGCTCATTACGCAGGGGGCCCACAGGTGACGGGGAAAGGAAAAGGGGGAAGAAAAAGGGAAGAGAGAGAGGGGGGAGAGAGGAGAGATGGGGAGAGAGAGAAAAAAAAGGGGGAAGAGAGAGAAGAAAGAGGAGAGAGAGAGAAAAGAGAGAGAAAAGAAGCAGCTCATTCCCCTTCATCTGTCCTCATAATTCCCTTTTAGGGCCCTCACCTGCCTCTCTCCCCTCCTCCTCCTCCTCCCCCTCCTCCCCCTCCTCCTCCTCCCCCCTCCCCCCTCCTCCCCCCCCTTCCCACCCCCTCTTTTACTCCCCCACCCCCGCCCCCCCCCCAAGCCTTGCAAACCAACGGCTTTTGGCGCTACTGCCTCCGATATTTTTTAAATATTTTTGGGTTTTTCTTTATTGATATTATTATTTTATTAAAACCTTTTTTTTAATATTTTTTTTTTCTCTCTCTCTATTGGTTCCTCTAGTATTCATGTGACTCATTAGGAACCTGTGATTTGAGGACTAAAGTACGAAGAGAGAGAGAGAGAGAGAGAGAGCAAGAGAGAGAGAGAGGAGAGAGAGGAGAGAGAGAGAGAGGGGAGAGAGAGAAAAAAGGAGAGAGAGAGGGGAGGAGAGAGGGGAGAAAACAAAAAAAAAAAATAAGGGGGGCTGATGTTGAACAATACCTATTTCTCTCTCTATCTCTCTTAAACACACACACACACACACACACACACACACACACACACACACGACCAGCAGCATGCGAGCACAGCCACAAACACACAAAAACCAAAAATAAAAAGAAACTGCCGCAACAAAAACCCGCGTGGCCCCGGGGCTAAGTTTACCACAACACCATAATTTACACTCCCCTTTGGGGCCCAAAAATTTGCACTTTGTATGACCGCGATGACGGGCCGGGTGTGAATATTCCTTTCTCTATGCGAGTTGGGGTTTTTCGAGTAAAGGGAACGTTTGGGCGTAGCTCCAAAACAACCATGGGAAACTTCTCAAAAAAATCCCCTCATTGTGACCCACCAAATTTCCATAGAAAGAAAAGGAAAACCAACCAAAACCCTAATCCGAAAACCTTTCCCGGGAAAACCTTCCCTAAAACGGGGTTTTCAAGAGAAAAACCGCGACTACTTTCCAGAAAACGGGAATATGCGCCCGGTGTTTATGTATGTATGATCGGTGTTGTGTTTTTGTGGGTGTTAAGAAAGAAGGTGAATGCAACACTATTCTCAAAGCAACACAACAACAAAAAAAGGAAAAGGGAGAAAAAAAAAATATTGACTGAAAAAAAACAAAAATTTAAAAAGGGAGTATGAATAGAATAAAAAAACTGTAAAATTAGGGGGGCATTAAATGGCGGGAATGTAACAAAAATACAAAGCAACAAAAGGGAAAAGAATATATATAGAAAAAAACCCTTATGAGGTAACGTATTATGGCTGAATGTAACACAAGTCTCAAAACAATAGGATCAAGGCGAGAATTGTCTGCAAGCACGGGATAAATCTTCTTTTATTTCTCTCCCCGTGAAAAAAAAAATTTTTGCACAATCGGAGCACTAATTTTCCCCACCTATATATACCCTCACCCCCTCCATCTCCTCCTCACTCCCCCTCCTCCTCCTCTTCCTCTCCTCCCCCCCTCCCCTCCCCCCTCCCCTCCCCCTCCTACCTCCTCCCTCCCCTTTCCTCCTCCTCCCCCTTTCCCCCCCCCCCATCTCCACCCCGTCTCCTCCATCTCCAATGTAGATCTGAAGGCAACATTTCCTAACCTTTGATATATAGTAAATAAAATAACGTCTAAATTAATTGCAACACGGAACAGGTGAATACATTTCTCGTTTAGCCAATCAGCAATACCTGGGTTTTTTTTTTTTTTTTTTTTTACATTTGAGCCTATAGCGCCTGTATGTTATTTTATCTTCCTTTCTAAATTTTTAAAATTTCCCTTTTGGGTGTGTTTTTCTTTCCCTTTCCCTAGGTTTCTTATCTATCACCCCACCATGGGGGGGCAAAGGTTGGGGCAACTCCCCCGTCCCCCCTAAACCCACGGGGCAAAAAAATGGGAAAGTTTTTCGTGGGAAAACCCTTAAAGCGTCCCTTTATTAGGGAAACATTGGGAGTGATCCATTAGCATAGACGGCGAGAAAGATCCAAACCCAGGCCCGAAGATCCTCAAGGGTTTGGGTGAGGGGACTGAAGGGGATAAGGGGGAGGAAAAGGGGGATGAAAAGGGGGGGTGAGGAAAAGGGGGAGAAAGGGGAAGGGGATGAAGGGACGGAAGGGGGGGAAGGGAGGGGGAAAAGGGGGAGGGGAAGGGGGGGTGAAGGGACGGAAGGGGAGAAGGGGGGGGAAAAGGGCAGGAAAGGGGGGGGGGGGGTGAAGGGTATAAAAGGGGGAAGGGAGGGGAAAAGGGGGAAAAAAGGGGAGTAAAAAAAGGGGGAAAAAGGGGGGGGAAATTTGGGGAAAGGGAAAGGGGGGGAAAGAAGGGAGTAAAAGGGGAAAGGGAAAAGGAAAAAAAAAAATGAAAAGGGGGATGAAAGGGGACCGAAGGGAGGGGAAAGGGGATAAGGGGGGGAAAGAGGGGGGAAAAAAAGGGGGTAAAAGGGGGGGAAAAAAGGGGTAAAGGGGGGGATGAAGGGGGGAAAAGGGGAGAGGGGGGGGGAAAAGGGGGAGGAAAGGGGGAGGAAAGGGGAAAAAAGGAAAAGGAAAATTGAGAAGGGAAAGGGGGGGGGGGGGAAAAGGGGAAATGAAAGGTGGAAAGAAGGGGAGGAAAAGGCGTTGAAGTTAAATTTGCATAATGAGAAAAATGGCAGCGTAAATATGACAGCGATGGAGAGACAGGAACCAAATTTTTATAAGATCAGGATTATAAGGACGCGAGGGAGGACAGAAGGCAGAGCATAAATTTTAGGGGCAAAGGGAAATGTTTTAGGGAAAGGGAAAAATAGAGAATTTAATATTTTCCAACAAAAAATATACAAGTAGGTACCGCAAAAAAAATTAAAATTCATGGGTTTGGGATACAGTATAAACCCCCTCTAATTCGTCTAATTTTGGGGAGACCTGGGGCAAATTTGCCGAAAATCCAATTTTTCCCATTTGGTTTTCCTAGGGCCCCCCCCATAATAATAAGTCACTCAAACATGCCCAAAAAAGCACTGAAGGTTTTTTGACGCCCAAAAAAAAGCCCTTGGGGTCTACTTCATATTACTTTTTTATTCATGCTGGGCCCTTTTCTCCATGGTTTTTTAAATTATTGAAAAAGACGTGTTTTTAAAAAAAAAAAAACAAGGCCCCTTTCAAAATTTGCAAAATTTTTTGGAAAAAAAAGATTTGTTGAAATTTTGTTTTTTAGCAGTTTTGGGCCTGCTGAACATGAATCTGGAAACCCGTTTTCAGTTTCAAAGATTAAAATCCCCATTTCAGGGCCCAAATTTACCAAAAAGAAAAGATACTTCCCCCGATATTCCTTAAAAAAACCCCAAAATTTTTCTTCCTCCGCCTATCGTATTTATACCCATAATTTTAAATGTCACAGATCACCCCCCCCGGGAGCCGCGGCACGCCCGCCTGGGAAGGTCAGAATCCAAAGGGAAGGCTAAGGATAATTCAAAACTTGCTCGAAAAATGGAAAGTTATTTAAAAATTTGAACTGGCCCGAAACAGGTCGAAAATTTTCCAAATTTTAATTTTTACGGGTTTTTGATTTTTTGAATGGTTTACGGGATGTTAAAAAAGAGATGAGTGATGAGATGAGTGTATGTATGATGGATGAGTATAGAAAGTATAGAAAACGGTTCTGTATCAATTTTCTGCTAGGAAGAACGAAGTCGGAAAACTGGGGGTTTTTTCACCCCCTTTCTCTAAGACTTTGTTAGCAAGTTGTGGGGAAAGGTTTTGGGGGGGCGAGGCCAACTTTCCCGGGCAACCCCCAAAACCTTCTTCCCTTTCCCCTTTTTTAAACCCGTCTTTTTCTTTGTGTTGCAAGCATAATGAAGCAGGTCTTGGGAGCCGTCAAGTTTTTCTTTCTGTATTTTATCCGCCTTTAGGATTTGAATTTTTGGAGGTAATGTAAAAAACCAAGCCCTTTGTGAAATTGAACCCTTTTAGAAAATAATTTATTTTTTAATTATTTTTTTTTTGTAATAAGATCATTTTTAAGTTTTATTTTCCCCTCCCGTTTCCCGGGCTGTACCTTCCCCTTATCTCCCAAGGCCATTCTTCCCCTCTGTCCTAAGTTTATTCCTTCCCCTTATCTTCTAAGTTCATTCCAAAGTCCTTCTTCCCCTTATCTTCTAAGTTCATTCCAAGGCCCTTCTTCCCACTGCCTTTCCACCCTTCCATCATCTCTCCAATCTCTGCATTTACTCCTTGATTTGTTCCATTTCAAACACTTTCTCTCACTGAATTAATACACCGTCCTACAGTCAGGCACTTTTCCTTTAATCTCCCTTGTTCTTCCATCCTTTTATGGTGTGAATGCATTATCTAAGCTTCGTATATTACATAACTATTATTTTGTATGCCATTTATAATCCTTGTTTCACTGTCTTACATTCCAAAACCTTTCAGTCATTCTTTCATCTTATTCCTCTTCACGTAATCTCAAATCCTTCTTAAACATTCTTAATCAATTCTCCCTTTCCCTTTATCTTTCCTCCCTCCTTCACTCAGTACTTTCCCTCTCTTTCTCCCTTCGTCACTTCTCCCCCAACCTGTTTATCCCGGACAGCCCTCCTTTCCTCCTCCTCCTCCTCCTCCTCCTCCTCGGTGTGTTTGAGCCATTCAGAGCAAGTCGGGTGTGAAGGGACACAGGCCAACCTTCAACCATTGTCCTCCTCGCCACTAGATCGTCCTGAACCACGAGAGACGACAATGGGGGAAGCCAGGAAGACCGGCTCGAGGATGGGTGTGGGAGGGTTCCCTAAGGCATATTGGAGTTCCTGGAGAGTCGACTGTGGGTGATGGAGGTGAATATGCGTAGCTATGATACTTCTTGCGTCAGAATATCTCAGTTTTGTGATAAATTTAGTACTGTGAAGGGATTGTTTATGTGATGCAGTGAAGTGTGAGGGAAATACTGTAGTTTTGGATATGTAAACATGTCTTTTCTTTGACAGAGCAAACTGAACGTTTTCCCCCCAGAGTCTGTATTTTAATAAAAAAAATTCCTGACAAATTTAACGTAGAAAAAAAACCTGCAGCGGCAGCGCATAGTGTGGAGGCAGTGTAATATTTTAACCGAGAGAAAATCATTATGTTTTAGGCACGAAGAGCTAAAGATTATCCCCCAAATTTTGGGGAATTCGTTGGTCCTTACCCTTAAAGAAACACACCCCCCACAAAACACACCACACACCCAAAAACACACACACACAACACAAAACACAACACCCACAACCCCCACACACACCTTAAACTTTTGGGGGGGGTAAACTTTCCCCCCCCCCTTCCCCCTTCCGGGGGACCTTCCCCCCAAACCCTGGTTTATTCCGGAAGCCTTTTTTTCCTTTTTCCTCCCCCTTTTTTTTTTTTTTTTCCCTTCCTTTTTTTCCCCTTTTTCCCCCCGGTGTGTTTTAAAAAAAAGCCTTTTCAAAAAAAGCAAGCGGGTGGGGGACGGGGAAAAACCAGGAAAATTTTTTTTCACCTTTTTTCCCAATTTGGGAAATCTTTTCCTTTTAACCAAAAGCACAACACCCAAAAAAACCCCCAACCCAAAACCCAACACAAAACACAAAAACCCCAAACCCAAAAAAACAAATTTGTTTTTTTGTTTTTTGTTTGAGGAAAGCTCAGACCCATAGGACTCCGCGCGCATATTATTTCCGAAAAACCCCCCCGGGGGGGAAAACCCGGCGGCCCCCCGGGCCCTTTGGGGGGGCAGGTAATTTAAGAAAAACCCATTATTTTTGCCGGGGACGAAGGGACTTCCCCGGTTGTAGTGGGCGTCTAACCATAATAAACCCACACCCCACAAACACCCCACACACACACCACAAAACCACACAACACACACACACACCACCACAAACAACACAAAAACCCCACACACACAAATAAATGTTTGTATGATTTTACGTGTGGGGGTTTTATATTAGAAGTATACGTTAGTATGAGAAAGGTATTTACAGATGTTTTTATAAAATATACATAGAGTGAATAATAGTTTTCGCCTGGAATGTGCACATTTTACCTTTGCTTAATTGGGTCTCAAACGAATTTTTCTCGGGCAGCTTTTCCACAAAGGTTTAATATGGATTTAATATTTTGTTATTCTTAGGGCAAAAAAAATGTTTGAACTTGAACTTAAAACCCACACACACACAAAACACATATAAAATCAAAAATTCTATTGAAATCTCAATATCCCCAAACTCTATCATCCCTGACTTTAATATAAAATAGTTGGCATTTATCATTTCGTAATTAACGTCAAACGAGTTCTCAGGTGAAGCGAGGGGGTTTAAGGCCCAGTGTCCAAAACCTTCCCACACCCTGTACAGGTACACTATTAAATTAACCCTTTAGGTTTAGGAAACCCCCCCAAACCCCCCTTATCCACGCTTTTTATCTTATTACTCCTATTCTCCCTCTCCCATTTCATTGACAAACCATTTCTCGTTTTCTATACCAGTGTCCAATTCTTTTTCACCCCCCCCTCCCACACACCCCAAAACCAGCCCCACACCGCACCCCCCCCCCCCCCCCCACACACACCCACCCACACCCCCCACGCACACCCCAACCCCACACACCCACACACACCCACACAACCACACACACACACACACAACACCACCCACCCCCCCCACACCACCAACCCCACCACACACCAACACACACATTAAAATATCATTCTCCATCCTCTCTCCAATACAAACATCTCTTTTTCTCAACGTGCCCAAATCCCTTCTTCTCCCCCTACACCCCCCCCCCTGACCATCATCTCCCCCCTTACCCCCACACATACCCCCTATACCATCATTCCCCATTTCCCCCACCCACACAAACCCAAACACCCCTCCACTATCTCTCCCCCCTCCCCTCCCACACATACCCCCCCTATCACCTCACACCCGGGGTTTCCCATCATCCCCCCTTCCAAACCCCCCTTTTCCTCCAAGCACCATCGTTGCCCAACACAATAACCATCACACTAACTCACCCATCAAAGTTACCGCCCTCACACCTTACCCGCGCTGCCAGACGCCTCCACCACCTTCTCCAACGCATAATTTATAAAAAAGATTTTATTACCAAAACGAAACCCGCTGTAAAGTATCGTAGGTAATGACGACACCAGGAAATATAAGTGACTTTCTGACATGGGAGAGGGTACGGTTATTTTGAGAGTAGTATTTACCTCATGATACTTGGTGTGTGTGTGGGGGGGGCCTGGGTGGGTGTGTTGTAAAGGTCAGAGTATCATGTTTTTTTTAAAACACAAAAGGAGGTAGTAGTAGTGTTATAGGTAGTAGTGTATAGTAGTGTAGTTATATATAGTAGATAGTTTAGTATTTTAGTATAGTAGTTATAGTAAATATAGTAAGTAGTAGTAGTATGTTAGTAGTATAGTTATAGTAGTAGAGTAGAGTAGTAGTGGAAAAAGTATATATAGTGTAGTATGTATAGTATATTTTTTTATAGTGTAGTAGTAGAGTAGTTAGTAGTATGTAATAGTAGTAGAGTATGTAGTAGTAGTAGTAGTAGTAGTAGTAGTAGTAGTAGTAGTAGTAGTAGTAGTAGTAGTAGTAGTGTAACAAACAAGGGATATAATACTAAGTGGTAGGGATTAACTTACAATTCTTTTAATCAATCGAGTAAGATAAGAACACAGTTAATGAAGCTTTTAATTGGCGGTTTAATGTTTTCAATATGATCATCAAGGAAGTGGGGTTTTGTGGAGTGTTTATGTAAAGGTTAATGAAGCGGCTTATGTAATGGTATCATAACGGAATTCTGAGTATTGTTATCTGATAGGCCTAATAATTACATTTTCGATCATTAAAAATGGAGGTCTGTTCTCTCTCTCTCCCCTCTCTCTCTCTCTCTCTCTCCTCTCTCTCTCTCTCTCTCTCCTTCTCTCTCTCTTCTTCTTCTCCTCCTTCTCTCCTTTTTCTCCCTTTTTTAAAAATATTAAAAAAGGGGTTAAAAAGTAATTAAAATTGTTTAAAAATTTTTTTTCTCTTCCCCTCTCCTCTCTCTCCCCCCTCTCTCTCTCCTTTTTTCTCTCTTTTCCTTCCCCTTTTTCTCTTTTCTATCTTTCTCTCCTCTTCTCTTTCTCTCTCTTTTTTTTGTGTGTGTGTGTGGTGTGTGTGTGTGTGTGTGTGGTGGTGTGTTTGTGTGTGTGGTTTTTGGGGTTGTGTGGTGTGTGTGTGTGGTGTGTGTGGTGTGTGTGGTGGTGTGTGGTGTGTGTGTTGTGGGTTGGGGGTTGGTGTGTGTGTGTGGTGTGTTTGTGTGTGGGGGGGGTGTGTGTTTTTTTTGTGTGTGTGTGTTGTTGTGAGGGGTGGTGTGGTGTGTCCCTGTAAACCACATCCTACAAAAAAAAAGGAGGAAAAAATGCTACATATTTTTCCGCTTCGTAGCTTTTTTTGATGAACCTAAAAAATATTAAAGGCGTTGGGGGGTGGGGCGCGTCACACTACATTACCTCTGGGCTAACACGTCGCATTGCCCTATTTATACACGTCAGGGCGTCTCATGTATAGTTGTAAATCCCTGGAACCAGTAGACCGAATGCTGAATGAACGGCCTTTTGCTGCGATTATATACAGGCTTGGACATGTGTATAGGACAGAGTATGGACCGCAGATGTAATTGTGTGTTTTGTAGGTGTGTGTGTGTGTGTGTGTGTGTGTGTGTGTGTGTGTGTGTGTGTGTGTGTGTGTGTGTGTGTGTGTGTGTGTGTGTGTGTGGTGTGTTTTCAAAAGGGGTTTTTGTTTCATTAATTAAGTGCACTTCACTATCACCACTACTACTTTCAGATGTTACTCCACTACTACTACTACTACTACTACTACACTACTACTACTACTACTACTACTACTACTACACTAACGTCACTATCACCACTACCCACTTTCAGATGTTACCCCACTACTACTACTACTTCTACTACTACCACTACTACTACTACTACTACTACTACTACTACTACTACTACTACACAACTACAACAACAACAACAACAACAACAACAACAACAACAACAACAACTTCACTATCACCACAACCCATTTTCAGATGCCCTAACCTTCCCGATGTCACGTCTATCCTATTCCCTCCCCAATAAAGGTAACATGACATTCGCCCATCACTTCAACACCACCATCGCTTCCCAGCCATTCAGCTTCAAGTCCCTCCCACCCTATCGCCTCTTCACCCTATCGCCTCTTCACCCTATGACCTCTCACTCCCGTCACACCCTTCACTATGTCACCCGGAGTATCGCATCACCCTGTTTGCACTACGTTTCCTGTACACTAAAGCACTGTAAACACTATAACTGTACGCTAAAGCACTGTACTCCCACATATATATCACTTAACTATTCCGAAACCCATATAAAATGTCTCTGTACCCTAAAATACAACCTAAAATTGATTCTCTTCAATTCTTATAGACCATTAGGAACCTCTCTGTACTTCAAAAAAAACATCTGTACTCCCACATCTATACCACTTCACTATTCCATAACCAAACACTATGTCTCTTTACCTATACTAAAGGGTGAGATTAAGTTAGGTATTTTCAGACCTTGGATTACTTAGACTTTATTCGACCCAGGGTATTTTGAGATTTTGTATTATTTTTTTTTTTAGTCATGAAGATAAGTTAAAAATGAACGGTTTGGCCCAAAAA
>JACEEZ010003101.1:0-15000 GCA_016584305.1 Chionoecetes opilio
TTTTAAAAAATGAGGAAAAAGGGGGGAGGGTTGGGTAAGAGGGGAATTTTAGGTTGGGGGAAGTTGTGTTGGGAACAAAAATGGAATGTGGTTTAATCCCCCAAGGGGGTGGGGAAGAAAAAAAAAAAGGGGAAAGAAAAAAAGGGGAAAGAAAAGAAAAAGAAAAGGGGGAAAGAGAAAAAGGGAGAAAAGGAGGGGGAAATGGGAAGGGGGAGGAGGAGAGGAAAACGGGGGGGGGGAAATGGGGGGGGAAAAAGGGGGGGTGGGGGAAAAAATTTTTGGGGGGGGGTTTTTGGGGGGGTTTTTTTGGGGGGGGGCAAAAACGGGGCAAAAAATTTTTTTGGTGGGGAAAGGGGGGGTAAAAGGGGAGGAGGAGGGGGAGGAGGGGGCTGTAATACTAAAAAAAAAAACCAAAAAAATCAAAATAAAAAAAAACAGATTTAAAAAAAAATTTAAAAAGGAACTGATTGCACAAATAAAGAAAAAAAAAAAAAAAAAAAAGAACAGACAAGAAGATAGTCATATTTTGTAGTGTGATTATTTATTAGTTATTAGTGTTATTTTGGGGAAAGTGTTTACTAGTTTATTATTAAAAATTTAGTTTACGATTTTTTTCATACGTCAAAAAAAGTCGAGAAAAGTGAGTTAGAAGTAATTATTTTTCTCCTTTTTTTCTCCTACTCTTTTTCTTCTCTTTTCCTCCTCCTCCTCCTCCTCCTCCTCCCCTCCTCCTCCTCCTCCTCCTCCTCCTCCTCCCCTCCTCCTCCTTTCCTCCTCCTCCTATTCCTCTTCCATTTCCCCCTCCCATTCCTCCTCCCTCCTCCCCTCCTCCTCCTCCCCTCCTCCTCCTCCCCCTCCTCCCTCCTCCTCCCCTCCTCCTATTTCCCCCTCCTCCTATTCCTCCTCCTATTCCCCCCTCCTCCCCCTCCTCCTCCTCCTCCTCCTCCTCCTCCTCCTCCTCCTCCTCCTCCTCCTCCTCCTCCTCCTCCTCCTCCTCCTCCTCCTCCTCCTCTTCCTCTGCTTCCTCTTCTTCCTCTTCCTCTTCTTCTTCTTCTTCTTCTTCTTCTTCTTCTTCCTCTTCTTCTTCCTCTTCTTCTTCTTCCCCTTTTTTCTTCTTCTTCTTCTTCTTCCCCCTTCTTTTTCTTCTTTTTCCTCTTCCCTTCTTCTTCCTTTCTTTTTTTCTCTTCTTTTTTGTCATCTTCCTCTTCCTTTTTCTTCTTTTTTTCCTCTTCTTCCTCTTTTTCTTCTTCTTTTTTTTCCTCTTCTTCTCTTCTTCTTCTTCTTTTTCCTTTTTCTTCCCCTTCTTCTTCTTCTTCTTCCCTTTTTCTTCTTCTTCTTCTTTTCTTTTTCTTCCCCCCTTCTTCTTCCCCTTCTTCTTCTTCTTCTTCCTCTTCTTCTTCTTTTTTCTTCTTTTTTTCTTCTTCTTTTCCTCTTCTTCTTCTTCTTTTTTCCTCTTCCTCTTCCTCTTCTTCTTCTTCTTCCCCTTCCTCTTCTTCTTCCTCTTTCCCTTTTTCTTCTTCTTTTTCTTCTTTTCCTCTTCTTTTTCCCCTTCTTCTTCTTCCTCTTCTTCTTCTTCTTCTTCTTCTTCCTTTTTCTTCTTCTTCTTCTTCCCCTTTATTTCTCTGTTTTTTTTTATTTTTTTTTCTTTTTTTCTCCTTTCTCCTCCTCATCTTCTCTGGCCTTCCCCTCTTCCCTCCTTCACCTTTTTCTTCTCCTTAAATTCTTCATTCTTCTTCTTATCGCTTTTCTTTCTTCTCTCACTTTTTTTTTCCTTCCTGAAAATTTTTTTCCCCTCTCTCTCTCTCTCTCTCTCCCCTCTCTCTTTTTCCTCTCCCCCTCTCTCTCTCTCTCTCTCCCTCTCTCTCCCTCTCTTCCTCTCTCCTCTCTCCTCTCTCTCTCTCTCTTCTCTCTCCACTCTCGCTCGCTCGCTCCCCATTTCCCCCTCGCCCCCCCTCTCTCTCTCTCTCTCTCCTCTTTTTCTCTCTCTCTCCCCCTTTCCCTCCTTCTCTTTTCTCTTCTCTCTCTCTCTCCCCATCTTTTGTTGACCAAAAAGAGGGAAGATCCCCATTGTGTGTCTTATCTCGAAAATGGAAAAGAAGAGAGAGAGAGAGAGAGAGGAGAGAGAGAAGAGAGAAGGGGAGAGAGAGAGAGAGAGAAAAAAAAAATCTAATGAGATTAATTTGTCACAATGCTTCTTTGTTCGCAAAAGAGAAAGATTTTTATCATCATTGTTATTCCTATTTTTGCAATTATTCATCATCATTATTATGAGCAATAGTACTATTATTATTGTTATTATTGTTATTAAAATTATTCATATTTTTATCATTATTGCTATTGTTATCCTTAATATTACTAGTGTTATTATTATCTATAATAATATAAGCGAAAGTGTGTGTGTCTGTGTGTGTGTGTGTGTGTGTGTGTGTGTGTGTGTGTGTGTGTGTGTGTGTGTGTGTGTGTGTGTGGGATGTGTGTGTGTGTGTGTGTCCGCTCCAGGTGCCCCCCCCTGTGGCGGAATCCCCTCATATGGCACAGTTTTGGAACCGGCTCGAGCAGGGGAAGGTTTTAAGCCCATTTATGAGATGATCCGATCACTTTTCTTCTTCTTTTTGTTTAGCAGCCTATTAACGAGAATTGTGAAAAAAAATGTGGGTTGCGAGAATTGAGGAAACCTTGATGTAGGGTGATGGGTAATGGGTGAGTGAATGGGTGGGGTGATGGGTGATGGGTGAGGGAATAGATGGGGGGTGATGGGTAATGGGTGAGTGAATGGGTGTGTGGTGATGGTTAATGGGTGAGTGAATGGGTGGGGGGGGGTAATGGGTGAGTGAATGGGTGGGGGGTGATGGGTAATGGGTGAGTGAATGGATTGGGGGTGATGTGAATAGGTTGGCGTTAATACATACATTTCTACATCCATGATTTCAGGAAAGCTAGAAGGGGCTATCTGGAGAGTCTGTGTTTGGTGGGCCGAAGGCCCACCAAACACAGACTCTCCAGATAGCCAAACACAGGTGGTGGGCCGAAGGCCCACCAATAGTCCTCCGCAGGAGCTAGCCAAAAAGTCCGCCCGGAGGGCGGCTTTGCGGCTAGTCATATATATTATTGGTACTATTATTTCCATTATCATCATCATTGTCGTTATCATCATTGTTATTGGTATTATTAGTATCATCATTAATTCTACCGTGACACCTCCCTTCCTCTTCCCGCCAACTCCGTCAGTCTACCTTATTGTCTGTCTATCTGTCTATGTTTCTGTCTACGTGTATATCTGTCTATCTGTCTTTATATCTGTCTAGGTGTGTATGTGTCTCTGTCTATCTATCTATATGTCTGTCTGTTTGTCTATTTGTCTATGTATCTGTCTATCTATCTGTCTGTCAATCTGTCTATCTCTCTGTCTGTCAATCTGTCTTGTGTCTGTGTCTATATGTCTGTTAATCTGTCTATCTGTCTGTCTGTCTATCTGCCTGTGTCTGTCTATCTGTCTATGTGTCTGTCTATCTGTCTGTCTGTCTATCTGTCTATGTGTCTGTCTGTCTGTCTATCTGTCTGTGTCTGTGTCTGTATCGGTCTATGTGTATCTATGTGCATGTCTATCTATCTGTCTGTCAATCTGTCTGTTTGTCTATCTGTCTATTTGCCTGTCTATCTATCTGTCTGTCAATCTGTCTATGTGTCTGTATGTCTGTTTATCTGTCTATGTGTCTGGCTGTCTGTCTATCTATCTGTCTGTCAATCTGTCTGTGTCTGTCTGCCTGCCTGTCTGCCTGCCTGTGTGTCTGGCTGGCTTTATCTGACTTTCCTTCTGTGTCTGTTTATCTCCCAGTCTATCTTTCTTCTTTTCCTACTTTTTTAATCTCTCGCTTTCTCTTTCTCTCTAGTGCATTTGTAAGCCACAGTTAATGAGAGAGAGAGAGAGAAGAGAGAGAGAGAGGAGAGAGAGAGAGAGAGAGAGAGAGAGAGAGAGAGAGAGAGAGAGAGAGAGAGAGAGAGAGGAGGAGGGGGGAGGAGGGAGGGAGGGAGGGAGGGAGGGAGGGAGGAGGAGAGAGAGAGAGAGAGAGAGAGAGAGAGAGAGAGAGAGGAGAGAGGAAGAGAGAGGAGAGAGAGAGAGAGAGAGAGAGAGAGAGAGAGAGAGAGAGAGAGAGAGAGCGAGAGAGAGAGAGGAGAGAGAGAGAGAGAGAGAGAGAGAGAGAGAGAGAGAGAGAGAGAGAGAGAGCAAATGGGATTGGGGTGAGTTGATAAAAGTATTCATGACCATAAATTTCCTTTTTTTCTTCTATTTCTAGGTCAGTGGTATGATAATATATATATTTTATTTTTCGACTTATCATTATTTTTCTTTCTATTAATTGTCTTCATGATTTACTTCTTCATCTTATTTTCATTGTTATTATTCACATAGTAATTATTAGCACTCATTTTGTTATTTTTATTATTGTTATTATCATGACTGTGATCATTATTGTTATTGTCATTAATATTATCATCATCATTATTATTATCATTATTATTCTTATCATTATTATCACTTTTGTTATAGTTGTTGTTAATGTTATGATTTTGTATTACCATTATTGCTACTACTACTACTAACTACTACTACTAACTACTACTACTACTACTACTCCTACTCCTACTACTACTACTACTAACTACTACTACTAACTACTACTCCTACTACTCCTACTAACTACTACTACTACTACTACTACTCCTACTACTACTACTACTACTACTAACTACTACTCCTACTACTCCTACTAACTACTACTACTACTATTACTACTCCTACTAACTACTATTTCTACTAACTACTACCTCTACTAACTACTGCTACTACTACTACTACTGCTACTTACTAAAGTAATTCCCATCCATAAATCAGGCGATAAAGGAGATGAAAACAATTATCGACCAATATCTATTTTACCATCAATAAGTAAATTGTTTGAAAAATCTATTGTAAAAAGATTTAGTGGATTTTTGGAAAATTTTAAATTGTTATCTGAATATCAGTTTGGCTTTCGCAAAAACAAATCAACGGAAAAAGCAATAGCAAAGTTCACAAGTGAAGTATATAACTGTCTGGAAAGGAAATTTCATGTTGTAGGAATATTTCTAGACTTGTCTAAAGCTTTCGACTCACTTAATCATAAAATATTATTAGATAAACTTGAAAATTTGGGAATAAGAGGTGTACCACTTAAACTATTCACTAGCTACTTGACAGACAGGAAACAAGCAGTGTTTTGTAACAACAATATATCCACGCTGAAAAGTACCAATAGGGGAGTGCCTCAGGGATCAATTTTGGGGCCTTTACTATTCTTGGTATATATTAATGATATTTGTAATGCCAGTTATAACTTCAGCTATGTTATCTTTGCAGACGACACAAATCTTCTCTTAAAAGATAGGGCATTAGATCAGTTACATGTTAAAGTTAATAGTGAACTAGAGAATATATCGAAATGGGTTTTAGCTAATAAACTATCTGTAAACATAAGAAAAACTAATTATATACTCTTTCAAAATCGTTCTGTTGCTAATATTTTAGGCTCAGTTTACCTTGGAGAAAATGAAATTCAGAGAGTCACTTACATTAGATTTCTGGGTGTTTATTATTGACGAAAATTTAAATTGGAAAAAACATATACAATCTGTAAATTTGAACTTATCAAAATGTGTGGAATTTTATACAGAATTAGGCACAACTTAACGACTGAAGCTTTGGCGAAGCATATACTATTCTTTATGTTATCCATATATAATTTACTGTTTGTCTGTCTGGGGATGTACTTGGCCTTCCACTGTAAAAGATGTTTTCATTGCACAAAGAAAATAATAAGAACAATTACCTTTAAAGGCAAGTATGATCATACAGATTTATTATTTAATGATTTAGGGTTACTGAAATTTGAGTTTAAAAAAAAATATTTTCTTGTACTTACAATTTACAATGGTATAAATGATAGTAGTGATAGTAATAAATTATTTAAAGTTCTTCACACACAGTCAAGGTACGCGGGGAAACCATATTGACCTGATATGTCCACAACCACGAACACATTATATAAACATTCACTGCACTGCGTTGGTCCTAATTGTTGGAACATTTACCAAACAATTTGAAAAGTATTAACATTTTAATACATTTAAAAATAGACTTAAGATTTACTTTTTCCATCAACAGAATCAAAACATTAGGGATTATATGAATATTCTTCACATCATTAGTATTTTCAGTAGCAAATTAGTGTTTTAATTGTATCAATCAACTTGGGTAATTGTTATGGTAGTTAACATTTTTTTTATTTGTAAATATATTTTATTATTGCCGCCCTTCATATATTTATAATATTTTGTACACTGTTCCTGTCCGCCAGGGAGCTGTTGCTCGGCGGACTAATGCCTAAGATCACATTTGTATATAATTATATAATATATGTACTTCTAAAGATATGGCAATAAACTAAACTAAACTAACTAAACTAAACTACTACTACTACTACTATTCCTACTAACTACTACCTCTACTAACTACTATTCCTACTAACTACTACCTCTACTAACTACTACTACTCTTAACTACTATTTCTACTAACTACTACCTCTACTAACTACTGCTACTACTACTACTACTACTACTACTACTACTATTCCTACTAACTACTACCTCTATTAACTACTACTACTACTACTACTACTACTACTACTACTACTACTACTACTACTACTACTACTACTACTACTACTACTACTACTCCTACTAACTACTACCTCTACTACTACTACTACTACTACTACTACTACTACTCCTACTACTCCTACTAACTACTAACTACTAACTACTACTACTACTACTACTACTACTAACTACTACTACTACTACTACTACTACTACTACTACTACTACTACTACTACTACTCCTACTACTACTACTACTACTACTACTACTACTACTACTATCTACTACTACTACTACTACTACTCCTACTAACTACTACTCCTACTCCTACTTCTACTACTACTACTACTACTACTACTACTACTACTACTACTACTACTACTACTACTACTACTACTACTACTAACTACTACTCCTACTCCTACTGCTACTAACTACTACACTATTACTACTACTAACTACTACTACCACTACTACTACTACTACTACTACTACTACTACCACCACTACTACTACTACTACTACTCCTACTAACTACTACTCTACTAACTACTACCTCTACTAACTACTACTACCACTACTACTACTACTCCTACTACTACTACTTCTACTAACTACTACCTCTACTGAACTACTAACTACTATACTACTACTACTACTACTACTACTACTACTAACTACTACTACTACTACTACTACTACTACTACTACTACTACTACCACTACTACTACTACTACTACCACTACTACTACTACTACTACAAACTACTACTACTACTACTACTACTACTAACTATAACTCCTATTAATTATACTACTAACTAGTAACAACTACTACTACTACTACTACTACTACTACTACTACTACTACTACTACTACTACTACTACCACTACCACTACTACTACTACTACTACTACTACTACTACTACTACTACTACCACTACTACTACTACTACTACTACTACTACTACTACTACTACTATATTCTTATCTACACATTTCTTCATCTTTGTCTTTTTTATTTCTCATCAATTTCTTTATCTCATGTTGCTTTCCCTCTTCGCTTTAGTATTCTCCTCCTCCTCCCCCTTTCCTCCTCCTCCTTCCCTCCTTTCCTCCTCCCCCCCTCCTCCTCCTCCTCCTCCTCCTCTACGACCTCCTTTACCTACTTGTACCATTCATTCCTCCTTCCCTCACCTCCACCTCCTCCATCTTCTCCTCCTCCTCTTCCACTCCTCGCCTCCTCCATTATCCTCTCTCCGTCTTCTCCATTGACGTTTTCTCTTCTTATTCTCCTTACGTTAAGCTGAAGAGGCAAATATAGAAAAGGTCCATCAAACTTAAGGGAAACTATGCTATTATTCTTTTTTAGGGTATTTAACGAGGGATTGTTGACTCCTGTAATGGCCTTCTCGCTGGCTATTTGGGCTGCAACTCGGGCTTCTCTCGGGCTACGATTTTGGCTATTTTTTGGGCGGTATATTTTGGTCGACATGATATTGTAATTAGTGGATTTTTATTTTTTTTTATTTGTGGGGAGATAAATACGATTGGATATGGAATTAAATTGGGGTTAGGACATGTTTATTTGATTTGTTTTTTGGGAGGGGTAAATACGATTGGATATGGACAAGATTTGGATTAGGACGTGTTTATTTTTTGCTTTTGGGGTTAATACGATTAGATATGGATTATATTGGGATTAGGACACGTTTTTTTTTTGGGGGGGGTTAATACGATTGGATGTGGATTAGATTGGGATTAGGACATGTTTTTTTTTTGGGGGGGTTAATACGATTGGATATGGATTAGATTGGGATTAGGACATGTTTACTTTTTGTTTTTTGGGGTTAATACGATTGGATATGGATTAGGTTTGGATTAGAACATGTTTATTTTGTTGCTTTTTGGGGTTAATACGATTAGATATGGATTAGATTGGGATTAGGACATGTTCTTTTTTTTTTGGGGGGGGTTAATACGATTGGATATGGATTATATTATATTGGGATTAGGACATGTTTATTTTTTGTTTTTTGAGGTTAATACGATTGGATATGGATTAGATTGAGATTAGGACATGTTTTTTTTGTGTGGTTAATACAATAGGTACTGATTAGATTTGGATTAGGACATGTTTATTTTGTTGTTTTTTTGGGTTAATACGATTGGATATGCACTAGAATGGGATTAGGACATGTTCTTTTTTTTTGGGGGGGGTAATACGATTGGATATGGATTATATTGGGATTAGGACATGTTTACTTTTTGTTTTTTGAGGTTAATACGATTAGATATGCACTAGATTGGGATTAGGACATGTTTTTTTTTGGGGGGGGTTAATACGATTGGATATGGATTATATTGGGATTAGGACATGTTTATTTTTTGTTTTTTGAGGTTAATACGATTGGATATGGATTATATTGGGATTAGGACATGGTTTTTTTTGTGGTTAATACAATAGGTACTGATTAGATTTGGATTAGGACATGTATATTTTTGGTTTTTTGGGGTTAATACGATTGGATATGGATTAGATTGAGATTAGGACATTTTTTTTTTTTTTTGGGGGGGTTAATACGATTGGATATGGATTAGATTGGGATTAGGACAGTTTTTGTTTTTTGTTTTTTTGGGGGGGATAAATACGATTGGATATGGACTAGATTTGGATTAGGACATGTTTATTTAATTTTTTTGTGGTTAATACGATTGGATATGGATATGATTTGGATTAGGACATGTTTATTTTTTGTTTTTTTGGGTTAATACGATTGGATATGGATTAAATTGGGATTAGGACATATATTTTATTGTTTTTTTGTGGTTATCTTAATTTTCTTTTGTCAGAACATACAAATTATATATAAAAAAAAAAAAAGGTTTAGGTTACAGATAGCTCCCTTGCAGTCTTTCGAAGGGGGGAGGGGGAGGGGGGGTGCAGGAAATGGTTAGTTAATGAATAAATGCATACATGAATAAAAGAAGGAATATTAATGCCGATATCTTTTTTGCAATTCTTTTCTTCCCTTTCTTCCTGTTCCTCCTTCGTATTCTCCTTGTCCTCCTCTTCTTTGTCTTCCTGAACCTCTTCTTCCTCCAGCTCCTTATTGTAATTTTTTTTTTTATTATTATTTTACTTATTATTTTTCTTTTATTTCTTTTATTATTATTATTATTATTATTATTATTATTATTATTATTGTTATTGTTATTATTATTATTATTATTATTATTATTATTATTATTATTATTGTTATTGTTATTATTATTGTTATTATTATTGTTATTATTATTATTATTGTTATTGTTATTATTATTATTAGTAGTAGTAGTAGTTATTGTTATTGTTATTATTATTATTATTATTATTATTATTATTGTTATTATTATTGTTATTGTTATTATTATTATTATTATTATTATTATTATGGTTATTATTATTATTATTATTATTGTTATTATTATTGTTATTGTTATTATTATTATTATTATTATTATGGTTTTATTATTATTATTATTTTATTATTTTATTGTTATTATTATTGTTATTATTGTTATTGTTATTATTATTATTATTGTTATTGTTATTATTATTACTATATTATGTATTATTATTATTATCCTTATTATCATATTCACTATCATTATCATCATCATTACCATCATTACCATCATTAGCGTTATCATATTTTTAATCATCATCATTATCATCATTATCATCATCATTATCCCCCCCCCCCCCCACCCCCCCCCCAAACAACACACAACAAACACAAACAAACATAAACAAATAAAACAAAACAACNGCATTACTGTTTTTAACCTTGGATAATATTTTTTAAAGAACAAACATTTACGAGATTACAGATATCATACATAGATAACCTGTAATATGAAGTCCATAGACCATATATCTCTTTGTCGGGCGCCCCGCAGGCCCCTATGCAGCCCCGCAATTCAAAACATTGTCGCGTGAACAGTCCAGGTATACAGTGGTCTATGCGCCTGCCAATCAATATTTCACCACCACTACTATTATCATTCACAATGGACCAATACCTTACACGCAAACTCTGCCACTACTACTACTACTACTGCTACTACTACTACTACTACTACTACTACTACTACTACTACTACTACTACCACTACTGCTACTACTACTACTACTACTACTACTACTACTACTACTACTACTATACTACTCCTTTACTACTGCTCTACTAACTACTACTACTACTACTACTACTACTACTACTACTATACTCTACTACTACTACTACTACTACTACTACTACTACTACTACTACTGCTACTACTACTACTACTACTACTACTACTACTATACTACTACTACTACTACTACTGCTACTACTACTACTACCACTACTACTACTATGTAGCTAATATCTTTAATTCATGTGTGTTACCTGACTGCTGTATGATAGAGACACATTTTGAATGCGTCTGTGTAGAAATAAGTTGCAGTGAAAAGGAGACTAATTTTATAGCTTCTGTATACAGACCACCTAAGGGAAATATCTCTGAATTTCTCAATGCTATTGATCTTTGTTTGATTTCATTGAAGTAAGAAGTTTACTTATGTTTATTTTTGGGGGACTGGAATCGGATCTACTTAAATTAAGTGACCCTGGTGTAATGGTTTTCAGGAATGTAATGTACTCCATGGATGTTATCCCCTAACAACGAACCTACTAGAGTAACTAAACAATAGTGCTACATTAAAGATCATATAGGGGCCCTTTCCTATCCGGAGAAAAAATGTAAAAAACTGTATCTATACACGGATTTAACGGATCATTTTCCAGTTTACTCACAATTTGTTCGAAAATTTAATTAGAAATCCACAGCTATATACAAAAGAGGTGCCTGTCGAGATAAACATCAACAAATTTTTAAGGGTGACAGCAAATACAAATTGGATACAGATTTAGATATTAATTATCCAAATGAGCATTTGATAAATTTATAGTCTTTTACAATGAAAACTTCCAAATATGCTTTCCACTAAGAAAGGGTTTTAAGTTTAAATAAAAAAACATTTTAAAAGCCCTCATATTACTTCGGGTTACGAAACATTATCCGAGAAAAGCACAGATGGAAAGTTTGGCTGCCAAATGGCCTTTAACATATGGACTTCGATATAAAAAATACAGGAACAAGCTCGTAACCTTCTGCGTGTTGCCAAAAATAATTATCATAAAGATCAGTTAAAACTTAGACAAGGAAAGTTAAATCAACATGGACCGTTATAAACAACTTGATGGGCAGGAAAAATGGCAGACACAGCAATGAAATAAAACTGAAAAATGACATTGATCTTGCTGCAAATATCTTCAATAATCCCTTTGAATATACCAGAAAATCTAAATCCCCCAATGACATTAAATTTAAAATTCTCACAAGCAATATTTTAATAATCCTGCAGAAATGTCATTGTATTGTATCCAGTTACCAAAGAGGAAGTTCAACAGAAACTTAAGTCTCTGAAAAACACAGCAGCGGGCTATGATGACATCCCCCAAGTCTCCTCCGACACACAGCTCAGTACATTGATGTCCCACTTACCATGTCATTAACCAGTTTTTTTAAGGAAGGATGTTTCCCAGATAAACTAAAAACAGCAAAAGTAATCCCATCCATAAATCAGGCGATAAAGGAGATGAAAACAATTATCGACCAATATCTATTTTACCATCAATAAGTAAATGTTTGAAAAATCTATTGTAAAAAGATTTAGTGGATTTTTGTAAAATTTAAATTGTTATCTAATATCAGTTTGGCTTTCGAAAAAAACAAAATAACCGGAAAAAGCAATAGCAAAGTTCACAAGTGAAGTGTATAACTGTCGGGAAAAGGAAATTTATGTTGTAGGAATATTTCTAGACTTGTCTAAAGCTTTCGACTCATTTAATCAAAAAATATTATTAGATGAACTTGAAAATTTGGGAATAAGAGGTGTACCATTTAAAAACTATTCACTAGCTACTTGACAGACAGGAAACAAGCAGTTTTTTGTAACAACAATATATCCACGCGAAAAGTACCAATAGGGGAGTGCCTCAGGGATCAATTTTGGGGCCTTTACTATTCTTGGTATATATTAATGATATTGTAATGCCAGTTATAACTTCAGCTATGTATCTTTGCAGACGACACAAATCTTCTTTAAAAGATAGGGCATTAGATCAGTTACATGTTAAAGTTAATAGTGAACTAGAGAATATATCGAAATGGGTTTTAGCTAATAAACTATCTGTAAACATAAGAAAAACAAATTATATACTCTTTCAAAATCGTTCTGTTGCTAATATTTAGGTCAGTTTCCCTTTGGAGAAAATGAAATTCAGAGAGTCATTTCATTAGATTTTTGGGTGTTATTATTGACGAAAAAATTTTAAAATTTGGAAAAAAAAAATACAATCTGTAAATTTGAACTTATCAAAAATGTGTGGAATTTTATACAGAATTAGGCCCAACTTAACGACTGAAGGGTTTGCGAAGCATATACTATTCTTTATGTTATCCATATATAATTTACTGTTTGTCTGTCTGGGGATGTACTTGGCCCCTTTCCCCTGTAAAAGATGTTTTCATTGCACAAAGAAAATAATAAGAACAATTACCTTTAAAGGCAAGTATGATCATACAGGTTTATTATTTAATGATTTAGGGTTACTGAAATTTGAGTTTAAAAAAATATTTTCTTTGTACTTACAATTTACAATGGTATAATGATAGTAGTGATAGTAATAAATTTTTTAAAGTTCTCACCACAGTCAAGGTACGCGGGAACCATAGACCTGATATGTCCACAACCACGAACAACATTATATAAACATTCACTGCACTGTGTTTTGGGCCTAATTGTTGGAAAAAATTTACCAAACAATTTTAAAAATATTAAACAATTTAATACATTTAAAAAATGACTTAAGATTTACTTTTTCCATCAACAGAATCAAAACATTAGGGATTAATATGAATATTCTTCACATCATTAGTTTTCAGTAGCAAAATTAGTGTTTAATTGTATCAATCACTTGGGTACTTGTTATGGTAGTTAACATTTTTTTTTTTTTGTAAATATATTTTATTATTGCCGCCCTTCATATATTTATAATATTTTTTACACTGTTCCTGTCCGCCAGGAGCTGTTGCTCGGGGGACTAATGCCTAAGATCACATTTGTATATAATTAATAATATATGTACTTCTAAAGATATGGCAATAAACTAAACTAAACTAAACTACTACTGTAACACCAAACATTACAATATAGACAAGCTAACTACTTCTACTGCTACTACTAAAACCACTACTACTATACTATTTATATTGCTACTACTACTACACCTACTACTCTCACTACTACTACTACCACTACTATAACTTTCAATCCCTAAAAAAAAAAAAACAAACACACAACACACACACACACACACAACACACACACAAAACACACACACCCCACACACACACACACACACACACACACACACAAAAACACACACACACACACAAATAGATGATTGCAAAATCGACAAAAGATAGAAAGAGAAATTCAAATAAAGCGAAGTATAAAAAAAAGAGAAAGAGAGGAGGAGGAGGAGGAGGAGGAGGAGGAGGAGGAGGAGGAGGAGGAGGGGGGGAGGAGGAGGAGGAAAGTGGGAGGAGTCATATTTCCCCTCAGCCAGTTAGCAACGCGCAAGGTTTCAGGACGTGAGGGGAAATGAGGGGAGAGAGAGGGGAGACAGGGAACACTTTGAATGCTGGAGGAATAGGCAATGAGGGGAACGTCGCGAGGGGAAGTGAGGGGAGGCGAGGGGGGGGGGGGCAGTGCCATTTGCTAGGCTGCCATTGGAGCGTTTCCCCTCGGTTCCTCTCGGCTCTTTGCACATCAGAGGACAGGATTTGTATAAGATGGTTGAGGGGACATTTAGATATACCTGTGTGTGTGTGTGTGTGGGGTGTGTGTGTGTGTGTGTGTGTGTGTGTGTGTGTGTGTGTCTGTGTGTGTGTGTGTGTGTGTGTGTGTGTGTGTTTGTCTGGTCTGTGTGTTGTGTGTGTGTGTGTGTGGGGTGTGTGTGTGTGTGTGTGTGTGTGTGTGTGTCTGTGTGTGTGTTGAGAAATCTTCCAGAACCTTCTAGAAGCTTTACATGTGTGTTTGTGTGTGTGTGTGTGTGTGTGTGTGTGTGTGTGTGTGTGTGTGTGTGTGTGTGTGTGTGTCTGAGAAATCTTACAGAACCGTCTAGAAGCTTTACATGTGTGTT
>JACEEZ010003101.1:20000-27500 GCA_016584305.1 Chionoecetes opilio
TTGCATAGTGCACCGGAACAAATCTCTGAAAAGGCTGAGGCTTCTCTAGAGTACTTCACCATCCTTCTCTATGACAGGACAGCGACATGTACCTCCATCAACGAAGTCAGAAAACTTCTATTTACACGCAAAGGGCGTCAGATGTCAGCTCTTCCTCCCACCAAGGCTGCCTTACAGCAACATATCAAGAGGGCGGCATTGCAAGGTGGGCACTATTGGGGACGTACTACTCTGCCATATCGCCAGTTGCCCTCCCTGCTGAGTGGGGATGGACTTGCCCAGAACAGTGGAAGCCCCTGTGGACAAACCTTCCTGAAGCCAGTGTATCCTGCCAAGAATTGCTGAAGTGTCGTTGTAGGAGCAGGTGTAGAGACTGCAAATGTGTACGAGCGCACTTGAAATGTACTGTTTACTGCACATGCAGAGGAGATTGTGATAATGCCTGAAACTATGGGGAAAGACTTGAAGCTGTTAATGGTGAGATCATACATTGTTGATACAAACGTGTGGGCAGTGTAAGGGGGAATCATCATCAATAAAAAGACAATTAACAAACAAATGCTGTTTTTTATCTTTTGACACCCACAGTGGCTTTAAAGCATGTCTTCCCATAGTTTTGATGTTAAAAAACATAGCACCATCCTTTGGAGTAGATTAAATAGACATAAATAGCTTGTTGCTAGGGTAAATATGTTTCCTAGCAACCGTTGCTAAGAAACGGGCTGTTTCCGTTGGCTCCACCTTTGAAAATATTCATTATGGGCTGAGGAAAAAGTGTGCCAAATTTCATGCTTTAATCATTAACCGAGCAATTCTAGCTGTATTTTGCACCAATCGCCTAGACTAATAGCTGTGTTAGCGAGCTTTTCCCCACAAACAATGCACAAAGGAAGTGGACAGTTTTTTTCTCCAGTCCATGTAAAGCCAATGGCCAGATAACTGTCATTGTAAAGGCGATTTTTTTTAACATCACTCACTTTTCCTTTACTCGTACTTGGCTGTGGTATTTGTGATTCTTCGTCACTGTCCTCCTCTCCACTGACATGCTTTCTTTTCAAATATTTGAACATGCTTCAGTCTTTAAAATCCGTATCAGACTAATATTAACTGGTGAGATTAATTAACACAACATTTCGCTCGGTAGCGCTGCTCAAAACTGACTGAAGGAAGATGTGTGAACGGCTGGGCTGGGGCTCGTGACACGTATGATACTCGTACGGGGTTGCGTCACCCTCCTACCCAACCCCTGTGTCGCCAACCTTGCGGAGTAGGCATGAAGGGCGTATCCCGCACCGACAATAACACTATTTTTTTCTAAATTATATGCATATTATTTGCTCTCATTACTATATACCTTGTACTGACTGACACGTACGAGTATGTTGGTGTCTTGGAAAGTGTTTGTGACGTGATGTTGAGTAGGAATTATGAATTATGAATTAAGATCACTGTCATTTTGTAATAGCACATAATTATTTTACGGTTTCTCGCGGAACCCCTGGTTCCGCGAGAACCCCACTCCGCCAGTCGGCGGAACCCCAGGGTTCCGCGGAGCCCCGGTTTGGGAATCATTGGACCCTACCCATAACTACGTCACGGTTTGTTTACATCGGTGCATTGTGGGGATAAGGCGGGGTCGCCGCGGGTGGACCTACGAAGGGAAAACTACGGCGATGGAAGAATTTCGAGTTATTTTGCGCGAAATTGATATTCCAGGTGCTATATTACAGTGCTCTGTTCTCGCTGACAATACTATAGAGAAGACCTGAGGTAATGGCTGATGTGCAGAGGCTTTTAAACCAAGAAAACAGAGTCATAACAGAGCCTCGTCAAAAGGTAAGCAACTGGTAGGTACGTAATGTGTCCCTACCACTTGCTTACTTCTTAATGAGACTCTGCTGTGACTGTTTTCCTGGTTTAGAAGCCTTTGCACATCAACCATCACCTCAGGTCTTCTCTGTGTTGTCAGCGAGCACGGAAATATAGCACCTGGAATATCAATTTCGCCCATAACAACTCGAAATTTTTTCATCGTCGTAGTCTTCTCTTTGTAGGTTGTACATATTCATGGTTATGATAGTATTAAAATACCTTATTAATTGAGCTCCTTTTGTTGTCTTTCCTCATAATAAGTAGTGGTACATCATCGTTTAAGTGTTACTTGACGAGCCAAGGAATACTCTTGAGTCTATAGCAACATCACCAACCTTTGCTTTGATTTATCTTATTACTCCATCCATAAACAAGTTGCATAACCACGGTGACATTACCCATCCTTGCCTCATGGTACCTGGTACTGTCGTCTACCGATATTTTTCTCCCTACACAAATCGGGAAAACTCGCCGACGGTAATGGCTAGGTTAGATTTTGCTTTGATTTATCTAATTACTCCATCCACAAACAAGTTGCATAACCACGGTGACATTACCCATCCTTGCCTCATGGTACCTGGTACTCTCGTCTACCGAAATGCTCGTCCCTACATAAATCAGGGAAACCTCGCCGACGGTAATGGTTAGGTTAGGGGTAATAATGGAAGAGAGTTGCGCGGTCGTTTTCAGAGACACGGACTGTTTTTTCTTGGCCTACAATAGGTGCTTGTTTTAATTGAGATAGTTTTTTTTATGCGCAAACCCATTAAAAAAAAAAAAAAAAAAAAAATGAAACAACCTAACCTTATAGGTTTTAATGAAACCTAACATTACCTTAACCACAAAGTATACCTAACCTAAACTTATAGGTTTAATTAAAACCTAAAAGACCCAGATTCAGTGTTTTTAATGGAAACGGTACCATACAATTCTTATTTAAAAAAAAAAAAATTATGGGTATGTACAAAATAAAACTATCTCCATTAGAACAAGCACCTATTGTAGGCCAAGAAAAAATAGTCGGTGTCTCTGAAAACTACCGCGAAACTCTCGTCCATTATTACCAGGTTAGGTTAGGTAAAGATCAGTGAGGTTAGGTATTCATAATCACAGGTAAAAGCTTATTAGCTATGCATACATACTCCACTCCATACACACTCTTTAACCCTGCAATACAGCCCACAGTCCCTCCCAGTCTACTCTGTCATAGGATTTGGTATTAGTCCAGATGAAGACCGAACTCACTTTGGTGGACGAAACTATTTTTTTCTGGTGTGTTTTTATGTGTTTTGAATGAATCTGCTAACCGTTTCTCGCAATTTTTTTTTTTTTTTTTTTTTTCCAAAAATGAACCAAACATTTGAACCTAAACCTAACCTAACATTTACCTAACTACAAAAAAAAAAAAAAAAAAAAAACAAAAAAAAAAAAAAAATAATAATAAAAAAAAAAAAAAAAAAAAAAAAAAAAAAAAAAAAAATTGCGACACAAACGGTTAGCAGATTCATTCAAAACACATAAAAACACACCAGAAAAAAATAGTTTCGTCCACCAAAGTGAGTTGGGTGTTCATCGGGACTAATACCAAATCATATGACAGAGTAGACTGGGAGGGAATGTGGGATGTATTTGTAACGCGAGAAATTACATTAATAGGGGAAGAGATGAAATAACACATAAGTATCAATAAGCTAACGAGGAATTTTCCTCCACGCCTCATTCCTGAATCACTGGTTAGGCTTATATTTTAAACCAGTAGTAATTAGACACGTAGCGAAACGAGGTGAGAACGGGGATTCTAGGTTAGAATAATTTTAGAAGCAGCTCGACGTTCGTTGAGTTAAGTCGCCTGTGGGGAGGTGATATTCTCACCCTTGGTAAAGGTATGTTGTGAAATGTTTGTTAACTAGAGATGTAGACATGACTTACTGGTGATTCTTTTTTGTTGACCAAGACTAATGAAGTGCATTACTTAGGGTCCCAAGGTAGGATGCTGTTGGCGGACCAGGGGGCCAAGCGCTCACAAATTAGCAGAGGGGGCAACCACAACATGTCACAGCCAGCCGTGTGAGGACAAGGAGAAAAGAAGGAAATAGAAAAATAAGTGAGAGGGAAACAGTTGGAAGTGGGATAGACTACGTATACATTATATTAGGATAACGACTTAAGCATTACATGTGCGTATCGTTAAGGGGTAACAGTGCGACTGAAGTTACCAAAGATAGTAAACTATATTAGGATAACGACTTGAGCATTACATGTGCGTATCGTTAAGGGGTAACAGTGCGACTGAAGTTACCAAAGATAGTAAACTATATTAGGATAACGACTTGAGCATTTCGCGTGCGTATCGCTAGGAGGGAAGGAAGACTTAATATTAAGATAACTTGTGAATGTATAATAACTACATAATGGAGACAGTAAAGAGTTAAATATATTATAATTAGAAATATATTAACGCGTTATCATTCTGTTTCCAACCAGTCCTTACATATTTTCTTAAATCTTTTATTTTTGTTCATTCATATATTTTTTCCCACTTAATGTGGGTGGTGGCAGCGGAGTAACCAGGACTGTAGAGTACACGCCCAAGGTGGGCACTACATAATGGTAACAAAGGTGTAGATGGTCAAAATGAACACTACATATTGCAGGGTTAAAGAGTGTGTATGGAGTGGAGTATGTATGCATAACTAATAAGCTTTTACCTGTGATTATGAATACCTAACCTCACTGATCTTTACCTAACCTAACCTGGTAATAATGGACGAGAGTTTCGCGGTAGTTTTCAGAGACACCGACTATTTTTTCTTGGCCTACAATAGGTGCTTGTTCTAATGGAGATAGTTTTATTTTGTACATACCCATAAAAAAAAAAAAAAAATAAGAATTTTATGGTACCGTTTCCATTAAAAACACTGAATCTGGGTCTTTTAGGTTTTAATTAAACCTATAAGTTTAGGTTAGGTATACTTTGTGGTTAAGGTAATGTTAGGTTTCATTAAAACCTATAAGGTTAGGTTGTTTCATTTTTTTTTTTTTTTTTTTTAATGGGTTTGCGCAAAAAAGATCTATCTCCATTAAAACAAGCACCTATTGTAGGCCAAGAAAAAATAGTCTGTGTCTCTGAAAACGACCGCGCAACTCTCGTCCATTATTACCCCTAACCTAACCATTACCGTCGGCGAGTTTTCCCCGATTTATGTAGGGACGAGCATTTCGGTAGACGAGAGTACCAGGTACCATGAGGCAAGGATGGGTAATGTCACCGTGGTTATGCAACTTGTTTGTGGATGGAGTAATTAGATAAATCAAAGCAAAATCTAACCTAGCCATTACCGTCGGCGAGTTTTCCCGATTTGTGTAGGGAGAAAAATATCGGTAGACGACAGTACCAGGTATATCATGAGGCAAGGATGGGTAATGTCACGGTGGTTATGCAACTTGTTTATGGATGGAGTAATACGATAAATCAAAGCAAAGGTTGATGTTGGTGTAGACTCAGGAGTATTCATTGGCTCGTCAAGTAACACTTAAACCAAGATGTACCACTACTTATTATGAGGAAAGACAACAAAAGGAACTCAATTAATAAGGTATTTTAATACTATCATAACCATGAATATGTACAACCTACAAAGAGAAGACTACAACGATGAAAAAATTTCGAGTTGTTTTGGGCGAAATTGATATTCCAGGTGCTATATTTCCGTGCTCGCTGACAACATAGAGAAGACCTGAGGTGATGGTTGATATGCAAGGGCTTCTAAACCAGGAAAACAGTCACAGCAGAGTCTCATTAAGAAGTAAGCAAGTGGTAGGGACACATTACGTACCTACCAGTTGCTTACCTTTTGACGAGGCTCTGTTATGACTCTGTTTTCTTGGTTTAAAAGCCTCTGCACATCAGCCATTACCTCAGGTCTTCTCTATAGTGTTGTCAGCGAGAACAGAGCACTGTAATATAGCACCTGGAATATCAATTTCGCGCAAAATAACTCGAAATTCTTCCATCGCCGTAGTTTTCCCTTCGTAGGTCCTCCCGCGGCAACCCCGCCTTATCCCCACAATACACCGATGTAAACAAACCGTGACGTAGTTATGTCTGGGACCCATTGGGAGGGATGAGGGGAGAGGGATGGGCGTTTGAGGGGAGAGACGAGTGAGTGGAGGGAAGGGAAGAGCTGGAAGGGAGGGGAGGAAAAAGGGGGGAGGAAAGAGGGGAAAGAGGGGATCTGGTAGTGGAGAGTGAGGGGAAAAAGAGAGTTTTGAGATCCAGGGAGAGTGGCAGTGAGAGTAATGGAGAGAGAGGGATTAGCCTTTGTCAGCTGGTGGGTGTGTGGGGACAGTCTGTTGCCTTGCCTATGTATGTATGTAACAAAGAAATAACTATAAAGAATCTCTCTCTCTCTCTCTCTCTCTCTCTCTCTCTCTCTCTCTCTCTCTCTCTCTCTCGCTCTTCTCTTCTCTCTCTCTCTCTCTCTCCTCTCCTCTCTCTCCTTCTCTCTCTCCTCTTCTCTTCTCTCTCTCTCTCTCTCTCTCTCTCTCTCTCTCTCTCTCTCAATCGGAGGTTAGAAATCAGCTAACAGCGACAATAAGAATACCCAAAGAGAAGTATTACGCACCAAAACTCAAAGATAATGCAGGAAACCTAAAGAACACTTGGGAAACTATAAACAGTGTCATGGGAAGAAATAAGAATCCTACGCCTCCACCTTCCATCACACTACACGACAACAGAACAACGTCAAACAGCGAGGCTATAGCACAGGGATTTAACGAGTACTTTTGCAATGTGGTGAACACCCTGCCACAAGTAAGATCAACTCCTGTTTCATATAAAAGCTTCCTTCCTGAATCCACTCAGTTTTCATTTTATCAAAGACCTACGACAAACGCAGAAATAAAGTCCATAATTCAAGAACTTAAAGTAACATCACCAGGTCATGATGACATTCATATTAATATAATAAAAGAATGTAGTGATGCAATCTCCCCTTTCCTTAAATATATCATAAATACATCCTTTAAAGAGGGTTCCTTCCCAAAGCACTTACAGATTGCAAAAGTAATTCCTATCTATAAAAAAGGTCACGCAACCCTACACACTAACGACAGACCAATAGCAATTCTTCCAAGCTTCAGTCAAATCTTTGAAAAAATTATCGTCATAAGAGTAATTCATGATCTTACTCAGCATTCCCTATTAACAGAGTCCCAGTAAGGATTTGGCCCCAGGCACGCCATAGAGTTGGCACTACTAAACCCCCTTAGTCAAAGTATTTACTCTGCCTTGGATAATAAAATGAACCAGTGGACTGTTTTCTGTGACCTGAGTAAAGCCTTTGATACCATCCCTCATAATATTTGACTTCAGAAATTAATTGTTTATGGGATCCGTGGCCCGGCATTCAGATGGTTCCAGAGTGACTTAGGTCAGAGAAAACAATACGTTGTATATGAAAATAAAGTCTCCACACAGAGATCCATTAGCTGCGGTGTACCTCAGGGCTCCATTTTAGGGCCAATATTATTTTTGATATATATAAATGATATAACACGTAGTAATAATAGACTTAATTTTATACTTTTTGCTGACGACACTACCATCTTCCTACAGGGCCAAGA
>JACEEZ010003101.1:32500-111929 GCA_016584305.1 Chionoecetes opilio
AATAAAAATAATAAAATAATAAAACAAAAATAATAAAAATAATAACAATAATAAAACAATAATAATAAAAATAATAATAACAATAACAATAATAAAAATAATAACAAAAATAATAATAAAACAAAATAAAAATAAAAATAAAAATAATAAAAAAATAATAACAATAACAAAAACAATAATAAAACAATAATAATAAAATAATAATAATAACAACAATAATAACAACAATAATAAAATAAAAAATAAAAAAAACAAAAACAATAACAATAATAACAATAATAAAATAATAACAATAAAATAATAAAAATAACAAAAACAAAAATAATAAAAAATAATAAAAATAACAAAATAAAAATAAAATAATAATAAAAATAACAAAATAATAACAAAAATAAAAATAACAAAAATAAAATAACAATAATAATAACAATAATAATAATAACAATAAGAATAAAATAAAACAATAAAAATAAAATAATAATAATAACAAAAATAAAATAATAATAATATAATAATAAAAAATAAAAATAAAAAAACAAAAAAAACAAAAAATTTAAATAATAATAATAACAATAATAATAAAATAAAATAAATAATATAATAAAATAAAATAACAAAATAACAAAAAATAATAAAATAACAATAACAATAATAATAACAATAATAACAATAAAATAATAAAAAAAAACAATAAAATAAATAACAATAAAAAATAATAATAATAACAACAAAAAAAAAACAAAAAATAATAATAATAATAATAAAAAAAAAAAAAAAAAAAAAAAAAAAAAAAAAATAATAAAAAATAATAAAAAATAAAAATAATAATAATAATCCCAATAATAATAAAATAAAAAATAATAAAACAAAATAATAATAAAATAATAATAATAAAAACAAAATAATAATAATAACATAATAAAAATAATTAAAACAATAATAATAATAATAACAATAATAATAACAATAAAAATAAAAATAACAATAAAAATAATAAAAAAATAATAAAAATTTAATAATAATAACAATAAAAATAATAATAATAAAAATATAATAAAAATAAAAAAATAATAAAAATTTAATAAAAAAAATAATAATAAAAATTTAAAAATAAAAAAAATAATAAAATAATAAAAAATATAACAAAAATAATATAAAAATAATCTTTTTTTTCTCCTACCACTAATACATTCCTCCCCCTCCTCCCCTCCCCCTCCTCCTACCACCCTAAAACCCCCACCTATCTCCACAGTCCCCACAGCCTGCTCACGGGTCCCCGTGGTTGGGGGGTGCAGACCCTGCCCCTCTCACAGCCTCCCCAGTGCCCCCTCGCAGGCCGGGGTGATTTTTACCTGCGCCTGAGGAAGTGGGCCCAAGGGCTGTGTCCTGTTTTGTGGCGCTGGGGGGGCTGGCTTTTTCCTTGACCCGGTGTGTGTGTGTGGTGTGGGTGGGGTGTGGGTGGTGTGGTGGTGGGTGTGGGTGTGGTGTGGGTGTGGGGGGTGTTGGTGTGGGGGTGGGGTGTGTGTGTGGGTGTGTGGGGGGGTGTGTGGGGGTGTGTGTGGGGTGTGGGGGGGGTGTGGGGGTGTGTGTGTGGGGGGGTGGGGTTGTGTGGGGTGTGTGGGGTGTTGTGGGTGTGGGGGGTGTGGGGGGGGGGGGTGTGGTGTGTGTGGGTGGGTGGGGGTGGGGTGGTGTGGGTTTTTGGGGGTGGGGGGTGTGGGGGGGGGTGTGGGTGTTGTGGGTGTGGGTGTGGGGAGGTTGGGGTGTGGGGGGTGGGTGTGTGGGTGGGTGTGGGTGTGTGTTTTTAGGGTGTGTGTGTGTGTGTGTTAGGGGGTGTGGTTGTGTTGGTGTGTTAGGGTGTGTGTGTGGTTAGGGTGTGTGTGTGTGTGTGGGGGGAAAATTTTTCCCCCTACTACCAACACTACTACTTCCCACCACCCCACCACTACCACAACCCCCACCACCCCCCCACCACCCCCACAACCAGGGAAAATCAAAATTTTTTAAAAAAAATACTTAGAAAAAAATAAGAAAAAGTGCTGAAGCATATTACAGTATTAAATGGTGGTGGTGAACTAGTGCTTTAAATTTAAATGGAACTGTTTTTTTGTGGTTTTAAAGTAGGTGGGGTATTAAATTATGATGCATACAGTGTTTTTTTGCATAACACAGAACAACTATTATAAAGGATTTATGTTTTTAAAGGATCTAAATTAAATTTTTTATGGTTAAAAAAAACTTTTAAAACTGCATTTTTTGGGGGGCATGACGTTCGGTGATCCCCCACAATATTCCCAGACTCATAGTCCCAAAATAAAGGGGGCCATGCAAAAACGCCTACACTGAAAAAAATACTAAGCAAAGCAAACCCTAAACAAACCAACCTAACTATGCATGATTTAAATGTCATAAATCTTTTCAATCAACCTAACCTACCGCCATCCCCGTCATCATCCCTCGCAATATGTCAGGAAGAGCGACAAGCAAGGCCGCATGACCTGGAGGCTCCTAAAAGCCCCGCGGGGCCACTAGCTGCGCCTCAAAGAAGCCGCTGACAGATCAACATCAAGAAAAAAAACTTTTGCGTAAGTTGCTCTATTTATTTCCAATCCCCCAAGGTTTTTTTGATGACCTCACCCCAAGTCTTTTTGGGTCTCCCTGGGATGAGGTCATGAAAAAAAAGACCTCGGGGGTAGTTAAAGGGGGTCTCTAGATTTATAGATTTAAAATTTTTTCATTTTTTTGTTAGCTTTTTTTTCCAGAAAAGGGCCCTTCAAAATCCAAATTAATTTTTGTTAAAGGATCCTAAAAGCGCTCTTTTTATTAATTTTTTTTGTAAAACTTTTTTCCCAGAAAGGCCTTTTAAGTCCTAATTTTTTCTTTTGTTACAGGACGCCTTCTATCTATCGAAGAACGTCGGATGGAGTTACCTATTGGCTTTTGCTTCCCGTAGCAATGGGGTTTTCAGCCCTCAACAAAAAATATACTTGCTGTTATCCCATCCACGCAGCCAAAAGGTTCTACGGCCGCCCCTAAACGATGTGGTAGGATGGTGTACCATATCCCATAGCTTGTGGGAGCAAGAGCACCCCTGCTGCCGGGGAGAAAGAGAAAATGGCGAAAAGGGGACTGGTGGGCCCTACTATGCCTCATAACCGTCACCCAAAAACCTTGTATTGAAGGCTCCGGAAGGATGCCCTTCCCAGGATTTTTGCCTTCAACAAAGTCAATTGGAAACCTTTTTTTAAGGCTTACACATTAGCTTTGGAGAAGTAAACATTTCACGCCGGACCGGATATAAAATTGGATGAGAGTTCATGTCGATTTTATGAAGCCAGTCAAGTTGTGTGTGCGAGGGGCCCCAGCCATACCACGCAGGTAACTCTTTGAACGCGGTGACAGCATGACTTTTGGGGGGCAAAAAATGCGGGGGGCGCCATCCCCCGTTTTTTATAATTCCCAGAGCCGAGGAACCCCCTTTTCATGAGGAACACGATTTTTGGTTTCCAAAAAGGGATATTGACCTAGGGCTGGATGAATGGTAAATGCTTCGTGCGACCCTTCGCATTCCTGAGAAGTCTTGTTCTTCTGTAGAGAACAAGATTTTTTGATCATGGAAAATGCGAATGTACATGAACATTCAGCCTTTTTGGTTTGCGATAATGAATGGATCGTGTTTTCCCTTGCCCCCGTAACAGACAAACCCACCCAGGGGAGTGAGGTCTTTTGGCCCTTTTTAAAGACTTCCGCGTCCCACTAAACGCCACGCGCCATGCCCCCTAACGAGCAAAAACAGTCCACAAGTTGCCAAGTTTGTTCTGAGGCAGGCCCAAACCCACTACCCCCTCCAAATTTCAGGTTTTCCGGGCGACTGGTTATGGCCACTCAATCGCAACATTTTCCCCAGATGATGTGTTGTAGGAGGGGCATGTAACCGAGGGAGGGGCCCCACAAATTTTGTAGGGGAAGTTACTCCAATTTCATGGGGAATTCGATGGAGAGGACGACGGGCTGAAGGCCATCCCTCAGAAGCTAACCCTTCCGCTGGGTCCCCCAGGAGATGTGTGCCGCCCCCCGGGCCCCAGCACGACAGAGCCTGCCCCCCCGGGCCCCAGCACGATGCCCCCGCCCCCCCGGCCCCAGCACGACCCACCCTGCCCCCCGGGGGCCCCAGCCGATGCACCCTGCCCCCCGGGCCCCAGCACTGCCCCTGCCCCCCGGGCCCCGCACGAGCACCCTGCCCCCCCCGGGCCCCACACGATCCCCCTGCCCCCCCCGGGGCCCCAGCACGATGCACCCTGCCACCCGGGGCCCCAGCACGATGCCCCTCCCCCCCCCCCGGGGGGGCCCCACACGAGCACCCTCCCAAACCCCGGGCCCCAGAAAGATGCACCCTCCCAACCCCCGGGCCCCACAGATGCACCCTGCCCCCCCGGGCCCCACCCGATGCCCCCCGCCCCCCCGGGGGCCCCAGCACGATCCCCCCTGCAACCCCCGGGCCCAGCACGATGCCCCCCTGCCACCCGGGCCCCCAGCACGATGCACCCTCCCACCCCGGGCCCCAGCACGATGCACCCTCCCAAAACCCGGGCCCCCCAGCACGATGCACCCGCCCCCCCGGGCCCCAGCACGAGCCCCCTGCCCCCCCGGGCCCAGCACGATCCCCCCCACCCCGGGCCCACACGATGCCCCCTGCCACCCGGGGGCCCCGCACGAGCACCCTCCCCCACCCGGGCCCAGACGTTTTGCCCCCCGGGCCCCCCGGGCCCCCCAGCACGATGCCCCCCTGCCCCACCCCGGGCCCCAGCACATGCACCCTGCCACCCCGGGCCCCAGCACGAGCACCCCCCCCCCGGGCCCCAGCACGATGCCCCCTGCCCCCCCCGGGGCCCCAGCACGTGCACCCTGCACCCCCGGGCCCCCAGCACGATGCACCCTGCCCCCCCGGGGCCCCCCAGCACGTGCACCCTGCCCCCCCGGGCCCCCCGCCGATGCCCCCTGCCACCCCGGGCCCCCAAAAGCACGAGCACCCTGCCCCCCCGGGGCCCCCCCAAAAAGAACCACCCTGCCAACCCCGGGGCCCCAGCACGATGCACCCTGCCACCCCGGGCCCCAGCACGAGCAACCCTGCCCCCCGGGCCCCCACAGAACCCCCCCCCCGGGCCCCGCACGATGCACCTGCCCCCCCGGGCCCCAGCACGTTTGCCCCCTGGCCCCCCCGGGGCCCAGCACAGCCCCTCCCAAAACCCCGGGCCCAGCAGATGCCCCCTGCCCCCCCGGGGCCCCAGCACGATGCCCCCTCCCACCCCGGGCCCCAGCCGATGACCCTGCAACCCCGGGCCCCAGCCGACAGACCCTGCCCCCCCGGGGCCCCAGCAATGCACCTGCCACCCCAGGACCCCCTTCTAAACAACGACAACCCCAAGGTGTCGGGCCGTTCCTAAGGCTAATCCTGTCCTTATGGAAAGGGACGGAAGGGGGTGCGGGCCCGCTTTTAACCCAGAATAGGAGGCAATATCGACCCCGAGGGGTTAAGGCAGAGAAAGGGAAAGCTGGAAAACAAAAGAAGGGAGCGGCTGAAAAGAAAACATTGGGGAAAAAAGGGGCCACAGCGGAAAAAAGTCTGTTTCCCGTCCCGGAGGAAGACACCCCTGACGAGGAGGAGGTTTTATGATGCCCACTTCAGCTGAGACTCCCCCGAAAACTCGGATGAGGGGGACGACGAGGACCTGGACTGCGCATGATACCCTTTTTCTGGGAAAAAAACACGGTGGGGCCCGGGGCTTTGTTTTGGTTCAGCTGAAGTGGAGGGGGAAGGGGGGTGGGGACATTTGGTCTAGTTGTCAGGGTTGGCCACATGGAGGGGAAAATTAAACCCTTTTTTTCCTCCCGGGAAGCCGCTAACCCCGAACCGTTCACCCTTCCCCACCATCCTAGATAACTTCTGTTATCCAGAACAGGCAAGGTGTCCTGGTGACCTCCAAAAGGGCATCACCAAAAGGCAGGCTGACTGGGGAAGGTTTCCCCCCCCCGATGCCTTCATGAGCACTTCTGAAAGTGAGCTAAAAATACCTAGACCTATTTTTAATAAAAGCTATTTTATATGAGCTTACCATTTATCACCAAAAAATAATGGTGGGGTGTCTAGGCTTAGCATATATGTTGATTTTTAGGCCAAAAAAAAACACAATATGTTTGATGTCATATGAGTTTTTAAAAAAATCATACGGTGTCCCCCCTACCTGATCCGGTGTCCCCCCTCGTGGGGGGACACGGACGAGGTGCCAAAAAATTTTTAAAAAAAACCTTTTAAAAGCCCTTATTATCGAGTTAAATATTCATGGGGGTACCATGGTGGGCCAATTTTGAAGTTTGTTTTGGGCACCAGTTGCACTCTCTCAGGAAAAAATTATTTTTAGAATATTTTTCCACAAAATACGGGGGTCCCCCCCCCCACCACCCATTCTGGAGTACAAGCTAAAACAAGCTGAAAAGTGTAGAGATCGTCATGATATAAATATGTTGTATCATCTTTAGGGGGAAGACACAGCAGGGTAGTGAGGTACAGGCGTAATATTTGGTGGGGGACATTATGCAGGTGGCGACTTTCTGTTATTACCCGACGTTAAATAAACCAAAAATTGATCCCCCAAACCACCAAATAGCTATAAACCAAACAAATAAACCAGTCATTTCAACAAAAATATCGATATAAAAAACCCTAAAACAACAAATATAAAAAAAATAAATCATTTCCCAAAAAAAACGACAGCTTTTTTGAAAAAAACTAGAAAATTTAGAAAACAAAATATTTTAAAAAAACCAAAAAAAATTTCATCCACAAACCACAAAAAAAAACCCAAAAAATAAACCATGTTATTTATCAAAAACAAAATATCGATATAAAAAATAAAAAAAACCCATATATAAAAAATTTAAAAAAAAATCCCAAAAGAACGCCCCGGATGTCAACAAAAAAACCAAATTTTAAGAGGCGGCCGCCTGGGCGGGGGAAGGGGGAACTCTCCTCCATATTATCCTTTTTCTCTCCCCGAAAACCCCGGGTTTCCCCCAAGGGAGAGGGAAAGAACAACTACAAAACCCCGCACAAACCCAAAATACAAATATAACGCCAAAAAAACCCCGGAAACTGCTGCTACAAAAGAAGGTACACGGAAAAAAGGAAACTGTGACGTGCCCTTTTTTGCTTTTTTCGGCGACATTCCAGTTCTTTATCTTGAGCCATCTATACATTTTAAAGACCAGCTGTACCCGTGTTTGTGCATGCGGGGATCAAACACCGGTGTGCATTAATAGGGGCGCGCAGTCAGTTTACCAATTTGTTTTTGTAAAAGTTGTTTCGTACACCAAAAAGTTGTTGGAATAAGGGGGAGAGTTTCGCGGTCTTTCAGGGACACCCAAATACTTGTTTTAGGCCCCACAAGGGGGGTTGTTCTAAGGGGGTTCTTAGATTTTTCGCAAACCAAAAAAAAAAAAGAAAAAAAAAAAAAAAAAAAAAACCTAACCTAACTTAACCACAAAATATATGTTATTTTTTTTTATTGTTATTTTTTTTTTTTTTGGTTTTCGCAAAATTAAACCCCAACAGCATTAGAACCACCCATTGTGCCAAGAAAAAATAGTCGGTGTCTCTGAAAAGACCGCGAAAAAACTCCCCCATTATTACCAAGTTGTTTTTGTAGTCTAATGAAACAGTCGTTTCGTAACTCAGCTCAGAGTTGAACTTTACACTAGAGACGAAACGACACCCGGGATGTACGAAAAAACTCAAAAACGTTACGAAACAACTAAAACCCAACCCGGGACGAACAACTTTTTTTACGAAACTCCCCGTAACCAATAGGTAACCTTTTCCTCACCCAGCGCTACTAAACCCACTACTCTACTATACTATAATACTACTACTACTACTACTACTGTGCTATATACTACTACTACTATACTACTACTACTACACTACTACACTACTGCGCGCTGCTGCTGCTGCACTACTACTACTGTACTACTGTATACGCTACTACTACTACTACTACTTACTACTACACTATCTTGAGGGGGGGACGTAGAAGAAATGAGGAAAAAGGAGGGAAAGAAGGGAAAAAGGGGAGAGGCAGAAGGACTAAGGATGGTAGTGAGAGGGGGAAGCAAAAGGGTTTTTGCGAGGGGGCAGTCATTACAGCGCCAGAGGGGAAAAAGGGTTAGGCTTAAAAAGGCAAAACCATAGGGGCAAGGGCTCCTGTTGAGAGTTCAGCGGTGAGTCCTGCCTAAAAGGGTGAAGGGGGAAGGAGGCATACCCCACGCGGGTTCGGGGGCGTTCTACGTGGACACGGTTTTTTCGCGAACGTGATAGTAATTACTCGGAATAACTGCGCGAGTAACCTCACTCGATCGTGAGAACGGGGGAGTAAAACCCACGCGAGGGGACATCCCGCGGCCAACCCGGCCCGCTGCCTGGGGTTTGCCGCCAAGGTGGCAAGGAAACTTACGGGATACGCACCCTGTTTCCGGCCTGCGCCCTGGGTGCCTCGCCGGGCCCCCCAGGATCCCCGGGCAGGGCAGGACTGCCCCACCCTTTTCAGGGGCCCTTTGGGGGGCCACTGGGGTGGGGCCAGGCATAGGGGCGGGGGGTGGGCCGGAGGTGGAAAATCTACCACTACGACGCCCTTTCTAGATACCCCCTTAGGGGGCTTCCCGGGGCCCCCCCGGAACCCCGGGCATTACGAGGGACCTACCACAGGGCCTTAGGACCCCCGGGGGAACCCCTACAGGCTTCCTTAAGGCGAGCAGAATGGGAGTTTCAGTGATTGACAAGTGCATGATAGGGCAGGCGATTAAAGGGCCCCTGGGGGACCTGTATCAAGCCAGGGACTCTAGGGGGACAGGGAGGGTTTGCCCCGGCATAGCCGGGGCTATTGCTAGCCTGGGGAACCAAGCTCCCCGTATCTCCGACGACACTAACGGGCATTGCCCGCTTACCTTTTGTAGAACTTGGAGATGGCGCCCTACCCGGCCCCCGACAGGTAGGGGTGCCAGGGTTTAGTTGTCATGCCACGCCAGCGACCGATTTGGGTAGAACCTTAGCGGGTTTTGGGGGGGCCGCTAAAAAAGGAGCTAACATTAACACCCCCCCGTTGAGCCCGCGTACGCATTTCCCTCCCCCCTTCGGAGTAGGGCGGCGTGGGGCTTAACAACTACTACTACTATTACTATACTACTACTACTACTACTACTACTGCTACTACTACACTACACTACTGAACTACTACTATACTACTACTACTACTAATACTCTTACTACTACTACTACACCTACTACTACTACTATGCTACTACTACTGCTACGACTACTAATACTATTACTATTATATTACTACTACTACTACTACTATTACTACTAATTCTACCACTACTACTACTACTATTACTACTACTACTACTGCTACTACTACTACTGATACTACTACTACTACTACTACTACTATTACTACTACTACTACTAATAATAATAATAATAATTCTACCACTACTACTACTACTAATTCTACCACTACTACTACTACTACTGCTACTACTACTACTACTACTACTACTACTATTACTACTACTACTATACTACTACTGCTACAATTAATACCACTATTACCATTACTACTACTACTCTACTACTACTACTACTACTACTACTACTACTACTACACTACTACTACTACTACTACTATTACTTACTAGTACTACTTTTATTACTACTACTACTGCTACTACTATTAACTACTACTACTACTACTACTACTACTACTACTACTACTACTACTTTTATTATTATTACTACTACTACTACTACTACTACTACTACTACTACTACTACTACTACTACTACTACTACTCTACTACTACTTTTACTACTACTACTACTACTACTACTACTACTACTACTCTACTACTACTACTACTACTACTACTACTACTACTAACTACTACTACTACTAACTTCTACTACTACTTTATTATATTACTACTACTACTACTACTAACTACTACTACTGACTCTACGACTGCTCTACTACTACTGCTACTACTACTACTACTACTACTATACTACTACTTACTACTACTACTTTTATTACTACTACTACTACTACTACTACTACTACTAACTACTACTACTACTACTACTTACTACTACTACTTTTATTACTATTACTACTACTTTGATTATTCTACTACTTTTACTACTTAGACCAGTACTATTCAACCTGGGTGGACGATCCACCTAAGGGTGGACGAGACTGAGTGAGGGGTGGACGGCTGTCTTGGGGTGGACAGGTGGGTGGACGAGATCATGCCCACGTGTCGGTATAGATAAGGGAAAATAAATATATGGTATAAAACAAGGGTAAAGGTATTTTACAAGTATAGGAAAATACATTGATTTAAACTGCAGTGAAAAAATGAAAGCAATGTAAAACAGAGGTGTTGTTTCTGTTTTGAAGTCTTCTGATACTGTATTGCTGGCTGGCAGTGGGCTGGCACATAGTGTGCAGACAGTCAGAGCAGACACATGGAGTAACGAATGTCCCCCTGGATTCCAGACACCTGGCTTTGATAACTGGTCTGTATTCTGGCACTGAGATGCTGTGCATGTGTGAGGCAGGTGTATCCGCTTCTTTCCTGTGGAATGACAGGAGTGAGGCAAATGTCCGCCTTGCCGCCATCACTTTTTCAAACGCTCTGTATGACTGTGTTATTGGACAAGTGTTTTAGATCAAAGTGATTGTGGAGCATCCGTCGGCAAACACCAAGATCACTGATCTTTGTTTTTGCCGTGATGCCAGTAATCTTTGCTGAGTCGCTGAGGTCCTGATGATGGCTTCTCGAGCGCTGCAAAATGCGAGAGCAAAGCCTTTTGGGACTTGAGGTCTCCTGGCTCAAGACCAAGGCCAGTGTTTGGAGACTTAACTAGATGAAGGCAGTACAGTCCCTGTTTCATTGCGTGGTGGGACGATGACATTGGAGATCTTGGAAGTTTTACAATACCTTGGTAGCGCAGTCCATATGACGGCGGGTCCGTCAGAAGTCTTACGGCGGATTGCATAGCCTCGGTTTTTGGACTCGCTCAGCGGGAGTATTTGGCGTTTGTCGGTCCGTGTGCAGGAGGACCTAAGAATCCGGATCTTCAGTCACTTGTGTCCCTTCCTTCCTCTATGGTTGTGAGACATGGACACTAATAGTGCTTGAAGATACGAATCAATGCCTTTGGTATTATTCTTCGGGGGGGGGAAGAATCATGTGGTATCGCTGATGATTACGTGTCAATCTAGCGATTGCAACCTAGACTAAATCGAGGCCTATTACCTGCATAGTCCGTCAGCGCCAAACTTGGGGCTATAGGGCATGTGGCACGCTCCCTGAAACCGATCCTTGCCATCGTGTGTATCTGTAAGAGACAATCGGCGTGGAGGCGGCCAAGGGTGCGCCACATCGCTCGTGGCGGGGCAAGTTGATGTGTTTCCTTGTCGAAGCTGCTTGGTTATGGAAAGAGCCTGCATGGGAACTCCACACGTTGGTGACCCCCGGGAGTGCGTCGTAGGGTGGGCGAGGCGAACGCGCCCCCCGTCGTATGCCCTCTAATGATAATGATGATTGACTTTGATGCAGGAAAACCTTGACTTACTATTTCAAGACATACCTCAGACTTTCCCATGATGGAACTGATCCATTCTGATGCCGCCAGATTGGGGAGCTTCCATTGGATTATTTCCTTAAAAAGCAAGTTTCCAAACATTTAGCCATCCTATGCAATGGCATTGCTAGGTTGTCCTGCCTGATGCCCTGCCTCCACAGACATCATGTCCTGTGTCCCGGCAAAGTTTTCACAAGCTTAGTTTTAATAAAGTCACAGAAAAGGAATGCCATCTGAAATTGTGATCCTCTTATGCGGGTTGCACTTGAAAATTGTCCTGATGGCCTCGATTTAAGCTGATAGCTCGACAATTGCAACAGCAGCCAAGCCACTGATTTTTTTGTTTCTGTAGGAAAAAGCTTTGTTTTCTGGATTAAACCAAATATAACGCATATTAGTGTAATTTTACTATGGTTTTCCTGAAGAAACATGCATTTGCGTGTAATTCCGAAGGTATGTTTTAATTTTTCCTTGTGGTAATATAGGTTTAACCTGCCTTGTTTATTATACAGAAGAATATGTACACTGTACATTTAAAATGAGAGTGAAGCTGCCTTTTCCTGCCTATATATTTTGTAGAATGATATTGTTAGATTTTGAATGTCAGAGCCGTGAGATTTTAAAGAGAAAAAAATTGTGGTGGACAGCTGTTAGCCAATCACTACTAGGGGTGCACGACATCAAAACAGGTTGAGGAGCACTGACTTAGACTATTCTACTACTACTACTACTACTACTACTACTACTACTACTACTATTTCGACTATTACTACTACTACTACTACTACTATTTCGACTATTACTACTACTACTACTACTACTACTATTTCGACTATTACTACTACTACTACTACTACTATTTCGACTACTACTACTACTACTACTACTACTACTACTACTACTACTACTACTACTACTACTACTACTACTACTATTTCGACTATTACTGCCGCGATGATATGTATGATATGTTGAGTATATGTTGATGCCTTGAGTAATTATGAAAAAAAAGTGTTATCTTGAGTGCGTTATCTTTGGTGGGTACGACACTCCAGTGTCGTAATGCAATGGCACACACACACACACACACACACACACACACACACACACACACACACACACACACACACACACACACACACACACACATGAACATTTATAATAGATAAATGAGGTAATATTGATGAAAATATAACAGAAAATAATAATAATAAATAGAGTTTACTGTACACGTGTTCCTGCTATGGTAATGGGGAAGCCTTGGAAACCCAAGCGATGATTTGTTACTGTTAGTCTTGAACTGTGCTTTCTCTTTAGTGTTATCAGATATAATTGTTCTGATTCTTGTATATTAGTAGTCGATGTTGTGATGTTGGCTGCAAGAAAGAACATATTGGCTCTTTGGCTATTTGTCTTAATTTATTGAAGAAAATAGACATTAGGTATTTAGTGTAAACCCAAGGCACAAGGGAATTACATCAGAAAGAAAAGAAATGGACGGTTGTGGCGTGACTGGAAGCACTAGTAGAACAATGTGTGAAATCCTAGTGACTGTAGTGGTCGTCATGGTCGTCAAGGCAATGCTGATACTATTGCTGATAATGATGACGGTCAGACAAGGGTTGCGATACTAATGTTACTAATAATATTAAAGATTTATGATTATGATTACAGCAATGATGGTGATTATGGTAATTGTAGTGACGAAATAGTATAATTGAGCATAATGATTAGTTTTGGACAGTAGCGCGAACACGCTCATGAAAGTAATCGTCCAGATCATTTCATCATTCCTGATTTGCTGTAGTCAGAGTGTAGCCATTATCGAGTGTATCAACAATAGGTTGTCACTTCTTGCATCCAGTCAGACGTTTTTTAATAATCAGCAATCAAAATCTGTAAATTCCCCGAGCTTCGAAAACGCTGCTGGCAACTGGCAGACGATGCGCCACGGCTCGGTGACGTCACTGAAGGTGGTCTCTTCCCGCCTAATCCAGAGCACGTAAACACAAGAGATAAATATAGTACTTGAAGAATTTTGGGTGTTCCTGATGATCCTTTTTTGCGATATGGTATAATCACATGCATCCTGTATGGGTGCAGCAGAAAGCTGTGCCTTTCACAGAATTTTGCACACGTATCAGCCCAATAGGCCTAGAATGGGTAAAAAATGTTGGTGCGTCGGACGGACGCTGGTGCGTTGGGGTGACGGTAGGAACGGAGTGGGTGTTTGGGTAGGTGGGGAAGGGGGTGGTGTTTGGTAGTGTGGGGGAAGGGTGGTTGTTGGTGGTGGGGTAAGTGTTGTGGTGGGGGAGTGGGTGGTGTTGGTGGTTGGGGATGGGATGGATATTGGTGGAGGGGTGAAGGATGGTGTTTGTGTGGTGGAAGGATGGGTGTTGTGTTGGGGAAGTGGGTGGGTGTTGTTGGGGGTGAGGAAGGGCATGGGTTTTGGTGGTGGAAGGAGATGGATGTTGGTGGTGTGGGAAACGGGAGTGGATGTTGGGATGTGGTGGGGAAGGGGATGGTTGTTGGAACTGGGGATGTGGGGTGGAAACATGGGTGGGGTGTTGTGGGATGTGATGGGTGTTGGGATGAAGTAGAGTGGAAATAATCAGATTCTTGAAGGACTCCAGCATCCCCTCTCTCTCCTCTCAAAAAATCTCTCTCTCGTCATTTCGGGATCATCTCTCTCTCTCTCTCGGTCCTCTCTCTCTCTCTCTCCTCTCTCTCGTCTCCTTTCCCCTGTTATTTCTCTCCATCTCCTCGGTGAACACCTACTCTGACGTCATCAATAATATTCGCGGGCCTGTTGAAAGGATTGAACTTTTTTTCGCGCGCTTTTTACAAAAGTAGTTTTTTTTACGGAAATAAGGCGTGGAATTTTTATTTTTGGGTAGATTAGTTGTTTTGCATGTACATTCAACATATTTATGCAAAGAAAAAATGGGTGTGGAGGATTACTTTAAGGTGATGCAGGTGTGCTGGTGGTGCTTGTTTGGAGGATTACTTTAAGGTGATGCAGGTGTGCTGGTGGCGCTTGTTTGGAGGATTACTTTAAGGTGATGCAGGTGTGCTGGTGGTGCTTGTTTGGAGGATTACTTTAAGGTGATGCAGGTGTGCTGGTGGTGCTTGTTTGGAGGATTACTTTAAGGTGATGCAGGTGTGCTGGTGGTGCTTGTTTGGAGGATTACTTTAAGGTGATGCAGGTGTGCTGGTGGTGCTTGTTTACTTGTGAGGGATGAGTGTTTGCTTGTTTACTTGTGAGGGATGAGTGTTTGCTTGTTTACTTGTGAGGGATGAGTGTTTGCTTGTTTACTTGTGAGGGATGAGTGTTTGCTTGTTTACTTGTGAGGGATGAGTGTTTGCTTGTTTACTTGTGAGGGATGAGTGTTTGCTTGTTTACTTGTGAGGGATGAGTGTTTGCTTGTTTACTTGTGAGGGATGAGTGTTGGCTTGTTTGAGATAGTTTTTTATCTATTGCTGATGAAGTGTATGTTGTGACCATGATTATAGAATGTTTTCCTTTATTCTATTGCTGGAGTTCCGTAAGCACTTTGGAAGGAAATTAGAAAGTAATTGTAGACCAGCTAAGTTAAAAGACTCCGTGGTGTAGTTGCTAGCGCGCCTTGCTACGAATCTGCGGGCCCTGGTTCGAATCCAGAACAGGACAATCGGCGGCCAGCCCAAACAGCTGTTCAGCCTTCCTTTCGGATTGGTCGCTGGGGAAATCTGGGGAAGGTAACTGTGGTAACCCGGGTGTCACAATAGTCCTGTGTCCCGGGGTAGCGGGTTGTCACTCACCACAGGCTCAAAGGCTAATGCCACGGAGATGAGCACCGAGGCCACGCGCAGCATAGGGCACGCCCCAATCTTTACATTGTAAGTTAAGAGAGCGAGTGAGGCGGAGATGAGCACCGAGGCCACGCGCAGCATAGGGCACGCCCCAATCTTTACATTGTAAGTTAAGAGAGCGAGTGAGGCGGAGATGAGCACCGAGGCCACGCGCAGCATAGGGCACGCCCCAATCTTTACATTGTAAGTTAAGAGAGCGAGTGAGGCGGAGATGAGCACCGAGGCCACGCGCAGCATAGGGCACGCCCCAATCTTTACATTGTAAGTTAAGAGAGCGAGTGAGGCGGAGATGAGCACCGAGGCCACGCGCAGCATAGGGCACGCCCCAATCTTTACATTGTAAGTAAAGAGAGCGAGTGAGGGGATGGAGTCTTTTCGTGACCCAAACTTTTTTTGTTTGACACTCTTCGCCTTAATTCTTAAGAATTCTACTGAAGTGTCTTTTGGAGTTCTCTCACTTCTGCAGAGCCATTTTATTTCTTTACCGTAAAGACGCTTTTCTAGTGACTGTAGGACAAAAAGTAACAAGGAAGTCAATGATCGACACTAAGGTAACATAATAACATAACCTGAACTATCCTATCCTAAAGGGCCATCACACGGGGCACATTTCTCGTGGATCTCGGGTCAAAAATCGTGAATGTTTGCCAACGTGGACCTACTGCCGTGGTCCTCCTATCCACTTAGAATCTTAGACTATGCTCCTATCACACTTGCCTCGCGCTCTCTCGTCATATCGTAGTCTTGACCGATGCATTTCCACAACAACAAAGATGGCTGACGTCCCTCTCCAAGCCCTAGTCTTCACTCAGAGTAATGTGTAACAGTGAAACTACAGATAATTCCTGTGTACTCTGCATTTACTACGAGCAGGGGAGGAATCATAGGGAGACTATTGACATATTTCCACTATGTATTTTGTCACGCGTTGCTGCGTATAAGGCTTTGAAGGATAAAAGTGTTTTCCCCTCAGCCTCGGAGCAGCCACGGCCCCGGCCATCACGGCCTGAGGGACGCCACGCTCATCCCCTTCCGAGGCAAAGGTGGGTGTGGCGAGCAGTCCTCCTCCACCTCCCATTGCAGGGCATATCGGCATAGCAATTGCATTGAAAATATTTGCAAAACAGTGACCTTGAAAATACTGGCATAGTAATGAAACTGAAAACATGGGCATATCAGTAACCTTGAAAATATCGGCAAAACTGACCTTGGAAATATCAGCAAAACTGACCTTGGAAATATCGGCAAAACTGACCTTGGAAATATCAGCAAAACTGACCTTGGAAATATCGGCAAAACTGACCTTGGAAATATCAGCAAAACTGACCTTGGAAATATCGGCATAGCAGCAGGGCATGTAGTACGGTACGGTACGGTACGAAATTACGGTACGGTACGGTTATTTAAGGGCTAAAAGTACGGTTCGATATTACGGTTCGATATATTTCTTCAAGTTCGGTACGGTACGAAAGTTCGATTTTTATTTCCGTACTTATATCGAACCATTTTCGTACCCAGCGCCCATACTGCCGCCGCCCATTGGGCGGTGGATGGGCGGTAGGGAATGGGAAGTGAGCCAGATTGACCCCATTAATTTAAAACACCACCGTGTGACTTCATTAGCCAGGTAGGAATTTCTTCTGCCAAGCTGCCTGGGTGTGACGTGGCAATGGGGATTATCCCTCAGCCTCCTAACCTCCGCGATCAGTCAAGGAGATAAGCAAGGTAGGGGTGGGTGCGTCGGCCCATTACTCACTACCCAACTGCATTTAATTAAAATAAGTTTTCTCAAGAACCTCTTCGCTGACACACAGCTCCATCTCGGATCTCCTCAGTCACCCTAGCAAGTCATTGCCTACACGACAACTCCTGCTTCCTCTGGCGGGCCTGGCAGTCTTGCACCGGATTTTTTTCTTAGATACTCGCAACGTGATCACACGGTAAGAGTTAATTGATATTCTGTGTGTGTGTGTGTGTGTGTGTGTGTGTGTGTGTGTGTGTGTGTGTGTGTGTGTGTGGTGTGTTGTTTGTGTGTGTGTGTGTGTATTTTAGTGTGTATGGTATGTGTAATTTAATATATATATATATATATATATATATATATATATATTATATATATATCTATATATATATATATATATATATTAATAATATATATATATATATATAGTATATATATATCTATATATATATATATATATATATATGCATATACATACACACAAATACATACACACATACCCACACACACACATATACATACACGACAAAAACACACACCACATTTTATATTATATATATATATGTATATTAAATCTATGTGTGCGTGTCTGTTTCTTTGTTTGTTGTTTATTTGTGGTTTGTGTGTAAATGTGCGTAAGTGCTGTTTTTGTTTGGCTGTGTGTGCTGCGTGTCTGTTTGTTTTGTGTTCGTGTGTGTGTGTGTGTGTGTGTGTGTGTCCGTGTCTTTCGTTTGTGTGTGTGTGCGTGCGTGGTCTGTTTGTTTGTGGTGTGTGTGCGTGCATGTCTGTTTTGTTTGTGTTGTGTATGTGTGCGTTTCCTGTTTTTTGTGTTGGTGTGCGTGCATGTCCTGTTTGTTTGTGTTTTGTGTATGTGTGCGTGTCTGTTTGTTTGTGTTGTGTATGTGTGCGTTGTCTGTTTGCTTGTTTGTGTGGTGTGGCGTACTTGTCTGTTTGTTTGTGTGCGTTTCTTTTTGGGGGTTTTTGTGTGTGTGTGCGTGTCTGTTTGTGTGTGTGTGTGTGTGGTGTGTTGTGTCTGTTTTATGTGTGTGTGGTGCGTGTCTGTTTGTGTGTGCGTGTGTCTGTTTCCTTTTGTGGTGTGTGCTTGCGTGTCTGTATGTTTGTTTGTGTGTCGGTGCGTGGTCGGTTTGTTTGTGTGTGCGTGCGTGTCTGTTTGTGGTGTGTATGCGTGTGTTTTGTTTGTGTGTGCGTGCGTGTCTGTTTGTTTGTGTGTGCGTGGCGTGTCTGTTGTTTGTGTGTGCGTGTCTGTTTGTTGTTTGTGGTGCGTGTGTTTGTTTGTGTGTGGTGCGTGTGTTTGCTTGTTTGGCGTGTGTTTGCTTGTGTGTGCGTGCGTGCATATCTGTGTGTTTGTGTGTGTGTGCGTGTGTTTGTTTTGTGTTTTGTGTGCGTGTCTTGTTTTTGCTTGTGTGTGTGTGCGTGGTGTTTGTTTTTTTTTGTGTGTGTGTGTGCGTGTCCTGTTTTTGCTTTTTGTGTGTGTGCGTTGTTTGTTTGGTGTTTGTGTGCGTGTCCTGTTTGCTTGTGTGTGTGTGCGTGTGTTTGTTGTGTTTTTGTGCGTGTCCTGTTTGCTTGTGTGTGTGGTGCGTGTGTTTGTATTGTGTGTGTGTGCGGGTCTGTTGTTTTTGTGTGCTGTGCGTGTCTGTGTTTGTGTGGTGCTGCGTTGTCTGTTTGTGTGTGTGTGCGTGTGTTTGTTATTGTGTGTGCGTGCGTGTCTGTTTTGTTTTGTGTGTTTGTGCGTGTGTTTTGTTTTGTGTGTGTGTGCGTGTCTGGTTTGCTTTGTGTGTGGTGTAGCGTGTGTTTGTTTTGTGTTGTGGTGCGTGTCTAGTTTGCTTGTGTGTTCTGTGTGCGTGTGTTTTGGTTTGTGTTTGTGTGCGTGTCTGGTTTTGCTGTTGTGTGTGTGCGTGTGTTTGTTTGTGTTTGTGTTCGTGTCTGTTGCTTGTGTGTGTGGTGGCGTGTGTTTGTTGTGTGTGTGTGCGTGTCCTGTTTGTTTGTGTGTGTGTGCGTGTCTGTTTGTTTTGTGTGTGCGTGCGTGGTCTTGTTTGTGTGTGTGGTGCGTGTGTTTGTTTGTGTGTGGCGTGCGTGTCTGTTTTTGTTTGTGTGTGTGTTCGTGTGTTTGTTGTGTGTGTTCTGTGTCTGTTTGTTTTGTGTGTGTGTGCGTGTGTTTGTTTGTGTGTGGTGTGCCGTGCAACTATGTGTTATTTTGTGTGTGTTGCGTGTGTTTGCTTGCGTGTGCGTGCGTGCATATCTGTGTGTTTGTGTGTGTGTGCGTGTGTTTTGTTTGTGTTTGTGTGCGTGTCCTGTTTGCTTGGTGTGTGTGTGCGTGTGTTTGTTTGTGTGGTGTGTGCGTGTGTTTGTTTGTGTGTGTGTGCGTGTCCTTTTTGTTTGTGTGTGGCGTGCTTGTCTGTTTGTTTTGTTGTGCGTGTGTTTGGTTGGTGTGTGCGTGCGTGTTTGTTTGTGTGTGCGTGCGTGCCGTCCTGTTTGTTTGTGTGCGTGCGTTTTTTTTGTTTGTGTGTGTGTGCGTGCGTTTTTGTTTGTTTGTGTGTGTGTGTTTTCCTGTTTGTGCGTGTGTGTGCGTGCGTGTCTGTTTGTTGTTGTGTTGTGCGGGGTCTGTTTTTTTTGTGTCTGTGTGTGCGTGCGTTCCTTTGTTTGTGTGTGCGTGCGAGTCTGTTTGTTTTTTGTGCGTGCGTGCGTGTCTGTTTGTGTGTGCCGTGCGTGCGTTCTGTTTTGTGTGTGCGTGCGTGCGTGCGTGGGGGTTTTTTTGGTTTGTTGTTTGTGGTGTGTGCGTGCGTGCGTGCGTGCGTGTCTTTTGTGTGTGCGTTCGTGCGTTGTCTGTTTTGTTTGTTTTTGTGTGTGTGTTTGTGTCTGTTTTTGTTTTTTGTGAGTGTGCGTGTCCCCTGTTTGTTTTTTGTGTGTGTGTGCGTGCGGTGTCTGCTTGTGTGTGCGTGCGTGCGTGTCCTGTTTTGTTTGTGTGTGCGTGCGTGCGTGTCTGCATGTGTGTGCGTGCGTGCGGTGTCTTGTTTGTTTGTTTGTTGGTGCGTGCGTGCGTGTCTTTGTGTTTGTGGGTGTGTGTTGTGTGCGTGTCCTGTTTTTTTGTTTTTGTTTTGGTGTACACACAAACAACGTGTCTGTTTGTTGTGTGTGTGTGTGTGTGTGCGTGTCTGTTTGTTTGTGTTTGTGTTTGTGGGGAGGGAGAGGTCGTGCGTGTCTGTTTTTTGTATGTTTGTGGTGTGGTGTGTCTGTTTTGTTTGTTTGTGTGTGTGTGTGTGCGCGTGTCCTGTTTTGTTTGTTTGTTTTGTGTGTGTGTGTCTGTTTGTTTTGTTTGTGTGGTGTGTGCGTGCGTGTCTGTTTGTTTGTTTGTTTGTGTATGTGTGTGTCTGTTTGTTTTGTGTGTGTGTGTGTGTGTGCGCGTGCTGTTTGTTTCTATGTTTGTGTGTGTGTGTGTGCGCAGTGTCCTGTTTGTTTGTGTTTATGCGTGTCTGTTTTTTTGTGTTGTTGCGTGGTTTGTTGTTTGAGTGTGTGCGCGTGTCCCGGTTTTGTTTGGGTGTTTTGTGCGTGTCTGGTTTTTTGTGTTTGTGCGTGTTTTTGTTTGTTTGTGTTTGTGTGCGTGCGTGTCTGTTTGTTGTTGTGTTTGTGTGCGTGCGTGTTTGTTTGTTTGGTGTTTTGTGTGCGTGCGTGTCCTGTTTGTTTGTGTTTGTGTGCGTGCGTGTCTGTTTGTTTGTGTTTTGTGTGTGTGTGTGTGCGCGCGTGTCGTTTTTGTTTGTATGTTGTTGTGTGTGTGTGGGTGTGTGTCTGTTTGTTTGTGTTGGTTTGTGTGTGCGTGCGTGTCTGTTTGTTTGTTTGTTTGTGTTGTGGGCGCGTGTCTGTTTGTGTTGTTTGTTTTGGTGTGATTGTGTGTGTGTGTGTCTGTTTGTTTTGTGTTTGTTTTTGTAGTGTGCGTGCGTGTCTGTTTGTTTGTGTTTTGTTGTGGTGTTTGTGCGTTGTCTGTTTGGTTTCGTTTGGTGGTGAGTGCGTGTCCTGTTTTGTTTGTTTTCTTTGTGTGTGTGTGTGCGCGTGGTCTTTTGTTTGTGTTTGTGTGTTGCGTGGCTGTCTGTTTGTTTGTTTTGTTTTGTGTGTGTGTGCGCGTTCTGTTTTTTGTGTTTGTGCGAGTCTGTTTTTGTTTTGTTTGTGTGTGTCTGCTTGTTTGTGTTTGTGCTTGTCCTGTTTGTTGTGTTTGTGCGTGTTCCTGTTTGTTTGTGTTTGTGGGCGTGTTCTGTTTGTTTTGTGTTTGTGCGTGTCTGTTTGTTGTTGTTTGGGTGCGTGTCTGTTTTGTTTATGTTTTTGGTGTCGTGTTTTTCTTATTTTCTTTATAAAATTGTTGTTTTTCACAGAAATTCGTCATGGGACGTCTCGAGAGTTTATTGGCGTTGAACTCTTCTCTATGAGCGAAGAACTCCGCAGATGCCTCTCATGGAATGTTGATTACATTCATACACGCCAAAACGGGTTCAGAGCTACCTCAAAACCTTTAAAAAAAATTGACCACCTGCAAAAGAGACATCCAGAAGAAGACAAGAAACTCCTGAACATGATGCACGTACCAATTCAAAACTCGGCGAACACTCGCGCGACAACCACTCTTTCACCCCTATTTATGGCCCCACTCTCCTGCGTTTTGGTAAATGATTCGTTTTCGCCCAGCAAGACAACCGAGGTGACTCCGCCTAATTGCACATGCGTCAGGGCACCGCAATGCAGGAGCTTTCTTGTGTTGAGCGCAGTCCCGTCCTATGGGTTGCCCTTTAAGACTACTATTCGGCTTTATGCAGCAAACACAGCTATTCTTCCAAAAAATAGCGTCGCCACACTTGCGACCACCCCGTGGGATCTGATCCCCTTACCGTCACCGGGCTGTTCGCTCCTTACACCCCTTGATGCTCGCCGCATACACCCCTGCCGCTTGCGCATCCGAACGTGAGTTCAGTGGCATGCGGCATGGTGTGTGGTGACACCGCTAGCTCTCTGTACGATCGCCGTTGGGGCGTCCCTGGTTCTTGGCGTGAATGACTTCACTCGCCACGTCATTCCGCGTGCACAGCTGCCCGTCGTCCACTGCTGCGTAAAAGAAATGACAGCAAGGGCAACGGGACCGTATATAGGGTCAAAATTAATCAATTTGTTTGGAGAACTTGGAATACTACGAAAGGCAGAATTTATTCATTAACTGATAATGGCTCTATGTAATAAAGTAGGTCAACCTCATTCAGGATCATGCACAGAATCCTGATGACCGCGGGGAACAGTTAAGGAGCCGAGTGTGACCGGCAAAAAACAGGCGAGGAAGAACTCGAGGGACAGAGAACTGCTCACAATTCCGCTAGAAGAAGTTGGTAATGCTGTTTCACTTAGAAGCGATAGTGTCGCATCAGGAGGTGCGCTTTGCATACCTGCAACTGTGTGTGCATGATGTTCTTACAACACGACAAAAGATAATCAAGAGCCTACTCAACAAAGTCCGCAAAATAGTTAACAAAGACACACACGTGCAAAATATGCGCTGATTTTCAAAATAGCTCTGTGGTCACCCAAAACTTGACTGTGAAACGAGGTGGGGACCCACACGCGATAGGCTTGGAGAGTATGGCTGATAAGAAATCATTTTTGAATCAAATTGGTTTGGCCATGAATCCTATTACTTCTGGAAGAAGATTGGTAACAAATAAGCGGTGAACGGAACTTTAAGCCCCTTCGGGATGCGCCCTTCGTGATGCCGCCCTGCGTGACTCGCCCTTCGTGGATGCGCCTTCGTGATGCGCCCTTCGTTGATGCCCCTTCGTGATTCGCCCTTCGTGATGTCGCCCTTCGTGATGCGACATTAACGTTGCAACTGAAAATCTCATTGCTGTGGAATTCTTTGTTAGTGGTTGAAAATGCAAATTAAGACTCACAAGAAGTGCTGCAGCCATCTCATCGTTGTTCCTTCAGGCCATGGAAAGACGAGACCCTCTCTGCTAACCAACCCTGCCTTCCCTCGGCTGTACATGCGATAAAAAGGTACAGCGTCCTACTTACTGAAGCACGATAAACAAACCAGCACAACTCATCTCCTCGGACTATGGAGGAGATTTCTGCAATGAACCTTCTACTTCGTTGACCTTGGAAATTCCTTCACGAGTGTGATGGCGATGGAAGGAGACAGTGTGTCTATAATATTGTCGAGCACCTACTGATTGTAGTGATATAAAGCATAAAGACTTGCCGTTGCTGAGCAAGGGAGTGAGGTGCTGAAAGCATCCACAATGTTCGCTAACACATCACGTTTTTAAATGAGTGAAGACATTTTTGCAGTGGTGGCACCATCACAGAATAGTGGCGATCACAAGAACTGCTGAAGTGGCTATTGCTCGGCCTGTGAATGCCACTGTTTAAAGAACATTCTCTGGGTTTCGCTACATCCTACACGATCTAAGGTTTCGGATTGAAGCAAGATAGTGTTGATGCCATCATGATTTCCATGTATACTAAACTACATAAACCATAAATTACGTGTATATATTAATATATCTATAATATATATAGATATATTATATATTTTATTAAAAATATATATTATATATATATTAACTATATATATATATATAAAATATAATATACTATATATATTATTAACTATATATATAATATATACATAATATTATGTATAGATATCTATTTATAATATATAATATTATTTATAGATTATATTATATATATAGTTATTATATATATATATATATAGTATATATATATATATTATCTATATATATATATATATTATAATATATATATATTTTTATATATATTATATATTATCTATATATATATCTTTATATATTATATATATATATATATATATATATATATATAATATATAATATATATCATATATATATATATATAGTATATATATATATATATATATAGTATATTAATCTATATATAATATCTATATATATACTATATATATATATATAAATAAATTTTATATATATATATATCTATTATATATATATATATATATATATATATAATAATTCTATATATATATATATATCTATATATCTATAAATATATATATAGAGTTATAATATATATATATATATATATATATATATATATATCTATATACTATCTTATCATATATTATATAGATATATCTATAAAAATTAAAAAAATATATCTCTACATAATTCTATATATATCTATATATATATATAAGTTTAATATAACTATATATATATATATATATCTATCGATATATATCTATATATAATATATATATATCATATATATATAATATCTATCTTATAGATATAGTTTTAATGATTTGTAAGTCTTTGTAGTCTCCTTTGGTATAGGAGGTAACTAATGACATGTTGTAGTATATAGAGATAAATGGGTAAAATTATTAGGTGTTGTATTACTACCTGCAAAAGTATGTGTATATAAGCACAATGGAAAATGCTTAGTAATTTTGTCATTATTGATTTTGTTTATGACAGTCAAATATTTTTGGGTACGAAAAAAAATTGTTCGTGAATTACGGTAACGAAAATTCTCGTACCAGTAAGGTACGATACAAATATTCAGGTACGTTTACGGGAATTAACGGTACTGTATTTATCTGAGGTACGGAATTACGAACAATATTACCGTACCGTACCGTACTACCTGCCCTGCAATAGGCATGACCTTAATAAAATCTCATCTGGGAACCATCCCGTAGTTTTCTAAATGTTTCTTCACATTTACAAACCATTACTCTTATGTACAATTGGATTGTCTCCTCCTTTATTTTGACCTCTCTTACCGTGTGCTATTTCTCATGATTTATTGACGTTCATTCATCACTACTTATTCTATTTCAGGAATTACATATTTTCATCCTTGTTCTCTCTACCTTACCTTGTATCACACACTGACGCCCCTTTTATAATCTTCATGAATGACTGCTTCAATGCACGTACGTAATAATATTCCTTTCCTCTTTAAAGGCTTTGTCTTAACCTGTCTTTCTCTCTCGCCCTTCCTCCTCTATTACACACTTACAATGGCGGTATTTATCTCGTAAGTCTTTCTGCCTCGTTGTGTTTGCTATCATTACTTTCCTCCCACACTCTCTCTCATTGTGTTTTACTGGCGGTGTTCAGCCATTCTCAAGCGTCGTAGTTATACCGCCTCGCCGGCTGCCCGAGCTGAATCATTGGCGGTCTTGGCGCGGGTGGTGATGAACGGCAATATTAATGTTTGCGTTGTGGAGGGCTGGTGCTATGGAGGCAGGGAGGGAAGGAGAGAAGGCGGGACTGTATAAGTGAACACCTATTACTCATTAACATGCTGTCGATTAAACCTCTTTTAACTGTGCCCAGAAAATACAGACAAGCCCTGAGAGAGAACCCGACAGGATGACAGACACCTAGACTTTGCCACCTTTTTCCCCTACTCTAGTTTAATATTTCTGTCGTTGAGTCGTGAATTATATCTTCTCATAGTTCTATTTACTAAGGAGAGACTTAAGCCTGGGAGAAGTTTTACTTTTTGTTAGTAATTAGACGCGTGATGGTCTGCAGTGCAGTCCTTCATCTTTATTTATAATGTGTGCAGGATCCTCTTATAGCACTGGGAATGCATTTAGGGCGTCCTGCTCCTGGTGTTTGGTGTGTCTTGGCATCCCTCCCGTGTGTCTGGCTCTTGGGGTCCCTGAGATCTCTTCAATTCCCTGGCATAGAAAGATAACGTGACGTGTATGTAGATGTTAGCAGCTAGATCTTTATTTATCTATTGACTTATAATTGTTGATGTTATAGAGTCAAACCGTTCATGTTAGCCTACGAGTCAAGGGAGGCATTGGCGGTAAGGGTTCTCGCAGTGTCCAAATACGATGCCTTGCTAATGTATCAGAGTGTTAAATAATAAGATAGGCACAGATAGGTATCTGAAGATAAGATACAAGGCATAATTTTATAAAATTCGCACAATCACTCTCATTCTCAGTCACGAAACTTTATATTTCTGTAACCCTGTATTTTATCTATTTACATAATTATTGCTTTACTTATTATATTATATATATTTTAGTTTTTGTTTATGTGTGTGTGTAAGGTGCCCAGTTCTGGGTCCAGGGTAAGGCTTAGTGAACGTGGTGTCTTTTATGAACGAGTCGAGTGCACGAGTCCAGTTATGGACGCGGCCGCTGCTCTGATTACTCTTAGGCGGGGTTCACACTACACGTTTTTGCTGTCCGTGTCTACGTGGGCGTGGCGATCAGTGACGTCACAGTGACGTCGCCCCGCCACTCCCGCAGCCACGTAGAAAGAATTGGGAGCTCCGAATAATGGGAGCTGAGACGCGCGTCTCAAGGTCAGTGACGTCATCACTGCTCCAGCAATGTGGTGGTCGCGGGGAGCCTGTGTTCACATTACACCGGCAGGAAGTGACGTCACTGTGACGTACTGTGACGTCACTGATGACAAGATGCACGTAGACTACGTCCAGCAAAAACGTGAAGTGTGAACCGGGCATATTGTTGCTGCTTTGTTATTGGCGCCAATATTGATTGGAATAGAAACAAGAAAGAATAGAAACAAGGTGACAAAGATGCCTTTGGACATGAGAAAGATTTGGAAAGGAAAGAAACTAGGTGTCACTCAACATTTGTCCTACCACGAGTGGTATCAGTCGGCAAAGGACAAATGTTGAGTGACACCTAGTTTCTTTCCTTTCCAAATCTTTCTCATGTCCAAAGGCATCTTTGCCACCTTGTTTCTATTCTTTCGCAATCTTTCCCATGTCCACACTAGCCTTGTTTCCCTTCTTCTTGACACTTCTTGATCTACAAAACAACACCCGCAAGAGTCATCTTCCCTTTTTCATGTCTTCAGGGCTACCCTGAAGCATTTTTTACTTGTAACTAATGTTTACCAGCGTTAAATGAAGTGTAATCTCTATTGTTGTATCATTAGTTACACAGTAGGAAGTCTCGTCTACGTACAGGAAGGAACAGCCAGCGTCTGTGTGAAATACTTTGACGTTATTTGCCGCATTTTGGTTCACTACACAAAAGAGGCGTCGCTGCTTCTCCTACTGATGCCGCTGGACATTTGGTGACACACGTTGAGCGGTGCTGCTTAGTGAGTCTCGCCGCGGAGATAGTCATCAGTGACAGATTCTGTGCAGTGTGTTGAGATGCACCACCGGGAAGGCCAAGACAAAAGATAGACGGGAGCCACACAACATTGTCACGGAGCTTGTCTTCCTCTCAGTCCTTCAGCAGACATGAGGTGATAAAGTATTCAGTGCCTAGCAGACCACGGGTTGGACTGTGACATAAAAAATGCCATAGTGTATCCTCCCATTTTTCAGTCATTACTCACTCCCTAAGTGATGGAATATTCACTTCGTGGAATCCCCGAATTCGCTTCGTGTCCTGGTGGAACGCGACGTGATTTTTGGACAGGATGCTTGCAGCCTGTGTTGATATCAAAGAAGGGCGTTTGACTCAGTGCATCGTGAGTTCACATTGGATCTTCTGCGACTTCGAGGATCCTGCAAGGACTATTGGTTGATAACTGGTCTGTATTCTGGACTGAGAGTGCTGTGAAGTGTGGAGTGAGATGTAATCCAGCTTCGTTCCTGTGAATACAGGGAGTGATGGCAAGGGTGCGTCCTGCCCATCACTTTCAACGCTTCGTATGGACTGGGTATGGGACCAAGGTTGTAGATACAAAGTGATGGGAGCATCCGTCAGCGGCAACACCAAGATCACTGATCCTGCTTTTGGCCGATGATGCAGTACATCTTTGCTGAGGCGCTGGAGGTCCTGGTGAGGCTCTCGAGGGCGCTGCCACAGTGTAGGAGGCAACGCCTTTGGGACGAGGTCTCCTGGCTCATATGACCAAGGTCAGAGTGTTTGGAGACTTAATAGATGAAGCAGTACAGTCTGTTTCATGAGTTGGGGCGGAGGACATTGAGATCTTGGAAAGTATTTACATACCTTGGTAGCGCAGTCCATAATGCCGGTGGGTCACGTCAAGAAGCCTTACGGCGGATTGGCATAGCCACGGTGTTATGGACGCGCTCAGCCGGGAAGTATGTGGGCGTTGTCGGTACCTGTGCAGGAGGACAAGATCCGGATCTTCAAGTCGTGTGATCCCTGTCTTACTCTATGGTTGTGAGACAGGGCACTAAACAGTGACTTGAGAGGACGATCAATGACTTGAGTAATAAAGTGGTCATTCGCAGAATCATAGTGTATCGCTGGGATGATTATGTGTCAAATCACCGATGCACCATGAGACTGAACGGAGGCCTATTACCTGCATAGTCCGTCAAGCGCCAACTTGGCTATATGGTCATGTGGCACGCTACTGAAAACGATCCTTCCCATCGGGTTGTAATCTGTCAAGAGACATTTCCGGCGTGGACGGAGGAGGCCGAGGGGGACCACAAGGCTCGTGGCAGGGGCAGTTGATGTTTCTTGTCGCGAGCTGCTTGGTATGGGAAAGGAGCCTGCAGGGGAAACTCACGCGTGGTGACCCCCGGGAGTGGAGGACGTAGGGTGGGCGAGGGCGACGCGCCCCCCCGCGTATGCCCCCAAATGATTGATACGATGATGATATGGGCTGCTCCCTGTCGTTGTCATCGGTCCCAATACTAACTGGACTGTGCAGTGTGTTTTACTGTAGGAGTCGGTAAGCCCCCACCACACATTCACACCACACTACAGGTTAATGTCAATTGGTACTTTGAAAAATGATGTAGAGGTCAAATGTCCCCAGGGGTTTCGTCCCCAAAGTCCAGTATGGGACCCTAGTCAAATGGGGACCCACAAGTGATATGGTACTCAAAATCAAACTGGACACTGACAAAACGGGACCTAAATATCGTCAGAGAGATAAAAAAAAAAGAGAGAATGGAGAGGAGAGACTGTATGCGAGTGTAATAGGCAACTATTTATACTTTTAAGTTGCCGCCTCATTGTGTGTAGAACAGAGTAGTGACCTCTAGCGGCGCCCACTTGCGGACAAGGTGAGCGTGGGTCAGCCGCCAAGTCAAGTAGTTCTCTCAGTGTTGCCGCCGGGGTCAGACGTGGTCTCAGTGCTTAACGTCTTGGCGGCAGCTGATGTTGTACCAATAACTCATCATTAATTACACATAAAGATACAACACAAGTGTATTCTTCCTCCCGAACACACACACGCAACGGTACGCGACCAGGCGCGTCCATAAGGGCGTGATTCACCGAACCACGCAACACGTGCCTTCCGCCATTTCACCGCTCAGGCCTATACCGCCACGCTACCTACAACCACTGATCTATATAACATGGATCGCGGATCTGGGCTAGCTGTGGCCGAGATACTGAAGTCACCAGCCGCCATCTTGAAATAACCAAAACAAATACATGGGCCGGCCAGGCAGTGGCTGGGTGTTGGCTGCTGGTATGTGATAGCCTATATTACCACCTACTACTACTATTAACACCTACTACTACTACTACTATTACCACCTACTACTACTATTACCACCTACAACTACTATTAACACCTACTACTACTACTACTAAACTTCCAACCTAGGTGCATTCCGAAACCTTCCAAGTCATTTATTTACGGTGATACACAGACAACAGGTGTGTTGCGAGGCCGTACAGGTGTGTAGTGACAGGTGTGTTGCGAGGCCGTACAGGTGTGCAGTGACAGGTGTCTTGCGAGGCCGTACAGGTGTATAGTGACAGATGTGTTGCGAGGCCGTACAGGTGTGTAGTGACAGGTGTGTTGCGAGGCCGTACAGGTGTGCAGTGACAGGTGTCTTGCGAGGCCGTACAGGTGTATAGTGACAGATGTGTTGCGAGGTCGTACATGTGTGTAGTGACAGGTGTGTTGCGAGGCCGTACAGGTGTGTAGTGACAGGTGTGTTGCGAGGCCGTACAGGTGTGTAGTGACAGGTGTGTTGCGAGGCCGTACAGGTGTGTAGTGACAGGTGTGTTGCGAGGCCGTACAGGTGTGTAGTGACAGGTGTGTTGCGAGGCCGTACAGGTGTGTAGTGACAGGTGTGTTGCGAGGCCGTACAGGTGTGTAGTGACAGGTGTGTTGCGAGGCCGTACAGGTGTGTAGTGACAGGTGTGTTGCGAGGCCGTACAGGTGTGTAGTGACAGGAACTACCACGTGTAGGCCTCGCGGCCTCTTGTAGCTTCCTTATTTTCTTATGTTCTTATGACAGGTGTGTTGCGAGGCCGTACAGGTGTGTAGTGACAGGTGTGGTGTATGTGGTAAAGCGAGAGGCTAAGAGTGCAGTGTTAGCCGCCGAGTGTGTGTGTGTCTGACCTAATGAGCGAACGCGCAGTTCTCGTCCACTATAACGGCGCCAGCCCCGTATCGCCGCGGCCACGGGTACGGCGCGAGCCACAGTGGTCCATAGAAGCTACTTTCGGGGATTACAGGAAGTTTAAATTTATCAAAAACCTTTGGCCTAATCAAAAAACCTTTCTTAATTAGGTATATTGAATTGAAAGTAGTTAGTTTCGTACACTGATTTTGAGTATTTTCGTACATACCTGGTGTCGTTTCGTAACTCTAGTAGTCAAGTTCAACTCTGAGCTGAGTGTACGAAACGACTATGGTTTCATATAGACTACGAAACAACTTTTGGTAATAATGGACGAGAGTTTTGCGGTCGTTTTAACCCGCCGGGTGCTGCCCAATTTTTTACCTTTGAACTACGCCAGTGCTGGCCAATTTTCGATTATTTTTATTTATTTTATTTGTGGTCTATTGTAAACAATATAATGACAAACAAACCCTTAACAAATTTATTTTCATGTCAAAATTAGCTATGCACATTTTTTGATACATTCGTTTTTTTTATCCATAGAGTTTAGTTTGAGTGTTGAGTGTATCGATTGAGCCTTATCCACATGCTATAATGTTGCCACATCGCTCAAAGGGTGCATGTGTAACCCTATGTGGAAATGGAAAATAATAAGCGATTCGTTTTACACCAAACAATTCGAGAGAGGATTCGTTTTACACCAAACAATTCGAGAGGGGATTCGTTTTACACCAAACAATTCGAGAGGGGATTCGTTTTACACCAAACAATTCGAGAGAGGATTCGTTTTACACCAAACAATTCGAGAGAGGATTCGTTTTACACCAAACAATTCGAGAGGGGATTCGTTTTACACCAAACACTTCGAGAGGGGATTCGTTTTACACCAAACAATTCGAGAGAGGATTCGTTTTACACCAAACAATTCGAGAGAGGATTCGTTTTACACCAAACAATTCGAGAGAGGATTCGTTTTACACCAAACAATTCGAGTTGAGTCGAGTCAATTCGAATCACAACGAGTCTTCGATCACTCGTTATGACAATTACTCCCCTTGACTCGACTCAACTCGACTCGCTTGGTGTGAGTGTAGCCTTATCCACATGCTATACTGTTGCCACATCGCTCAAAGGGCGCATGTGTCACCCTATGTGGAAATGGAAAATAATAAGTGAATAGTTTTGCCCAAATTAATTTTTAATTATGCCGACGTAGATCTACGTCGCTGGCACCCGACGGGTTAAGAGACATCAACTATTTTTTCTTGGCCTACAATAGGTGCTTGTTGCAATGGAGATAGTTTTATTTTGCGCAACTCAACCCCCCCCCAAAAAAAAAATAATAATAATATTAATGAAACCTAACCTAACCTTATAGGTTTTAATGAAACCTAACCTAGCTAACCTTAAAAGTTTTAATGAAACCTAACCTAACCTTATAGGTTGTAATGAAACCTAACCTAACCTTATAGGTTTTAATGAAACCTAACCTAACCTTATAGGTTTTAATGAAACCTAACCTAACCTTATAGGTTGTAATGAAACCTAACCTAACTTTAACCACAAGGTATACTTTTTTTTTCTTTTTTTTCTTCGCAAAATAAAGCTATCTCCATTAGAAACAAGCACCGCTTATTAGGAAGCGCTATGATCATTTGTATCATAACCGCACTCAGGTCTCTTCCGTTCCCCACTAATTGTTAACAAGTATAAAAAAATATACTTATATCTATATCTACTTATATTAAAAAAGTATACATATCCACCTTCTATTTTTTTAACTAGTAGTTGGATGACTGGAGTGGTAGATGGGCTGGGTGGGGTGGGTTGGTGTGTTTGGGGGGTGGGTGTGGTGTCTGGTGGTGTGGGTGGGGTGTGGGTGTGTGTGGTGGGTGTGTGGTGTTGGTGTGTGGTGGTGTGTGTTGGTGTGTGTGGTGTACTCACAGGTGGAAAGATTTGCCACATCCAGGTCCTGGTCTGTTTGTACAGGACATAGCAGCACAGCTTGGCATGACGAGGCGATAACACAGCCAGACAGCAAGCACAGCTTAGCATGACGAGGCGATAACACAGCCAGACAGCAACGCGAGCCGCAGAAACAAGGCTTTGTTTTGGTTACGGCAAGATGGCGGACAGTTGGAACCAGTGCTGAGCCAGGCTTCCGCGATCCATGTTATATAGATCAGTGCCTACAACCCATCCTACCACGGTGACTACGAGGACAACAAGCTATAAGCCAGCGTAACATTGGCGGCAGTCAACGGTGGTCTTGGTTCGTGTGTTGCCTTTTCATCTGTGTGTGTGTTGCTGGTCGAGCCAAGGGACCTCGTGGCCACTTTCACGATTGCTGCTGTCCTGTGCCGCTTGATATTGGCTGCAACTACCTGTCGTCGTCTCCCGCGATTGACCTCCCATCCACGACGCCTGTGCTGTTCCCTTCGGTTTGCTCCTGCCGGTTCCAGTCCTGCTGTCTAGCCTCTGAGTCCTACTTCGGCTCCACCTACATCGCCTGCTGCTGTGCTCTGCTGTCCAGCCACGCCGCCCTCCGTCGGCTAGCTTCTGTCTGCTGTCTGGCCTTCCTTCCACGCCCGTGCTTTGTCTCTTGCAGCGCCTTATTCAGACGTCACCAGCGTGCCGTTCACTGCGGTTGCATTCCTGGCCACGACCTCGGCATCGTCACCGCGCCCCAAGCCCTGCAGTACTTGGTTACGCGGGATTTGCGAGTGTTCCGTTACTAAGGTTATTTTTGTGATCTTTTTGTTGTCATTTTCATTACATACCACGCGGACATTTATGTGGTATTTTTCTCTAGCCAATGCGTTATTTTTCTTGGCCTCTTAACTTTTGTGAGTGCTGTTTTGTGTGATTGTTCTTTTAGTGTAGATTCCAGTGCCTTGTGTTCCAGAAAATACTTTGTCACGCCATTTTTTTTTTTCATGGCGTAGTTGTGCCCGGCTGTCGTCAGGCTCCCTTCCCTGTGCTCGCCTGTGATTGGCCCAGGCATCAGCCGATTCCCTAACACGTGTTCAACCCCCCCCCCCCAATTCTCTGGCTGCAAGACAAGGCCTGACCGGCTTATCTCTCTGTGCCCACCGCGCCCAGAGTGACCTGACGCGCATCCCCCCTCCCCCCCCTTTGCCCTGACCTTCCCGTCAAGTCAAGGTTTCGTCCACGTGGTCTGCCATCCCCCCCCCCCCAGCCCAGCCGCCTGCCCTCCTCTCTCCCCCCTTCCCCCGCGCCGCTGTTCGCAAGCCTCCCGCCTCTCGGAAACGCTTGGACGGCGCCCATCACCCACATTCCTCCAGGTGACTGACTGGATACATATGACTTTCTGCAGTTACGTGAGTGTGTTTTCCAGACCTTCCATTCTGTGCTTCGTCACAGGCTTGTAAATTTTATTGGTTATTAGATTATTTACTGATATATTATATATGATTATATATTATATTATATATATATATATTATATATATAATATATATATATATATATATATATATATATATATTATATATATAATATATATATATATATATATATATATATATATATATATTATATATATATATAATATATATAATATATATATATATAATATATTATATATATATTATATATAGATATATATATATATATATATATATATATAATAATTTTTTTTTTTTTTTTTTTTTTTATATATTATTTATTTATTTTGTAGGGTCTTTCAGCTCACTTGCAGTCTTTATTTCCGTGTCATATGTCTCTGCTGTGTTTTCTTTCTTTCTCCATGACCCTCACATTAGGCCTTGCCCTCTGTTGCTTGTGAGCCATTATCCTATCGCACGGTAGTCTTCTTTCAGTTCATCTTCCCATTTTCCGTGTGCGTTCCCGTTTTCTTTCTCCCTCACGGGCTACCACTCATCATACCATGGTTTCCCTGGCTACTTTTGTGCCTGATTTGCTTCTCTCTCTGTGTATATACTAGCGTTTCTGGTTTTTGCCTATGGTTCACGAGGACGCTGCTTTCGTCAGAGTGTTGCGATCACGCACTGTTGTTCCTTTCGGTTCAGTTCAGGAACTCTCATTCACTATGGCTCCTAATGATCCTGAGTTGCATGCCCCGCCGGTGGCTGCACCGTCACTTACTCCAACCATTAAAATTCTACACCAGGAGCCCCTTGTCAAACGTTTTTCTGGGGAGGATCCTTCCTATTCGGCGCTCAATTGTCTTGGATTATGCGAGGACTTAATGCGAAACTCAAGCTTGGTGTTGGATCTCCACAAAATTGCCTTTGTGCGTAGCCAACTTGTACCAGATTCACTAGCGGCAAGGATGATGCTGGCCAGTGCGTTGCAGCCTGGCCTTCTAAATAACAGTTATCATGAGTTCAGGGACAATTTTCTTCAGGCTTTTGGTTCAGGTCAGCATCGTGGTGGTTTACAATGGGTATTTCGCATGACTGACTCTCTCACTAATCGTCTTGGCACGGCTGATCATTTTGATGGCCAAGCTCTTGCTGCGCAAATCGTTGATGACGCTGTATCATCGCTGCGTAAGGCTGATTGGTTCAAAGACGACGCCATATCTTGCAAGGACCTTCGCGTAATGTTAGAATATGCCATGTTTGTTGTTCATTTAATTCCTGAACGTCGCCGCGTTGCCTCCTCCATTGATTTTACTGCCAAAGACAGACTGCTAGTTTTCGCTTTAACTATTGAAAAGCGTATTGCAGAAAGTTGTCTTCGTGTCCCTCCGGCGCCGTCGCCTCATAACACCCCGATCGCGCCTGTTATGTTTAGTGCTGCTGGTCCTTCTGCTCCTCCTCCCTTGCTGGGTTCATTTTGCTCCAGGACAGGCCAGACCTCACAGCCTTGTTTCCGGCGTACACGACAAGTGGCTCGCGAGACTCCTGCCCATAGGTGGGCGCGATAACGAAAAAAATTATCACGATAACCGATAAATCGATAACGATAACCTTATCGGCAATAACCGATAATCGATAACTGTCGATAAATGTATCCTCCAATAAGGCGATAACCGATAAATCGATAAATCCAAAATTCCGATACTAGCGATAACGATATTGATATTTTAAATAAAACATCTTAAATGCCATCAGTAAACTATTAGAAAACCTTCCTTTACCTTGTGCACACTACTATCTTCTACATGCAATGTTTATCCGCCATCACTAATGCAATACTATAATACTATACAATAGTAAAGCACTACTAAATTACAATAAAAATAGGATCAGTTTAGAATAGGGGCGTAAGTGTTCACAACGTTAATACACGGACATTAAAGAATAGCACCGAATAGTACACACAGTCATACACACGTGCACAAAACATTAGAACGGAAGAAGCACGGGAACATAGGGAAAAAAATCATCAAAGAACGCGTAAAACCGGGAGCGCGCAGGAGCAACACCTCCCCGTCCGACAGCTGGTGAGAGACTGAAGCTGAGCGAACGTTTTGAGATGACGTCAAGACGGTTAGCTGGGTTTAGACCGTTGTTCGGTTCCCAGCTCGGACCTACCTATTTCTGCCTCCAAGGAACGTGTGGCTCGCCCCTGTGCTAAACTGCAACCAAAAAATAAAATGATCAATTATCGCTAGTTTGGAACCAAAAGTATCGGCGATACCGACGCATCGATAACGCGGGAATTTTTTTTCTTCGGATAACCGATAACCTGATATCGTTATCGCGATAAATTATCGCGATAACGCCCACCTATGCTCCTGCCCCACAGGGCTCGTTCCCTCCCCCTTCCTCTCATTCTCGCGACAACGCTTCAGCTCGCTCTTACTCAGACGCCGCTACGCGTCCTCCTCCATTGCTTCCCTCCCCGAGGTCGCAGCCTTCTCGCTCCTTTAATAAACGTGGTGGTTCTCAGACTCCTCTGTTCTGTCACGTTCACGGCTTTGGTGGCCACGGTTCAGATGACTGCTTCACGCTTCTCAATATGCGTGACAGACGTGCTTCACAGGTACACTCTTCACTTCCTCAGTCGGGGGAAGTTTCGCGCCGCAGGCCTGCCGGACCGGATTAGCTAATGCTCACCTGCAGCGGCGACCCCCCACGGCTGATTCTCCGTCATTCTCTTTGCCATGTTCACAGTCTGTGGTCAGTTCTGTCGTCGCCGCTTGCTCTAAGCACCCTCTCTTGACGATGCAAGTGCACATTGGCAAGTCCCGTCTGTCTTTGGGAGTGGACACAGGTTCTTACGTTAATGTTTTATCTGAAGCTGCTTTTTTGGAATTACAAACTAGTTTTCCTGATGATGGTTTTCACCTCCAACCTTCGCCTAGTCATCTTTCCGGCGTTGAAAGTTCTGCTCTGACGATTTTAGGGGTTGTATCACTCCCAGTTCGTCTTGCTGAGTCATCTTCTTTCCATGCCGATTTCTATGTAGTGCGTGGTTTTGCGTTACCTTGCCATGGTTTGTTTGGTCTTGGCTCGCTTACGCAGCATGGTATTGATATACATCCAAGTCAAAGCGCGCTTTCGTTCAATGGACGTTTTCTTCCTGCCATGACTGAAGCGGCACCTTGGCTTCGTGCTCCGCCTCCTCCTTGCATGCCAGCGACCAATCTAAATACGGAGCGCTCCTCCTCACAATGTTCGCCTCAGCGCAACGATGAATCGCGCCGTGTTTCTCAGCAATGGCCTTACGTTTCAGCTATTTTGTAGGGTGACCAATCATTCCTTCCCGTACAGCTGCTCGCTTGCCTGTTCGTGTCTCTGAGGCTCCTATAGGCAGCGATGTTTTGTGCCTAAGTGAAACTATGCGCCTCAATCGCCTTGGCCTCGAGTCTACTCTATGCACTGTGCGCCCTGGTCATATCACAGATGTCCTTGTTCTCAATAACACGGGTGCATCAATTACAGTTATAAATGGTACTTTCATGAGCAATTTTCAGGTTTACGATAATCCTGTTCAGGACAGCCCACCACTACTTCCTGTAGCTCCTGCCTGTTGCTGTACTTCCTAGCCTGTCCCTTGATCAGTTACGTGATGAACAACGTAAAGACGACCAGTGGTCTAAAGTCATGTATGCCCTCGAATCCGGCGATGATGCCACTCTTCCACGCATGCCCCTGCCTTGATCTGAATTCTCATTGTCTGATGATGGCGTTTTACGTCGTGACACTGTGATTGCGCAGAGACTTGTTCACCAGTTAGTCATTCCTGATGTTTATAAGGACGTTGTGCTTCACTTGCTCCATGACGTTCCTCATGCTGGCCACCCTGGTCGCGATAGATGTCTCGCTGCTGCCCGACAGAAATACTACTGGCAAACTATGCGAGTCGACGTTGAGCGTCACGTCGCACAGTGCCTTTCCTGCGCACAACACAAAGGTGCTGTTAATAAACCAGCCCCTATCCTGGAGTACCCAACCCCTGAAGGCCCATGGGATACCATTGCGATAGATCTTCTGCAGCTTCCTCGTAGCCATCAAGGCGCTACGTATGTTCTTGTCTGCATTGATCGCTTCAGTCGCTTTGTCGTCTTGGCGCCACTACCTAATAAGTCTGCGGATGCAGTTGCTTATGCCTTAGTGACGCATGTTTTCTGCCCCTACACAACACCTCGAGTGATTGTGTCTGATAATGGAACAGAATTCAAGAATGGAGTCCTGGAAGCGATTTGTCGCCAGTATGACATTACTCAAACTTTCACGGTCATTTAGCACGCGGCCTCAAATGGTTTGGTTGAGCGTGTCAACAGGCAAATTCTTGAGATTCTGCGACATGTCGTTGGCTCTATTCATGAGGCTTGGGAAGATTGGTTGCCTCAAGTAGCAGCTTCCATTAATGGTGCCACAAACAGCGCTACTGGAAAGACACCACACTACATTATCTACGGGCACCAAAAACTTCTTCCCTACGACTTACTCGCTCAGCGCCCCGCACCCTTGTACTCAATGGAGGATTATGCTAAGACTCAGTTGCACGTCTTTAGTAGAATTCACGCCGCGGTACGTGACAAACTGCAAGCCTCGAGAGCGGAGGTCATCTACCAACAACACCAGCGTGCTCAGCCTGTCACTATTGACGTTGGTGACACAGTCATGCGAACTACCCCTGAACGCCATTCGAAGCTCGCTGCTAAATTTACTGGTCCTTATCTAGTGGTTGATAAACTTCATGGTCACATATTCAGAATCTTAGATCCTCTTCAAAACACCACTCAAGTTGTTCATGTTGATAGCCTCAGAACAACTAATGCGCCTCGTCCTGATGCCGTGACCGATGACGAGTCTCCGCTTGATCGCAATGACTCTGGCACTGAATCTCCGCGACCTCTGGACTATCGGCAAAGACTTAGATCGGCTAACCGTCACTAGGTTCTCAACCTTTCTTTTGCCCTAGCTGCCGCATACACCGGCTCCTGTTTTAATATTAATTATCATTAGTTTTTGTACTTGTTTTGAGTGCAAGGCTCACACAGCTCCGGCATCGGCTACTTCTTGCCACGCCACTCAAACACATTTTTTTTCTCTCCATTCCTTGTGTGTTAGATTTAATTTATTTTATTTTACCATTTCCTATCTGTGTTTTGTTTGTAGTCACATTGCAATGTCATGCACTTTTGTTTGTCATGTTTATGCCTTATGTTGTTATTATTTTTACTTGCATTGTGAAACTTAAGATTCAATTATTTTTGTTGCATGACTTATCTTGTATGATGCTCTTTTCAATATTTTGCACTTCGATCATTTATTCTTGTAATCGGCGCCTTGCCTTATCAGTGGTCCGTGAGGGCACGGCCGGTAGGTGACCGACCATTGTAATAGGCAACTATTTATACTTTTAAGTTTGCCGCCTCTATGTGTGTAGCATAGTAGTGACCTCTAGCGGCGCCCACTTGCGGACAAGGTGAGCGTGGGTCAGCCGCCAGGTCAAGTAGTTCTCTCAGTGTTGCCGCCGGGGTCAGACGTGGTCTCAGTGCTTAACGTCTTGGCGGCAGCTGATGTTGTCCAATAACTCATCATTAATTACACATAAAGATACAACACAAGTGTATTCTTCCTCCCGAACACACACACGCAACGTTACACGACCAGGCACGTCCATAAGGGCGTGATTCACCGAACCACGCAACACGTGCCTTCCGCCATTTCACCGCTCAGGCCTATACCGCCACGCTACCTGCGACTTCGAGGGATTCCTGCAACGACTATTGGTTTGATAACTAGTCTGTATTCTGGGACTGAGAGTGCTGTGAAGTGTGGGGCAGGTGTATCCAGCTTCTTTCCTGTGAATACAGGAGTGAGGCAGGGGTGCGTCCTTGCCCCATCACTTTTCAACGCTTGTATGGACTGGGTATTGGACAAGGTTGTAGATCAAAGTGATTGTGGAGCATCCGTCGGCAACACCAAGATCACTGATCTTGTTTTTGCCGATGATGCAGTAATCTTTGCTGAGTCGCTGGAGGTCCTGGTGATGGCTCTCGAGGCGCTGCACGAGGAGGCAAAGCCTTTGGGACATGAGGTCTCCTGGCTCAAGACCAAGGTCCAGGTGTTTGGAGACTTACTAGATGAAGCAGTACAGTCTGTTCATGCGTGTGGCGAGGACATTGAGATCTTGGAAAGTTTTACATACCTTGGTAGCGCAGTCCATAATGACGGCGGGTCACGTCAAGAAGTCTTACGACGGATTGGCATAGCCCACGGTGTTATGGACTCGCTCAGCGGGAGTATTTGGCGTTGTCGGTACCTGTGCAGGAGGACAAAGATCCGGATCTTCAAGTCGCTTGTGATCCCTGTCTTACTCTATGGTTGTGAGACATGGACACTAAATAGTGACTTGAAGAGACGAATCAATGCCTTTGGTAATAAGTATCTTCGCAGAATCATGGGGTATCGCTGGGATGATTACGTGTCAAATCAGCGATTGCACCGTGAGACTGAATCGAGGCCTATTACACTGGTCAAAAAAAAAAAAAAAAAGTTCTGGCATGGAATTTAAGAACAGTTTTAGACTAATTTGAGGGTGCTGAATTCAAATCTGATCTTATATTTTCTCTATCACATCACGTTTTTGCGCTATAGGTATATATTCCATTTTCATGAATTTCAAGAAAAATTTATCCTTCTATTGAGTAGTGTAGCAAAAGGGCCGGATTATATGGTTTATTTTTAATTCAGTCTCCCAATAAACTGGAGAATATCTTCGTTTTCTTTGAACATGCATAACATTCCCATTCTTTATGATACGAAAGTAAACAAACACATTTCAACTTGCACAGCAATCGTCCGCAGGTAGTGTTTTATTATTGAATTTTACATTGAATTGAGTTATTTATTGTATTTCTCCTGTTGTTTCTTTTTTGTGAAACAATGCCTAAGGTGTAGGTGGTTGGGTAGCAAATTCAAGGAACAACTCAGGTAGCTAACAACTCTTTTTCTTTTATTTGTCCGCAGTTGGTGTTGCTGCTCTTAACAATGGCCTCTACATCTCACAGAAGAAAGTGCTCAAATGATCCAAATATATTTTGCTACATCTGTGGAAGCTTTACTTTGAAGACTCAAGAGGCGCAACATTACTGACTTTGTTAAGAGCGTGTATTTTGCGTACTTCAAAGTACCACTTGGAGACCAAGACAAGCATTGGGCTCCTCACAAAGTGTGCAAAACCTGTGTTGAGACTTTGAGATCATGGTCTCAAGGAAAGAAGGCTAAACTTAAGTTTGGAGTGCCTATGGTTTGAAGAGAACCAAGCAATCATTTAGATGACTGCTATTTCTTGCCTTGTCAATGTAAAAGGTTTCAATAAGAAAAACAAGAAATATTTGCAATACCCAAGTATCCCTTCAGCTATTCGACCAGTTACCCATAGTGAAGAAATACCTGTACCAATATTTACTGAGCTTTCAAAAAAATGATGTAAACAGATCTCTGCTCACCTGCTCCCACTGATGAAGAAGACACTACAGATATTTTTCAGCCATCTGATGAAGATTGTGACAAACCAATTCTGTTTACTCAGTCTGCTTTGAATGATTTGGTTAGAGATCTTTATCTACCAAAAGAGTCTGCTGAAACTGTTGTCTTCAAGACTGCAAGAGAATCGAATGCTGAAAACCCGGCACAGGTGTCTCATTGTATCGTAACAGGGAAGCAGACTGCGTAAGTACTTCCATTCAGATGGCCAGCTTGTCTATTGTACTGATGTAGAAGGGCTACTTCTTTTTATGGGACTGCTAGCATATGATTCAAGGGATTGGAGGCTTTTTATTGACAGTTCCAAAAGAAGTTTGAAATGTGTTCTGTTACACAATGGAAATAAGTATGGCTCTGTACCAATAGGTCATTCTGTAAAACTCAAAGAAGAATATAACACATCAAGATTGTCCTAGAGAGGTTGCAATATCATGTTCATGGGTGGTTAATTTGTGTCGATTTGAAAATGGTTAACTTTCTTTTAGGTCAGCAAGGAGGGTACACAAATACCCCTGTTTTCTGTGTTACTGGGACAGTAGAGCTACAGCAGAGCATTGGGTGAAAAAAGAATGGCCTCAGCGACAGAGTTTGGCATCTGGCGATAGAATGTCATCAATGATCCTCTAGTGGATAGGAAGAAGATTGTCTTTCCTCCCTTGCACATAAAACTTGGATTGATGAAGCAGTTCGTCAAAGCTCTTGATCACAGTGGAGAATGCTTCAGCTATATATGTTCAACTTTTCCTGGTCTTAGTGAAGAGAAGAAAAAGCTGGAATATTTGATGGACCTCAAATAAGAACACTAATGAGAGATCCAATTTTATCACATCAATGAATGAGACAGAAGAAAGAGCTTGGAATGCATTTTGTAATGTGGTGAAGAATTTCCTAGGGAATAAGAAAGCAGACAACTATGAAGAGATTGTGGAAGAGCTACTAATGAGCCTGCGAGATCTTGGATGTAGAATGAGTATCAAGGTTCACTATTTACACAGCCATTTGGACAAGTTTCCGGAGAACCTTGGGGATGTGAGCGAGGAACAAGGGGAGCGTTTTCATCAGGACATTAAAACAATGGAAGAACGGTATCAAGGCCGGTGGGACTCACATATGATGGCGGATTATTGCTGGAGCTTGATGAGAGACAACCCAGAAGCTGTACATCAGAGATCAGCCAAGAAAAAAAAATTCACATAACTGCTACTTGCCATTGATCTGTGCACCATATATATGTATTGTTTATATTTTATATTTCAATTTTGTCACTATATTTGATTTACTTGTACATGGACTTCGTAATCTTTGTAATTCCTTGATTAAGAATATACAAAATGTATTACTAAAAATCACGTGTTTTTATCTTGAAACCTTCGATATATAGGCTGATGAGTCATTTTCATCAAAAATTGAAAAATGCTATATCGCAAAATCCTGATGTGATAGACAAAAATTGAGTTCATATTCGTAATCAGCAGCCCAAATTCAGTTAGAATTTGTTTTAAAACCTTTTGCCAGAAATATCGTGTTGACCAGTGTTACCTGCATAGTCCGTCAGCGCCAACTTCAGCTATATGGGCATGTGGCACGCTACCCTGAAACCGATCCTTCCCATCGGGTTGTATCTGTAAGAGACAATCCGGCGTGGAGGAGGCCAAGGGGGCGCCCACAAGGCTCGTGGCTGGGGCAAGTTTATGTTTCTTGTCGAGAGCTGCTTGGTATGGGAAAGGAGCCTGCATGGGAACTCGCGCGTGGTGACCCCCGGGAGTGGCGTCGTAGGGTGGGCGCGGCGACGCGCCCCCCGGCGTATGCCCCCAATGATTGATTGATACCTACAACCCATCCTACCACGGTGACTACGAGGACAACAAGCTATAAGCCACCGTAACAAGAGAATGAGAGAGATGGGAGGAGAGAGTGATAATGAAAGAGAATGAGAGAGCCAGAAAGAGAATGAGAGATAAATAAAGAGAGAAAGAAAGAGAGAGAGAGAAAGAAAGAGAGAGAGGCAGACAGAGACAGAGATAAATAAGGAAGGGAAGGAAGAAAAACTAAAGTTTTGTCCATAATATGTTTTTTGCCTCATTTATATACTATTTTAGCGTGCACACACACACGCACACACACACGCACACACACACACACGCACACACACACACACACGCACACACGCACACACACACGCACACACACACCCACAGACCCACACACACACAACACNAGCGGGTATCACCGAGGCGTTTCGTCGGACTGTTTCGCAACCATGGCATTTGCTTACTGTTGACAACACACTAGCACACGGTTGGGCCAACCGCTTCACCCAGCAATAACAAACTAAGATGAAGCGATGACAGCGAGAGGCGCAGAGATTTGTTGTTAATGTTTTAACTTTAGGGGCATATATATACGTAGCTACTGGTGATGAAAAGGGAGGAGGTGATTGTTAGAAGAGAACAGCGACAGATGAAGACGCGTTCATGTGGGCTAAATGGGTTATAGTGGACGAGAACTGCGCGGTCGCTACCGCCGGTTAAGTTTCGGTTAGGTTAATATTCCCGTCAGGGGGTCGAAGGGGACGGAGCCCCTCCCGTTAGAAGGTTAGGTTCGGTTAGGTTAGGGTAATAATTTCATCCCAGCAGGGCGTGGCAGAGCCCAAATTCGAGTGCGGGCGGCGGGCGGGCGGCCCGCCCGCCCGCCACTGACACCTGTGGCCACCGAAACCTGTGGCGGGCCCGCCCACCACAGGTTTCCGGGAAAAAAAAAAAAAAAAAAATTCTCCATCTGAAAAAGCACCAATTTTTGGCCAGGTAAATGTAGGGTAAATGTTTACAGTAGGACCAAAATTTCCTACACAAATGGGAGTGTGGTTTCTGTTCACCTTAATAGATTCTAAGAAACATTTTCTCTGTGAACTTCCGTCGCAAATCACTACGTTCGGAGATATAAGACGTACTTAATAGGAAGGAGTGTATATGAGATATGAAAATTAAACTAACCTAACCCCACCTTTAGACTCACTAATCTAACCTAACCTTATAATAACCTAATCCCACGCTTTAACCTCCTAACTAAAGCCAAATCCTCATTAAAAAGTGTCCGCGGCAAGGGAAGAACAGAGGCGATGCAGGTCACAAGAGGAAGAAGAGTGAGGCGGACGTAAACACTTAATTGTCGCGCCTCCCTATGAATAGCATGGTTTTATCTCCGAAAGTAATGATTTGCGACGGAAGCTCATAGAGAGAATGTTTCCTAGAATCCAATAATTAAGGTAGACAGAAACCACACGCCTAATTATGTAAGGAATCTTTGGTCTAGTGTGAAAATATAACCTTATGCAGTCAGGTCTCAGAAAAGGGACGCGCAGTCCTCGTCCATTTTACCGGATCGATATTACAGGTGGCCTTTTCTTCATAGGCAAGGCTTTGAACCGGCTGTCCTGTAGAAAATTAAACCACCACAATAGGGGACACCTAAGCAAAACAAAACTACATTGCAAGCTGCAGTTTTATTGTCAATTCTCTTACACCACATCTCTCCAAACTCTTGCAATGCTCGTATCCGTTTTCCCTTGTCTCACAGTCACCACACAGTGACCAGCAGGCAATATCATCCATCTCTTCTGTCCTTGCAACCACCTCATCATTATCACATCCATTTCAGTGCAAACCACACGCATCATTTCCATTATATCCCGTTATACTCTCAGATCATATTCTACTAGTAATGCTTTCTACCGCCAAATTGTAAACACATCAAATCAGCTTCATATTCTGAAAAATCTATACATATATAATATAGACTGATCTGTACTCATTTTTACTGTAACGTATTATATGAATGGTGTTTCCTTCAATGCTAATAATTGCTAACCTATTTATTACTTACCCAGAAAAAGTATAGGACTTATTTTGACCCCAGATGTATGTTCGACGAAAATGCGCAACATTTTGTATAATTCACAAAAGCCATTTCATCGAACAAGTTCGGTGCAAAGACCTCGAAGTTCGAACACGAAAAAAACAGTCAACCAAATGCAATGTTCGACGCAACAGTCCGACGAAACGCACCGTGTGGACAGCCGCTGATGTACCTTTACAATTCACACAGGACTTCTATATTTGTTTTCAACTACATTATTATTAAAATTAATAGATAAAATTTTAACATTGGCCCACCCTAAACATATGCATATTTTATATCCATAGACCCGATTGATGTATACCGTATATATATATATGATATTATATAGAGATATAGTTATCTATAATATATATATATAAATATATAAGATATTTGATACGATAATATATAGATATATTATATATATATATATATATATATATATATATATTATATATATACATAGACATAATATATATATATATCTACATATATAATAATATATATCTATATATATATATATTATATATATATATATATAATATATGACATTATATGCAATATGTATATCTGTATGTAGGTATGTATGAATGTATGTGTATGTACTTGTAAAGACGATCACAAGGAGAGAGGCAGCAGCACCAGGTGTAACACAGGGTCGTGAAATGGTAAGGACAAAATCAAACCGGGTCGCGATGGACAAAGGTTGGAATACCACTGGTATAAGGGAGCAGTACGTACACTATAATAATAATTGATACTATAGCTACACCACAGTACTAGCAGACACTTGTTAGAAAGAAAGCACTCGTAAATACATAACATCAGATGAGCGAAATCAATATATACTTTGAAACTATCATTACGTCAGGTAGTAGTTGCGGCGTCAATAGGGAGTTAAAAAGAGGCTGGATGAAATCATAGGATGGGGATGAAAGGCCCGTGTTTAAGAAAGGAACTACCACGTGTAGGTCTCGCAGCCTCTTGTAGCTTCATTAGGTTCTTATTTTCTTAGTTCATGAGCGGGTATCTAATATTTACATAGTACCCCATTAAAAAGTCACGTGGTTTATGCGTTACGATGATAGAGGTCGTGAGAAAGTAGATTTATAAAGGTGCACGGTATTTGATCAAGTGTCATGACGCTCCCTATATTCTAGAACCCAGGACCTCGGAGCGTCCTTATTGTGTGGTTAGGGCTCACGCTGCACTCTTAGTAAGGGTCACTCCTGCCTGGTGTCGGGGATACAGCATGACGTATGGTCTCGCACGGACTAAGCAGACTGCAAGTACAAACATTTAGGGACAACATGTGGTTCTCTTCAACAACATGACCAAAATAAACTGTAACAACCTGAATATTCACGTTGGTAGCAAAGGAAAAACGCTTGTACTAGGTACGGTACGTACCCCATTTTACTGCTCCCCTTGTCCTCCCTGCTCCTCTCTCCTGCCTTGCTCGCCTACCCTTTGCCCCTCTCTGCTTGTCCTCGCCCCTCCCGCCCGACTCTCCATGATTCTACCGCCTTCCCCCTCCCTGTTGCCTCCCCCTCCCTCCCTGCCCGCCTCCCTGCCTACACATCCGATGCTCCGCCACAGTACACGTTTGATCAGTGATCTTTCGCCGCCGTAATCTGCATCATCCGAGCCCCGTTGCGCTGTGATAAACACCTTTGCACCATTCGCCCCCAGCCTCAGGGAAGGTGTTGAAGGGAGGAAGAAGGGATATGGTGGGGAGATAAGAGAGGGAGGTGGGCTTAACCAGGCTTAGTGGGGTTGGTTGAATGGGGGGAGGAAATAGACCCCGTAAAGCCCTGGACTTGCCTATAGAGTGTTGTTTGAGCTCTTACTCATTGTGGTTCTTGATTACAAATTGCCTAGTGATAGAAAGTAGCCTTAGTGCCGCTATAACGAGGCGGGGGGATTTAAATGCACAAGTGTGAATATGTAGTGGTATGCTAACCACGACTGTAATATTATACGACTTTATACATGCTGGTTTTGCTATATACAGGTCTAGGCGTCCAGCCCTATGGCCCCTTGCTTTGGCCACTCAGTTCTTACAGCTTGGAACGTGACAGCGAGCCACGTTCCAGGACAATAAACTCAGTCCGTAATTACTCATTAAGGGTTTTTCCATGCAAAAGTTTTGTTTCAACGAACCCCCGTTTGATTTTGACAGCACTACTGCATGTTCAAATTTATGCTCAATCCGACAATTTTTAGGAGAGTACCCGTATACAGTTTTGTCTTAAAACTTTGTTCCCAGGTTCTTAGGGTTAAGAAGCAGCTGCTTCGCTCGCTTTTTTTTTTGGCCAAGGTTGGTGCCTATGGGCCTGTAGCAGTGACCTCCTCCGTAGCTCGTTTGTTCCGTTAGGCTACTCGTAGGGGCCAGCCAGGGTTACGCAGTTATTCCATGGGAGTCATAATATTTTCAACTGGTAACATGATAAATTCCTACAGGCATAAAGATACTCATAACCTTGATTCACAATATCCCATATACCCAATATACCAATGCTTACCCCATGCTGGGTCTCCCCCCCCATGAAAACTGCCCAGGCATAAAATAGTGCCGCAGGGTCTGTTCTACCGGGCAATAGCAAACCCTTACAGTGAATCATCGCCGTGCTGAATAGACCGGATATAATACAGCGAGAGCACGCGGATAATGACTCTGAGTCTGCCACGTTTGTAGGGTTAATACAATTTTGACCTCCCTGCATAGCCCTGAACACCTCGGACACCGGACCAATGTTATTGATATAGTGTTACGTGGAAGCCTCTAGCGCGGTAGGCATAGGATGTTTTTCTGATCTGCTCGTAATCTGGTCTTATCGTACATACATTACATTATCACGTGACGTAATGAATGACGTAAGGAACTATGCTGTTGATATCGTCGCCCGTCTACCGCCTTTCCAATACACCCGGGGCCGCGTGACCGCATCAGCAGCAATGACTCGACCGACCTCCTATCAGGGCGAGGGCTTTGGCGGGTGACGTGCAGGTCTTAAGCCAGGTTAACCCCTTACGCCCAGATCTTTCCTTGGCATAGATGAAATCGTTTCTGTTTTAACATTTAAAATACGAAAAGTAACGTATATACCAAATTTGTTAGTCGATAAGGATAGCTCTAAACAGATCAATATCTATTAAAATATTGCTTAGATCACTAAAAATCGTTAGTGGATACACACAAAGACAATGGCAATGATCGTCCTGGGTCTCAAGGGGTTAAAGTTTATGCAAAGATAAGATAATGACAAAGAAATGAGGAGGAGGAAGACGAGGAGGGGGAAGAGGAAGAGGGCAGCACAGTTGTCATTTTGGGTGCATGTCGATGTGCCGCGTGTGTTCATCTCTTGCACTATGAAGTGAATCTCCCCTGAAATGTCCCTTGCCATTCATGCTACGCTCTACAATGGTAGTAGCAATGTACAAGTAGGGGTACACACAAACACCACCACACACACCACACACACACACCAAACACACAACACACACACACACACACAACACACACCACACATCACACACACAAAAACACACACACACCACACCAACACACATATAGGATAGATAGATATATAGATATTCACCAAAAAATGCATTAATACGATAAAGGCTACGTTTAACGTGGCATTTTCAAGTTGCAACCAGTATACAGACATAGAATAATGGCTAAAACTGTAAGTCCTGCACAACATTAATACAGGTCGGGCTTTTAGGTTACTGAGAGGCTCAACTAAAATTGTACAAAATATTCATTGAAATATAATATCACTACAAAATCACTAATAAGACAAAAAAGTGAAAAATAATAAGTCATGAAGGAAAGGTACGAACACTTGACTAAAAGTGAAACATTGAAGGAAACAAACATGAANTATCTGCAATACAGCCCAGCCCTTCCTTACCCTTACATAGCCTTCAATATTGCACGGGAAGCCGTAAATTGAGTTATAAATGTAAGAATAAGGGCAAATATCCAATATGGCCGCTGTGACGTCATCAAGGGCTTGATCAGAGCGCCTCTTGATCTTGACATCCAACGCGAGTGTACAACTGTTCCCCTCATAATCAAATAATTAATAAATCAACACGGATAAAGTAGCATATTGATAAATAGGACACAATAAGCCTAAAAAAACAATGAAATAAAAGAGGAATTAATGAAATATTGGGTATCAAAAGACGCCCGAAAAAACGTGAAATAGTACACCACAACACAGATCGACTAGCCCAAGGCTCAATAATTCGTGAAAAAAAATGGGCAAATAGTGTATGATTTGTGTATCTTATAAACAGTAACAGATCCTCGTTCAGTGTTGAAACCATGGAGCAGTACATCTTTTGTTTTTTCGATAATCTGACCCATAGAGGACTATACTCTTGAGGGCAGAGTGAGCACATTTTCCCGATCATCTCTCTTGTAGTAGGCCAACTCTTAAAACACATCGCTACATCTAATATGATAAATTTTCTTTAACAAATAAGAATATTTACGGTACAATGAAGGTATGAGTATTGATATTCTTAAGATATGATAATATTTCCATAGGAAAATACAATAATCATTGTGGCCTTCCGGTACGATAATTTTGCTGCCTGCAGCTTACTGTAAAGCCGTTTGTTCAAACCTCGCCTAGTGTTGTGAAGCCATTCAGCAACGTGCTCCTGCCCAGGATTTATTTACGCATCCTACACTCTTAACAAGGGTTTACAAGTGTTGTGTTGTGAGATGCAACACATTATGTCTCCAGAAAATCTCAGGAGGGAGGAGCCCATTCAAAGTACAGAAGTGTCTCTTATACAGCAGCTACCACCTCAGCCTTCACCTCAGCTTCAAAGAATGCAAGGTACGTGAAGGAGAAAATTTTCCTTATTGATTCGTTTTTTTATTCGGTTAGTGTAGGTTAGACACTGTAGATATTTCACTGTTCATATTTACTCAAAACTAGGCACTCGTGGAGAATGTGGCTGAAACAGTTGTTGAAGCCAATTTACGCCTGGCAGCTACGCGTTCCCCCTCTGTCTCTCTCTCTCCTTCCTCTCTCGCCCGTCAGGGTGGCAAGGTTGGTAGAGACGTGAGTTCGCAATGTGCAGCGTCCCTGTGCATTCGGTCAGCGGTTCGAGTCCGCCTAGTTCGTGCTGACGTGGCGGCGCTTTGTATAGTCAATAACCTTGTAGTTGGTACTTGCAAAGTGTCTAGATAGGATGAAAATCTTATCTTATCTTATCCTTCCTCTCTCTTTCCCTTTCTCTCTCTCTCTCTCTCTCTCTCTCTCTCTCTCTCTCTCTCTCTCTCTCTCTCCTACCTTTCCCTTCTCTCTCTCTCTCCTTGAGAGAGAAGGGAAAGGAAGGAGAGAGAGAGAGAGGAAGGAGAGAAAGTCTCTTTCTCTCTCCATTTCTCTCTCTCCCCCCCCTTCCTTTCCCTTCTCTCTCTCTGTCTCTCTCTCCTTCCTTTCCCTTCTCTCTCTCTCCTTCCCTTCGGCGAGTAGTCCCTCCCTCTCTGTCTCTCTCTCCTTCCTCTGTCTTTGGGGGACGCGTAGCTGCCAGGCGTACAATGGCGTGAGAACGGGGCTTTAAACACCTGCCTGCTTCCCTACATCTCAAGGAAGCAGCCCGGAGCAGGTGTAGAGCAGTGTTCTTCAAACGTTTTTCATAGCGACCCAGTTTTATTTTATGCATTACATTCACGACCCTATTATATGTCTGTAGCTGCTTTCTCTTTCCGATGTGATTTTTTTATTACAATTACATACATACATATGCATATAAATCTGCATACATTTATACATACATACATGCATTTATGTATTCAAAATAATTGCATAAGTTTGAGTGTGCCAATGTAAATTTTATCTATTAAAAGTATTAAAAAAATATGTAGAAGTGCTCTGTAAATTGTAACTATGTAAGTAGAGAAAAATAGTATTCATTGATTGACCAGTGAAAATTATGCCTAAAACTGGTCACTTAATGTTTTGTTCTTTCCTTAACTAGGGTGGATTTACAAGCTCAGGCCATGGAACAACTGGAGACCAAGTTATGGCTCACTGATAACAGTGCCGACTTCAACGATCTCTGCAACAAGGTCAACGATCTCTGCAACAAGGTCAACGATCCAAGCTTCCTTAATAACGACTTCATTCAGGTAATAACTTTTTGCCTGAATAATGTTTGTCTTAAAATCATGTAAAAAACATTCTACTTTGTATCTAATTAGAGAAAAATTTCAATTATTAACTATTGTTATTTTGTGAGTGTTTTTTTTTTTTTTTAAAGTAAAAATATAACATCCATTTTCCTATTTTTATATTTAATAACGATTTGAAGAATTTTCTTTAAAAAATATAAATAGTGCTTATTTTCTTTTTTTCTTGTTTGAAAAGTCATAGAAGTAAACACATATAGATATAGATATTAAAAAAAATTATCAGTCTATATACATAACCACTACTTTTATTTTTTGTCTTAAATTTTAATATTTAAACGTTCTCTCATCATTCCCTACAAGCCATTAATGACGTAATATTTTAATGATGTCATTACTGACATATCATTGCTGTACTTTTCACTAGTTCCATAACTGTTTCAGGCACCGAGTGAGACACAAAACTGTGGTCTTGAGCTTACCAGGGAGTTGTCAGCTGCCAGGCAGTTTGACAAGGATGCCGACGAGGAGGTGGCTGAGTCCTTGTACGAGAGCCTCGTCAGTACTACACAACATGGCAGGCAGCTCAGGCCACAAGGCAGACAGTGAGCTGAAGTGCCAGCAGTGTGACAAAACATTCAAATACAAGAGTCACCTTGAGAGACATTCCTTGACACACAGTGGTGTTAAGAATTATGAATGTTTGGAGTGTGGGAAGAGATTTGCTAGAAAGAGTGACCTCATCAAACACACCCTGACACACAGTGGTGTTAAGAATTATGAATGTCTGGAGTGTGGGAAAAGGTTTACTGGAAAAGAGTGACCTCACCAGACACACCCTGACACACAGTGGTGTTAAGAATTATGAATGTTTGGAGTGTGGGAAGAGATTTGCTAGAAAGAGTGACCTCACCAGACACACAGTGGTGTTAAGAATTATGAATGTCTGGAGTGTGGGAAAAGGTTTACTGGAAAAGAGTGACTTGAAACAGTGACTGCTTCAACGCAATCCCTCTGATGATCCGCAAAAGTTTTTTTTTTTATATAACATAGCTACCGTACACCCCGTGGTAATCTCTGCACAAGCCCGCAGAAACTTAAGGAATTAAGTTCATAACATAATGCTGTGTTCAATTGTTTTCAAACACTTAAATAAAGTTCATAGTACTAAATCACAACTTAGGTGGATAAGCAGGCTCTCCTTAGCATCCCTGAAATGGGCGTCAGCCTCACTTTAGGTGTCTGTCAGTGTATGTCAGTGTATGTAAGGTGTCTCAGTGTCTGAGGTGTCTGTCAGTGTATGTAAGGTGTCTGTCAGTGTCTGAGGTGTCTGTCAGTGTATGTAAGGTGTCTGTCAGTGTCTGAGGTGTCTGTCAGTGTATGTGAGGTTTCTGTGAGGTGTCTTTCAGTGTATGTGAGGTGTCTGTCAGTGTATGTGAGGTGTCTCTCAGTGTATATATACATGTGAGGTGTCTCAGTGTCTGTCAGAGTCTGTGAGGTGTCTGTCTGTGTATGTGAAGTGTCTGTTAGTCTCTAATGTGTCTGTCAGTGTATGTGAGGTGTCTGTCTGTGTATGTGATGTGTCTGATGTGTCTGTCTAGTGTATGTGAGGTGTCTGTCTGTGTATGTGAGGTGTCTGTCAGAGTCTGTGAGGTGTCTGTCAGTGTATGTGAGGTGTCTGTCAGAGTCTGTGAGGTGTCTGTCAGTGTATGTGAGGTGTCTGTCAGAGTCTGTGAGGTGTCTGATGTGTCTGTCAGTGTATGTGAGGTGTCTGTCAGTGTCTGTCAGTGTATGTGAGGTGTCTGTCAGTGTATGTGAGGTGTCTGTCAGTGTCTGAGGTGTCTGTCAGTGTATGTGAGGTGTCTGTCAGTGTCTGAGGTGTCTGTCAGTGTATGTGAGGTGTCTGTCAGAGTCTGTGAGGTGTCTGATGTGTCTGTCAGTGTATGTGAGGTGTCTGTCAGTGTCTGATGTGTCTGTCAGTGTATGTGAGGTGTCTGTCAGTGTAAGTGAGGTGTCTGTCAGTGTATGTGAGGTGTCTGTCAGTGTATGTGAGGTGTCTGTCAGTGTATGTGCGGTGTCTGTCAGTGTATGTGCGGTGTCTGTCAGTGTATGTGAGGTGTCTGTCAGTGTAAGTGAGGTGTCTGTCAGTGTATGTGAGGTGTCTGTCAGTGTATGTGAGGTGTCTGTCAGTGGCTGAGGTGTCTGTCAGTGTATGTGAGGTGTCTGTCAGTGTAAGTGAGGTGTCTGTCAGTGTATGTGAGGTGTCTGTCAGTGTAAGTGAGGTGTCTGTCAGTGTATGTGAGGTGTCTGTCAGTGTATGTGCGGTGTCTGTCAGTGTATGTGCGGTGTCTGTCAGTGTATGTGCGGTGTCTGTCAGTGTATGTGAGGTGTCTGCCAGTGTCTGATGTGTCTGTCAGTGTATGTGAGGTGTCTGTCAGTGTATGTGAGGTGTCTGTCAGTGTATGTGAGGTGTCTGTCAGTGTCTGAGGTGTCTGTCAGTGTATGTGAGGTGTCTGTCAGTGTCTGAGGTGTCTGTCAGTGTATGTGAGGTGTCTGTCAGTGTATGTGAGGTGTCTGTCAGTGTCTGAGGTGTCTGTCAGTGTATGTGAGGTGTCTGTCAGAGTCTGTGAGGTGTCTGATGTGTCTGTCAGTGTATGTGAGGTGTCTGTCAGTGTCTGAGGTGTCTGTCAGTGGCGCCCAGTGGTGAGGAGAGAAGAGCGAGGTACACCAGGAAGAAACAAGTTACAGAGGAAGGAGGAGTAGGGAGCAAACAGTGACTGCTTCAACGCAATCCCTCTGCTGATTAGTTAACAAGTAGGATGCCAAATAAGTGACTACTTATGTGATCTAATGATGTAATACGTGTTAAAACGACCTCACATATAACAAAAAATATCAAGTCAACATTGTATAGTTGAGGTTTCATTAAAATATATTTATTAATAGATGTTTCAATTTACACTAAATAAAAATATGGTGTATGAGGCGGTATGGTATATTGTATACTATAGTGGGTTTACCGCATTCTTTTGACTATCAACTTTGACTATGTGCTATCAAGTGTTTTTTGCAAACTTCAAAAATAATATATATATATATATATATATATATATATATATATATATATATATATATATTTATATATATATAGTTTAGGAAAGCTATGGTTAAAATTTCAGTTAAACATCTTATTATGAGGTTTAACAAATATATGTTCCCAAGTAGCCTTATGAATGAGAATGTTGACTTCGTTGCATTCTCTTGACTCACATCTAGCTGCCTAATCTTTTTCGACTAAAAGCTTCAGTAATCAAATAAATATAGTCTGAAGATACCATGGTAAAAATTTCAGCTCAATATCTTAAGTGAAAGTGATATATTTTGAGCTTAAAACACTTCTGAATTGTGTTGTGCGGTAGTTGGCCTACTACCAAGAAAGCCGGCACCCGGGTCTACCCTCAAGAGTATAGTCCTCTATGTCTGACCCTTTCAACCACTGAGTCAGATGTATTCCTCCAATAAACACGTGAAAAACACGTCACATAGGCACAAACAAACACACTGCGCCTGTAGGCATAGCTAATCACACACAAATAACCTCACAGCTTAACTAGAAGGAGGAACAAGATTGACATGCAAGTGTAAACAAAACCAGCCTAAAATTAAAAAACAAAATACAGCCACCAGGCGCGTGATTACTACATAAAACGATGCGGAAATATTGAAATATATTAAAACACACAAAAATCCCCCTGTATTTAGTGTAAAAAAGAATTATTAACAAAATATCACTAAAATCTACGGTGTTACTAACTGATTGAGTCATATTTCTTTTACGTAGGCCTTAAAGTCGGAGACTTTTTATGAAGTCTTAAAAAGATCTGGCGTTTTCAACGAGGCCAAGCAATCCTATTTCGGTGCACGAATAAAAAAGTGATTATTCGTTTTGAAATGCGTAATTGGCACCTCGTAAACATGGCGGCGAGGCCAGGATCCAAGGGCCAATCAGAGGTCTCGCTACACTGACAGCCAATCAGCGTTCAGGAACCACCGGTATACCGTTACCGGTATACCGGAGAGCCAAAATTACCGGTAATACCGGTACTGAAATATACTGCACCTGAAATACCGAAATATGTGCGGTATTTCAGGTGCACCTCCCTACTTGGAGCGTTTGTTTGGGTGGAAATTCTTTGGAACTCATCCTTCTGGCTTTGACTGAAATGAACTACCGCACTGTATTGTATGCTTATTGTACTTCACATCTGTAAAGGTTCCAGCGTGCGCTCGGCCTTGGTTAACCCACACGGCCGCTATGAAATATGAGGTGCCTCAAAAAATTCTAAGTCCAGTCAGATCCAGTCCCGAGCGCTTCCTAGCTAGACTGAGCCCCAGTACACCCTTGACTACAGCTAGATAAGTAGTCCCTGTGTAAGGAACACGTAGTTTGCATGAATTATTGCATATATGGATATGAAATGCTCTAAATTCGTACCACATCAACCTTTCTGATGTATTTAAGCATTATATTGCATAATAATCATATAGGGGAATATAATTGGTTTCTAATAAATACTCAGCGAGTATTGCCACGAGTGACGTCACGCATTGGCGGAGGGTTCAACTGTTCACCTCGGTTCACTTCACTCACTGGCGGTCACGGGCACAGAAGGTTGTGGTGATGGTGACTTGTAGCTACGTACTGCAATTTTATTAGGAGTGTAATAACGAAAAACCAAAGGACTTTGTGTGTGCGCCACAAACTCATTTTGCAAACGAAAGGTTATTGCACTTGATAAACCTGCCACATTGGGACTTTAATAGAAAATCAGTAGAAAATAGTTGTTGTCGATAACTACCACTTAATACGTCGTTATACAAATCACCCCATTCCGTAGCCTTTATAACATCGGCGCCATTTGCCAGCCGTCACGGTGTATCTCAACTTTAAAGGTAAGTTGAAAGGACTATTTTATTCATATATACAGTGTTTAATGATGTGATTATGATGCTAGGGTACGTTGAGCTTTAAATGTAGGGTGATAATTTTTCTGGGATTTTCCTTAGATGGCTAGTGATTTTTCCCAAGATTGCAACTTTTTTTTTATTCCCTCTACTTTCTCAAGTCGTATCACAACTAAGGTTAGGTTAGCAACTTGTAGGGGGTTATAGTAAGGTTAGGTTAGCAACTTTTAGGGGGTTATAGTGAGGTTAAGTTAGTTACTTTTAAGGGGTTATAGTTAGGTTAGGTTAGTTACTTTTAAGGGGTTATAGTTAGGTTAGGTTAGTTACTTTAAAGGGGTTATAGTGAGGTTAAGTTAGTAACTTTTAGAGGGTTATAGTGAAGTTAAGTTAGTAACTTTTAGGGGGTTATAGTGGTATCCGTTGATTCGGGCCGCCAGTTGAAACAGGCCGCCTATAGTAGCATGCATACCCAGCAGACAGTATACTTTGTGGTTAAGGTTAGGTTAGTTATACTTTGTGGTTAAGGTTAGGTTAGGTTCGGTTAGGTATACTTTGTGGTTGAGGTTAGGTTAGGTTAGGTATACTTTGTGGTTAAGGTTAGGTTAGGTTAGGTATACTTTGTGGTTAAGGTTAGTTAGGTTAGGTTAGGTCAGGTATACTTTGTGGTTAAGGTTAGGTTAGTATACTTTGTGGTTAAGGTTAGGTTAGGTTAGGTATACTTTGTGGTTAAGGTTAGGTTAGGTTAGGTATACTTTGTGGTTAAGGTTAGGTATACTTTGTGGTTAAGGTTAGGTTAGGTATACTTTGTGGTTAAGGTTAGGTTAGGTTAGGTATACTTTGTGGTTAAGGTTAGGTTAGGTTAGGTATACTTTGTGGTTAAGGTTAGGTTAGGTTAGGTTAAGTTAGGTATACTTTGTGGTTAAGGTTAGGTTAGGTATACTTTGTGGTTAAGGTTAGGTTAGGTATACTTTGTGGTTAAGGATAGGTTAGGTATATCTTTTGTGGTTAAGGTTAGGTTAGGTTAGTTATACTTTGTGGTTAAGGTTAGGTTAGGTATACTTTGTGGTTAAGGTTAGGTTAGGTATACTTTGTGGTTAAGGTTAGGTTAGGTATACTTTGTGGTTAAGGTTAGGTTAGGTATACTTTGTGGTTAAGGTTAGGTTAGGTTAGGTATACTTTGTGGTTAAGGTTAGGTTAGGTTAGGTAAAACCTATAAGGTTATGCATAAGTGCATGCTTGGTATGCATTTAATATAGGCGGCCTGATTCAACTGGTGGCCCGAATCAACTGTATTCGTTATAGTGAGGTTAGGTTAGTCACTTTTAAGGGGGTTATAGTGAGGTTAGATTAGCAACCCTTATTCCATGGAGGGCGCAGCCCCTTCTGGCTAGAAGGTTAGCTTTTCTTTGACCTATGACCAGCAAGCATGGTGGCCTTATGGAAAACTTGGGTTTTTGGGTAGAGAAGGCAGACACGACTCATTTATTGCTCTCCCAAAATTGTCCAAATCTATACATATATCAATTAAGGAAAATTCCCTAGCAATGGGTATCTAGGGAAATCCCTAATTTAGGGAATTCCCTAGATTTTTACATATAGTGACTTTGATGATTTTTTGGGGAGCCATAAATCACTTATATTTGCTTCCCCCACCCAAAAACCCCGTATTCCCGCCAGGTCCCCAGGCTTGTTGGCTATAGGGGGAAGAAGAAAAAGATAGGGGTGAAGGACTTCTTCAAAAGTTTTACCCGAATCTTAAACCAAAATCAAACCTAACCCAATATAAAGGCTGATTCACACTGGCGTTTTTTCGGCATTTTTATCTGACGAGAAGTCGGTCTCTTGAAAGACCGAGCGATCGGCGTGTGATTTTTGTTGAAAACCTATTGCGATCATGACACCAGCCCCAGCCCCAGACCCAGACCCCTTCTCGTCAGATAAAAATGCCGACAAAACGCCAGTGTGAATCAGCCTTTAAGGTCAATTGTATGCGTCAATAGACTCACGGTAAATAGCGGTCATCTTAGCAGCCCGGGGCGGCATGTTGAACTCAGGAACTACCTCGTGTAGGTCTCACGGCCTCTTGTAGCTTCCTTACGTTCTGATGTTCTGATTCACTTGGGGGATAAACACACACACACACCTACACACGAGCACGCAGTTAATGTTGATGTTATTTAGGGGTGGGAGGGTTCCAGGGTGATGCCCTGCGAGACTAGCACAAGCCAGGCGGGTGATAGGTCTCCTTCAGGACGGGTGGGGGGCGGCGGGTGACAGCCGTGGGCCTTGTGGCAAGTTGTTGTTGTTGTTGTTGTTGAAGGGCAGTGATGTCGAAGTCGACGATATTCGCCCTGGTGTACAGCCGTGAAGTAATCACAGTCTCGAGAGTTGATTAGTCTTCCTCAGGAAGGCACAGGTGAGGCGGATGACGGCGGGGCGTTGTGATGGGTGGACGGCAGCGGCGGCCAGGTCAAAGGTGGTGACGTTCAGGGCGATGAGTGACCACGTAGAAGTTGTCGGTGGAGTGGAAGCGAGGACACTGCAGCAGGAAGTGGTCAATGGACTCCGGGACGTTCCTGCACCAGGGGCAGTGCGGGTCGGGCGTGAGCTGCAGACGATGCAGGTGTGCTGTGAGTGTTGTGTGACCGATCCTCAGGCGGGTGAGGGCGACATCCAAGACGCGGGACGTTTGTCTTATCCATGGGTGCGGGGAGGAGTCTGTACGGTATTGACCCATGGAGGTGGCACGAAGGGCGTCGCCGAGCGACCTATCCCAGGCGGAGCGGCATTTTTTTGGAGATTAGACGCTTGGCGGTGGAGAGCGGCAGCGGGAGGGGGGTGATGTTTACCTCGAGAGTGCCCATCTTGGCGGCAGCATCAGCAACCTCGTTGCCCCGGATGTTGCAGTGGGAAGGCACCCACTGCAGGGTGATCTTCCAGCCCACTGACGTGAGGGAGAGGAGTAGCCGTTGAAGGGTGTGTGCGAGGACAGTGGAGGATGCCGGGCGACGGGAGAGGAGATGGAGGGAGGAGAGAGGTCCGTGTAGATCACAGCCCTGGTACAGGTGTAGGTGGTGTTGAGGTAAGCCAGGCCTGGCGGATGGCGAAAAGCTCCGCCGTCAGGACGTCAGCCTCAGGAGGCAGCCTCCATGTCTTACAGAGGTTAGAGCGGGGATCGTAGATGGCAGCGCCAGTAGAAGGAAGGGTGGGGGAGTGGGAGCCGTCAGTGTAGACTTGAGGTGATGGTGGTAGAGGGACAGGTCCAGTTCTCTGAAGAGTGTTGCTGCCACGATGCCAGCTGAGTGTTTGGGAGGAAGGTCAGGGATATGCAGGGCAACCATATGAGAAATGTCGTGCCAGGGTGGGACTGGGGAGTGTGGGCTGGTGGGTTGTAGAGGGGTGGAGGCAGGTGCAGCACTGAGTGGGCCAGCAGTGCACGGATTATTAGAGCTGACGTGCTCCAGGAAGCCGACTGGGGTGTGATGATCTACACCAGAGGTGGCATAGAGTGCGGGCGAGGGGGTGGGTTGGTGGCAGGGTCATGATGTGGTGGTAGTGTTGCACAGGACCGTTCTCCTGTGCACCTGCAGGGGGATGCCGCTCTCCGCGTGAAGGGCGATGACTGGGGAGGATCTCATTGCCCCCATGGATATCCTCAGGCTGCATTTTGCAGAATGTCCAGCTTTCTGATGGTAGAAGGCGCTGCCGAGCCATAGATGCTGCTACCGTATGATAATTTAGACCTGATTGCCGCCTGGTAGTACATTAATAGGAGGTCACGACTGGCCCCCCAGCGGACACCAGCCACCCTCTTCATAATGTCGAGGCGCCTGTTACAAGTAGCGCGGAGGTGTTCAATGTGTGGAGACCAGGTAAGCCGAGGTCCGTCTAACCGCATACCAAGGAATGTATGTGTCCTGGAGTAGGGAACTGGGGAGCCACTAATGCTGACTGTTGGTGGAGAGTGGACAGGCTTGAGTGTGAAGCACATGAGGGTGCTCTTAGATGCATTGACAGAAAGACCCCCAAGCCTTTACCCAGTTAGCCAATGCAGAGGCTGCTTCCTGTAGGTGTGTTTGTGCCTGGATCTGAGTGCTGGCCCGGCTGATGATGGTAATGTCATCAGCATAAATAAGGAGTGGGAGTGGGGAGGGATGTGAAGGTCGTGAGCAGAACGTTGAAGAGGACAGGGCTAAGGATGGATCCCTGCGGCACTCCTCTCCGTATAGATTGTGACGGAGAGGTGAGGCACCCACAGCAACGGGAAAGTTCTCCCAGACAAGAAATTCTGCAACCAGGCGAGGGTAGGCCCCGTGATGTGCATGGTAGCTAATTTTCGTAGGATGCCGTCATGGGGGGCAGAATCGAATGCCCCTTCCAAGTCTATGAAGAGCGAGGTCATGACCTCCCTTCCCCGGTAGGTGTCGCAGATGTGATATTCTAGTTGCGCCAGGACATCTAGGGTGCTCCTGCGGTGCCTGAAGCCACATTGCTCTTCTTGTAGGAGATGATCATCCATCCTCTAGCCACCAGGAAAGACGAGTGGCCACCAACCGCTCCAGGAGTTTTCCGACGCAAGAGAGGAGAGCGATAGGGCGGTATGCGGATGGAAGTGTGGGGTCCTTACCAGGCTTGGGTATAGGGAGCAAAGTGGAGGATTTCCAGCAAGTGGGGTATATGCCCTGAAGCCAACTGGTGTTGAAAAGGAATAGTGTGACGGCCTTCAAGGGAGGTGTTAGATGAAGCAGGAATTCATATGGAATGTTATCCTGGCCTGCAGTTTTCCCAGGCTTCAAGGTGGAAAAAGCCTGATCAGCTCCTCAGTTGTGAAAGGTCTAACGAGGTCGGGACACCTGGGGAGGCATGGCATCAAGGATTTCAGCACGGATGTAGGGGATGAAGGTAGAAAGGGGCAGAGACCAATCTTGCCATGGTAGAAGGAAGCGAGCAAAGCAGCTTTCTGTGGGTCGTCCTGGAGGGGGTTGGCCCCATCCTTGAGGGGCAGTGGGAGGCGGCGTTTGGTGCCCTCCATCGAGTGGAAAAAATCCCACGTACGCTTGGTGGTGGAAGATGGAGAGAGGGAAGCGCAGTGGGTGCCCCATGCCTTCCTCTGGGCAAGGAGGATGGTCCTGGCACATATGGCATCAAGCCGGTGGTATTTAGCCCCAAGCTGCAATGTAGGCCTACGACGCCACTGGTTCCACGCCCTTCTACGGGCCTTAACTGCCTGGGCGCATTCCTCGCTCCACCAGGACTTGCCCGGACGGCGAGGGGCGCGACGTGTGGAGCGACGGAAGGCAGCCGTTCCAGCGTCTTCCAGGAAAGTGGAGAAGGAGACGGCAGCTTCATCCAGGGGAAGAGAGGAGATATTCGGCGGGTCTTGAAGTGCCTCCTCGAAGAGATTCCAGCCGGAAGGAGTGAATCTCCAACGAGGCAAGCATCCGGGGTGAGGCCTGGCAGTGACGGCAGGGAAGGAAGGCAAGGAGGGGAAGGTGGTCACTCCCCATGTAGGGCCAGTGGTGACGGTCACTGCACTGAAGCTGGGTCCCAATAAATAGATCCAGGAACAGTGCCGCTCCAGTGTGAGGATGGTAACGGGTGGGCAGACCCGGGGGTGATAGAAGGGACAGGCGAGGCGAGTCAAGGATTACTTGGAATAATGCCCTTCGGAGGTTTGGTGAGGTGGAGAGGGAGGTCAGTTCCCAACATCTGTGGTGGGCATTGAAGTCACCCATGACGACAACAGGCGGAGGAAGTAGTGAAAAGTAGTACTCAAGTTCTTGATATGTGGCCCCGTCAGCGTTGTAGCAGACTGCCACGGAGAGCCAGCCCTGCTCTGTGGCAATCCTGCCGCGACCACTTCTAGACGTCCCGCTGCCAGTTTGGGAGGGCAAGGGAATGAGGTTAAGAGTGTCGTGGAATGCCAGGAGGACACCCCCCCCGCGCCCTTGGGGTCTGTCATTTCTGAAGATGGTATATCCGGCAGGTTGAGAGAGAGGTGGGGGAGAGCCACGTCTCACACAGCCCTACCACTGAAGGAATGTGTCCCCAGGTAGGTCTTAAGCTCGTGTGTCTTTCTTGGGAGGGATCTGGCATTCCATGGAGGAAGGAGAGGGGCATTACTGAGGAAGACAGAGAGAACGGAAGGAGAGAGCTGGCCAAAGACGGGCTAGTATGGCAGGGATTGACTCACCCTGTTGGTGGAGGTTGAAGGCTTCCATGAGGAGGGTAAATAGTTGGGACAAGACATTATGTCTCGTTGCGTGGATGGGCCGGAAGTGAGGGGGCTGGAAATGAAGGGTGGTTGGTGGTGGTTCAGGGAGGCGTTGCGTCCGAGAGGCGCCGCGGTGGGTAGAGGAGCAGGTGGGGCATTTTCCCGAGAGAGGGAGGACGGGGGTGGTGAATGTCCACATCAATCGTGAGTGGATGAGGTCAGCATGTGGGGCGGAGAGGGCAGAGCCTCTTTGCCATGTCACGGGCGCAGCCGGCTTGCTGGGCGCTTTCGAGGGGCCTGGGCCTCTGGGGAGGGGTGCGATGAAAGGAGGAGAAGAGTCGTCGTGGAGGTCCGGGTCTTCATCCTCGGTTGGTGTTGCAGTACCTGTACCGGTTTTCCGTGGTGATGAGGAGTAGGAAATACGGGGTGGACCGCCCTGGATGGTGGTGCAGCTGTAGGTGATGGCATCCTAGGAGGGGGTGACGAGGGAGGCGGCCCGAATTTTGGGAATGGGAGGAGTCGCAGCTGCCTGTTTATCTCAGAAAGGGATGTTCCTTTCTGGACCAGCAAGCTGTAAAGCTGCTGAGCCTCGCTGTTATAGGGGCAGTAGGGTGACCTGGGGCCATGGTGCCCGCCACACTGAAAGCAATGGAATGGCTTGTCGCAGTCAGCTTTAGATCCATGTTGCGGATGGGGGCCACTGCAGCGGGAACAGCGTACATAGGAGCGGCAGGTGTTTATTGAGTGGCCTACACGTTGACACACAGGGCAACGAAGGATGGGGAGCATAAAAGGCTGTGTCCAGTACACCATATGGCCGATGGCGACCCTTGGTGGTAGGTCACCCGTTACCTTGAGGCGGACCCACTTTCCCGTGGTGGAGCGGGGCAGGTGTCGTGAGGGGATCCAAGAGACCTCCTCGATGGGAGTGCCGTTCAGGGCCTTCAGGAGAGAGCGGACCTCGTCAAGGCCCATCTCGGCATGCAGTGGCCCTACTTTGCCATACTGTGCCGGAGAACCCTCCCGCTCGGCACGGCGACATGTTACCTGCCACTCTCCTAGGGTGAAGGTGTTATCTTGTAGGATGGGCACCTTGAGGATAGCACTCTCCCACAGTGCCACCACCAAGGCTGACCCATTTCCAAGGGAGCGGGTTTCCCCCTCAATGATGTATTTGCCTAGCTCAGAGGCGTTGAGGGCGTGAGACACGCGGCCAGGATGTGAAAAAACTCTGGCTCCATTGCTGGCCCTAATCAGAAAAGATACCTTGGCTTGGGGGTCCTGGGGTTGCGTTTGTTGCTCCAGGAGCTGTGGGAGTTGTTCCTGGGGCTCCTGGTGTTCATCCAGGGGCTTCTGGTGATGATCCTGGGGCTTCCGGTGTTGATCTAGGGGCTCCCGCTTCACTTCTGTGCGGGGGCTTTACGTGCTTCCCGGGTGGGGGAGAGTAAGGCCTCTAGTAGGCCTCTCTTGAAGGTGAGGGGAGGGCGTTTCGCCGCATCAGTGTCCATGTCGGTCGGGGCCGGTGTGGTATCTTTAATGTCGCACCGTAATAAAGGGCCCAATACGCTACTGCGCATGCGCACAAGACAGGCACGACCATAACAAACACCTCCAGTGGTAAGGTTGAAAACCTCCCACGTATTTCTGTTTTTAACCCCTGTTTCCTGTTATAGCACTCTCTAAACAGCATTTATTCTCTGAGAAAGAGAAAAGAAAGGTTAGATTACCATTACAGTGAGTGACGAGTAGTTATCTGTGCTACGAGTATATGAGTGAGATGAGATATCCTCCCACTGTTCTGTTTTACCCCTGTTTCCTGTTATAGCACTCTCTAAAACAAAAAAAATTATTCCNCAAAAACTGGATGGAGTAATTCTTTACGTAGCCTTAAGTCGGAACTTTTTATGAAGTCTTAAAAAGATCTGGCGTTTTCAACGAGGCCAAGCAATCCTATTTCGGTGCACGAATAAAAAAGGATTATTCGTTTTGAAATGCGTAATTGGCACCTCGTAAACATGGCGGCGAGGCCAGGATCCAAGGGCCAATCAGAGGTCTCGCTACACTGACAGCCAATCAGCGTTCAGGAACCACGGTATACCGTTACCGGTATACCGGAGAGCCAAAATTACCGGTAATACCGGTACTGAAATATACTGCACCTGAAATACCGAAATATGTGCGGTATTTCAGGTGCACCTCCCTACTTGGAGCGTTTGTTTGGGTGGAAATTCTTTGGAACTCATCCTTCTGGCTTTGACTGAAATGAAACTACCGCACTGTATTGTATGCTTATTGTACTTCACATCTGTAAAGGTTCCAGCGTGCGCTCGGCCTTGGTTAACCCACACGGCCGCTATGAAATATGAGGTGCCTCAAAAAATTCTAAGTCCAGTCAGATCCAGTCCCGAGCGCTTCCTAGCTAGACTGAAGCCCCCAGTTACACCCCTTGACTACAGCTAGATAAGTAGTCCCTGTGTAAGGAACACGTAGTTTGCATGAATTATTGCATATATGGATATGAAATGCTCTAAATTCGTACCACATCAACCTTTCTGATGTATTTAAGCATTATATTGCATAATAATCATATAGGGGAATATATTGGTTTCTAATAAATACTCAGCGAGTATTGCCACGAGTGACGTCACGCATTGGCGGAGGGTTCAACTGTTCACCTCGGTTCACTTCACTCACTGGCGGTCACGGGCACAGAAGGTTGTGGTGATGGTGACTTGTAGCTACGTACTGCAATTTTATTAGGAGTGTAATAACGAAAAACCAAAGGACTTTGTGTGTGCGCCACAAACTCATTTTGCAAACGAAAGGTTATTGCACTTGATAAACCTGCCACATTGGACTTTAATAGAAAATCAGTAGAAAATAGTTGTTGTCGATAACTACCACTTAATACGTCGTTATACAAATCACCCCATTCCGTAGCCTTTATAACATCGGCGCCATTTGCCAGCCGTCACGGTGTATCTCAACTTTAAAGGTAAGTTGAAAGGACTATTTTATTCATATATACAGTGTTTAATGATGTGATTATGATGCTAGGGTACGTTGAGGCTTTAAATGTAGGGTGATAATTTTTCTGGGGATTTTCCTTAGATGGCTAGTGATTTTTCCCAAGATTGCAACTTTTTTTTTATTCCCTCTACTTTCTCAAGTCGTATCACAACTAAGGTTAGGTTAGCAACTTGTAGGGGGTTATAGTAAGGTTAGGTTAGCAACTTTTAGGGGGTTATAGTGAGGTTAAGTTAGTTACTTTTAAGGGGTTATAGTTAGGTTAGGTTAGTTACTTTTAAGGGGTTATAGTTAGGTTAGGTTAGTTACTTTAAAGGGGTTATAGTGAGGTTAAGTTAGTAACTTTTAGAGGGTTATAGTGAGGTTAAGTTAGTAACTTTTAAGGGGTTATAGTGGTATCCGTTGATTCGGGCCGCCAGTTGAAACAGGCCGCCTATAGTAGCATGCATACCCAGCAGACAGTATACTTTGTGGTTAAGGTTAGGTTAGTTATACTTTGTGGTTAAGGTTAGGTTAGGTTCGGTTAGGTATACTTTGTGGTTGAGGTTAGGTTAGGTTAGGTATACTTTGTGGTTAAGGTTAGGTTAGGTTAGGTATACTTTGTGGTTAAGGTTAGGTTAGGTTAGGTTAGGTCAGGTATACTTTGTGGTTAAGGTTAGGTTAGGTATACTTTGTGGTTAAGGTTAGGTTAGGTTAGGTATACTTTGTGGTTAAGGTTAGGTTAGGTTAGGTATACTTTGTGGTTAAGGTTAGGTATACTTTGTGGTTAAGGTTAGGTTAGGTATACTTTGTGGTTAAGGTTAGGTTAGGTTAGGTATACTTTGTGGTTAAGGTTAGGTAGGTTAGGTATACTTTGTGGTTAAGGTTAGGTTAGGTTAGTTAAGTTAGGTATACTTTGTGGTTAAGGTTAGGTTAGGTATACTTTGTGGTTAAGGTTAGGTTAGGTATACTTTGTGGTTAAGGATAGGTTAGGTATACTTTGTGGTTAAGGTTAGGTTAGGTTAGGTATACTTTGTGGTTAAGGTTAGGTTAGGTATACTTTGTGGTTAAGGTTAGGTTAGGTATACTTTGTGGTTAAGGTTAGGTTAGGTATACTTTGTGGTTAAGGTTAGGTTAGGTATACTTTGTGGTTAAGGTTAGGTTAGGTTAGGTATACTTTGTGGTTAAGGTTAGGTTAGGTTAGGTAAAACCTATAAGGTTATGCATAAGTGCATGCTTGGTATGCATTTAATATAGGCGGCCTGATTCAACTGGTGGCCCGAATCAACTGTATTCGTTATAGTGAGGTTAGGTTAGTAACTTTTAGGGGGTTATAGTGAGGTTAGATTAGCAACCCTTATTCCATGGAGGGCGCAGCCCCTTCTGGCTAGAAAGGTTAGCTTTTTCTTTGACCTATGACCAGCAAGCATGGTGGCCTTATGGAAAACTTGGGTTTTTGGGTAGAGAAGGCAGACACGACTCATTTATTGCTCTCCCAAAATTGTCCAAATCTATACATATATCAATTAAGGAAAATTCCCTAGCAATGGGTATCTAGGGAAATCCCTAATTTAGGGAATTCCCTAGATTTTTACATATAGTGACTTTGATGATTTTTTGGGGAGCCATAAATCACTTATATTTGCTTCCCCCACCCAAAAACCCCGTATTCCCGCCAGGTCCCCAGGCTTGTTGGCTATAGGGGGAAGAAGAAAAAGATAGGGGTGAAGGACTTCTTCAAAAGTTTTACCCGAATCTTAAACCAAAATCAAACCTAACCCAATATAAAGGCTGATTCACACTGGCGTTTTTTCGGCATTTTTATCTGACGAGAAGTCGGTCTCTTGAAAGACCGAGCGATCGGCGTGTGATTTTTGTTGAAAACCTATTGCGATCATGACACCAGCCCCAGCCCCAGACCCAGACCCCTTCTCGTCAGATAAAAATGCCGACAAAACGCCAGTGTGAATCAGCCTTTAAGGTCAATTGTATGCGTCAATAGACTCACGGTAAATAGCGGTCATCTTAGCAGCCCGGGGCGGCATGTTGAACTCAGGAACTACCTCGTGTAGGTCTCACGGCCTCTTGTAGCTTCCTTACGTTCTGATGTTCTGATTCACTTGGGGGATAAACACACACACACACCTACACACGAGCACGCAGTTAATGTTGATGTTATTTAGGGGTGGGAGGGTTCCAGGGTGATGCCCTGCGAGACTAGCACAAGCCAGGCGGGTGATAGGTCTCCTTCAGGACGGGTGGGGGGCGGCGGGTGACAGCCGTGGGCCTTGTGGCAAGTTGTTGTTGTTGTTGTTGTTGAAGGGCAGTGATGTCGAAGTCGACGATATTCGCCCTGGGGGTACAGCCGTGAAGTAATCACAGTCTCGAGAGTTGATTAGTCTTCCTCAGGAAGGCACAGGTGAGGCGGATGACGGCGGGGCGTTGTGATGGGTGGACGGCAGCGGCGGCCAGGTCAAAGGTGGTGACGTTCAGGGCGATGAGCTGACCACGTAGAAGTTGTCGGTGGGAGTGGAAGCGAGGACACTGCAGCAGGAAGTGGTCAATGGACTCCGGGACGTTCCTGCACCAGGGGCAGTGCGGGTCGGGCGTGAGCTGCAGACGATGCAGGTGTGCTGTGAGTGTTGTGTGACCGATCCTCAGGCGGGTGAGGGCGACATCCAAGACGCGGGACGTTTGTCTTATCCATGGGTGCGGGGAGGAGTCTGTACGGTATTGACCCATGGAGGTGGCACGAAGGGCGTCGCCGAGCGACCTATCCCAGGCGGAGCGGCATTTTTTGGAGATTAGACGCTTGGCGGTGGAGAGCGGCAGCGGGAGGGGGGTGATGTTTACCTCCGAGAGTGCCATCTTGGCGGCAGCATCAGCAACCTCGTTGCCCCGGATGTTGCAGTGGGAAGGCACCCACTGCAGGGTGATCTTCCAGCCCACTGACGTGAGGGAGAGGAGTAGCCGTTGAAGGGTGTGTGCGAGGACAGTGGAGGATGCCGGGCGACGGGAGAGGAGATGGAGGGAGGAGAGAGAGTCCGTGTAGATCACAGCCCTGGTACAGGTGTAGGTGGTGTTGAGGTAAGCCAGGGCCTGGCGGATGGCGAAAAGCTCCGCCGTCAGGACGTCAGCCTCAGGAGGCAGCCTCCATGTCTTACAGAGGTTAGAGCGGGGATCGTAGATGGCAGCGCCAGTAGAAGGAAGGGTGGGGGAGTGGGAGCCGTCAGTGTAGACCTTGAGGTGATGGTGGTAGAGGGACAGGTCCAGTTCTCTGAAGAGTGTTGCTGCCACGATGCCAGCTGAGTGTTTGGGAGGAAGGTCAGGGATATGCAGGGCAACCATATGAGAAATGTCGTGCCAGGGTGGGACTGGGGAGTGTGGGCTGGTGGGTTGTAGAGGGGGTGGAGGCAGGTGCAGCACTGAGTGGGCCAGCAGTGCACGGATTATTAGAGGCTGACGTGCTCCAGGAAGCCGGGACTGGGGTGTGATGATCTACACCAGAGGTGGCATAGAGTGCGCGCGAGGGGGTGGGTTGGTGGCAGGGTCATGATGTGGTGGTAGTGTTGGCACAGGACCGTTCTCCTGTGCACCTGCAGTGGGGGGATGCCGCTCTTCCGCGTGAAGGGCGATGACTGGGGAGGATCTCATTGCCCCCATGGATATCCTCAGGGCTGCATTTTGCAGAATGTCCAGCTTTCTGATGGTAGAAGGCGCTGCCGAGCCATAGATGCTGCTACCGTATGATAATTTAGACCTGATTGCCGCCTGGTGAAACATTAATAGGAGGTCACGACTGGCCCCCAGCGGACACCAGCCACCCTCTTCATAATGTCGAGGCGCCTGTTACAAGTAGCGCGGAGGTGTTCAATGTGTGGAGACCAGGTAAGCCGAGGTCCGTCTAACCGCATACCAAGGAATGTATGTGTCCTGGAGTAGGGAAACTGGGGAGCCACTAATGCTGACTGTTGGTGGAGAGTGGACAGGCTTGAGTGTGAAGCACATGAGGGTGCTCTTAGATGCATTGACAGAAAGACCCCAAGCCTTTACCCAGTTAGCCAATGCAGAGGCTGCTTCCTGTAGGTGTGTTTGTGCCTGGATCTGAGTGCTGGCCCGGCTGATGATGGTAATGTCATCAGCATAAATAAGGAGGTGGGAGGGGGGAGGGATGTGAAGGTCGGGGGAGCAGAACGTTGAAGAGGACAGGGCTAAGGATGGATCCCTGCGGCACTCCTCTCCGTATAGATTGTGACGGAGAGGTGGAGGCACCCACAGCAACGCGGAAAGTTCTCCCAGACAAGAAATTCTGCAACCAGGCGAGGGTAGGCCCCGTGATGTGCATGGTAGCTAATTTTCGTAGGATGCCGTCATGGGGGGCAGAATCGAATGCCCCTTCCAAGTCTATGAAGAGCGAGGTCATGACCTCCCTTTCCCCCGGTAGGTGTCGCAGATGTGATATTCTAGTTGCGCCAGGACATCTAGGGTGCTCCTGCGGTGCCTGAACCCCACATTGCTCTTCTTGTAGGAGATGATCATCCATCCTCTAGCCACCAGGAAAGACGAGTGGCCACCAACCGCTCCAGGAGTTTTCCGACGCAAGAGAGGAGAGCGATAGGGGCGGTATGCGGATGGAAGTGTGGGGTCCTTACCAGGCTTGGGTATAGGGAGCAAAGTGGAGGATTTCCAGCAAGTGGGGTATATGCCCTGAAGCCAACTGGTGTTGAAAAGGAATAGTGTGACGGCCTTCAAGGGAGGTGTTAGATGAAGCAGGAATTCATTGGAATGTTATCCTGGCCTGCAGTTTTCCCAGGCTTCAAGGTGGAAAAAGCCTGATCAAGCTCCTCAGTTGTGAAAGGTCTAACGAGGTCGGGGACACCTGGGGAGGCAATGGCATCAAGGATTTCAGCACGGATGGTAGGGGATGAAGGTAGAAAGGGGCAGAGACCAATCTTGCCATGGTAGAAAGAAGCGAGCAAAGCAGCTTTCTGTGGGTCGTCCTGGAGGGGGTTGGCCCCATCCTTGAGGGGCAGTGGGAGGCGGCGTTTGGTGCCCTCCATCGAGTGGAAAAAATCCCACGTACGCTTGGTGGTGGAAGATGGAGAGAGGGAAGCGCAGTGGGTGCCCCATGCCTTCCTCTGGGCAAGGAGGATGGTCCTGGCACATATGGCATCAAGCCGTGGTATTTAGCCCCAAGCTGCAATGTAGGCCTACGACGCCACTGGTTCCACGCCTTCTACGGGCCTTAACTGCCTGGGCGCATTCCTCGCTCCACCAGGACTTGCCCGGACGGCGAGGGGCGCGACGTGTGGAGCGACGGAAGGCAGCCGTTCCAGCGTCTTCCAGGAAAGTGGAGAAGGAGACGGCAGCTTCATCCAGGGGAAGAGAGGAGATATTCGGCGGGTCTTGAAGTGCCTCCTCGAAGAGATTCCAGCCGGAAGGAGTGAATCTCCAACGAGGCAAGCATCCGGGGTGAGGCCTGGCAGTGACGGCAGGGAAGGAGGCAAGGAGGGGAAGGTGGTCACTCCCATGTAAGGGCCAGTGGTGACGGTCACTGCACTGAAGGCTGGGTCCCCAATAAATAGATCCAGGACAGTGCCGGCTCCAGTGTGAGGATGGTAACGGGTGGGCAGACCCGGGGTGATAGAAGGGACAGGCGAGGCGAGTCAAGGATTACTTGGAATAATGCCCTTCGGAGGTGTTGGTGAGGTGGAGAGGGAGGTCAGGTTCCCAACATCGTGGTGGGCATTGAAGTCACCCATGACGACAACAGGCGGAGGAAGTAGTGAAAAGTAGTACTCAAGTTCTTGATAGGTGGCCCCGTCAGCGTTGTAGCAGACTGCCACGGAGAGCCAGCCCTGCTCTGTGGCAATCTGGCCGCGACCACTTCTAGACGTCCTCGCTGCCAGTTTGGGAGGGCAAGGGAATGAGGTTTAAGAGTGTCGTGAATGCCAGGAGGACACCCCCCCCGCGCCCCTTTGGGGGCTGTCATTTCTGAAGATGGTATATCCGGGCAGGTTGAGAGAGAGGTGGGGGAGAGCCACGTCTCACACAGCCCTACCACTGAAGGGAATGTGTCTCCCAGGTAGGTCTTAAGCTCGTGTGTCTTCTTGGAGGGATCTGGCATTCCATTGGAGGAAGGAGAGGGGCATTACTGGAGGAAGACAGAAAAGAACGGAGGAGAGAGCTGGCCAAAGACGGGCTAGTATGGCAGGGATTGACTCACCCTGTTGGTGGAGGTTGAAGGCTTCCATGAGGAGGGTAAATAGTTGGGACAAAGACATTATGTCTCGGTTGCGTGGATGGGCCGGGAAGTGGAGGGGGCTGGAAATGAAGGGTGGTTGGTGGTGGTTCAGGGAGGCGTTGCGTCCGAGAGGCGCCGCGGTGGGTAGAGGAGGCAGGTGGGGCATTTTCCCGAGAGAGGGAGGACGGCGGGTGGTGAATGTCCACATCAATCGTGGAGTGGATGAGGTCAGCATGTGGGGCTGGAGAGGCAGAGCCCCTATCCGATGTCACGGGCGCAGCCGGCTTGCTGGGCGCTTTTCGAGGGGGCCTGGGCCTCTGGGGACGGGGTGCGATGAAAGGAGGAGAAGAGTCGTCGTGGAGGTCCGGGTCTTCATCCTCGGGTTGGTGTTGCAGTACACTGTACCGTTTTTTCCCTGGTGATGGAGGAGTAGGAAATACCGGGGTGGACCGCCCTGGATGGTGGTGCAGCTGTAGGTTGATGGCATCCTAGGAGGGGGTGACGAGGGAGGCGGCCCGAATTTTGGGAATGGGAGGAGTCGCAGCTGCCTGTTTATCTCAGAAAGGGATGTTCCTTCTGGACCAGCAAGCTGTAAAGCTGCTGAGCCTCGCTGTTATAGGGGCAGTAGGGTGACCTGGGGCCATGGTGCCCGCCACACTGAAAGCAATGGAATGGCTTGTCGCAGTCAGCTTTAGATCCATGTTGCGGATGGGGGCCACTGCAGCGGGAACAGCGTACATAGGAGCGGCAGGTGTTTATTGAGTGGCCTACACGTTGACACACAGGGCAACGAAGGATGGGGAGCATAAAAGGCTGTGTCCAGTACACCATATGGCCGATGGCGACCCTTGGTGGTAGGTCACCCGTTACCTTGAGGCGGACCCACTTTCCCGTGGTGGAGCGGGGCAGGTGTCGTGAGGGGATCCAAGAGACCTCCTCGATGGGAGTGCCGTTCAGGGCCTTCAGGAGAGAGCGGACCTCGTCAAGGCCCATCTCGGCATGCAGTGGCCCTACTTTGCCATACTGTGCCGGAGAACCCTCCCGCTCGGCACGGCGACATGTTACCTGCCACTCTCCTAGGGTGAAGGTGTTATCTTGTAGGATGGGCACCTTGAGGATAGCACTCTCCCACAGTGCCACCACCAAGGCTGACCATTCCAAGGGAGCGGGTTTCCCCCTCAATGATGTATTTTGCCTAGCTCAGAGGCGTTGAGGGCGTGAGACACGCGGCCAGGATGTGAAAAACTCTGGCTCCATTGCTGGCCCTAATCAGAAAAGAACCTTGGCTTGGGGTCCTGGGGTTGCGTTTGTTGCTCCAGGAGCTGTGGGAGTTGTTCCTGGGGCTCCTGGTGTTCATCAGGGTTCTGGTGAGATCCTGGGGCTTCCGGTGTTGATCTAGGGGCTCCCGCTTCACTTCTGTGCGGGGGCTTTAGTGCTTCCCGGGGTGGGGAGAGTAGGCCTCTAGTAGGCCTCTCTTGAAGGTGAGGGGAGGCGTTTCGCCGCATCAGTGTCCATGTCGGTCGGGGCCGGTGTGGTATCTTTAATGTCGCACCGTAATAAAGGGCCCAATACGCTACTGCGCATGCGCACAAGACAGGCACGACCATAACAAACACCTCCAGTGGTAAGGTTGAAAAACCTCCCACGTATTTCTGTTTTAACCCCTGTTTCCTGTTATAGCACTCTCTAAACAGCATTTATTCTCTGAGAAAGAGAAAAGAAAGGTTAGATTTACCATTACAGTGAGTGACGAGTAGTTATCTGTGCTAATAACGAGTAATAATGAGTGAGATGAGATATCCTCCCACGTGTTTCTGTTTAACCCTGTTTCCTGTTATAGCACTCTCTAAACAGCATTTATTCTCTGAGAAAGAGAAAAGAAAGGTTAGATTTACCATTGCAGTGAGTGACGAGTAGTTACCTGTGCTAATAACGAGTAATAATGAGTGAGATGAGATATATCAACAGGAGAGGCTAGTGTTCCTATTTTAACCTCTGTTTCCTGTTATAGCACTCTTCAAACAGCATTTATGCTCTGAGAAAGATTAAAGAAAGGTTAGATCTACCATTACAGTGAGTGAACATGAGTTAACTGAGCTAATAAACGAGGAATCGGACTGCAACCTGGAAACTGTCGCGATAAAGGAAATCTCGGCGAGAGTTCCAATTTTCACGTCGGCGAGTTTTCCTTTATTCAGAGTCGTGATCTTTNATCCCCTGTATGTGGTGCTCCAGCTGGGGGCAGGGCATCCAGGGTCCCCCGGTGAGGACGAAACCCGAACATGTTTGATGGAAGAAGGTGTTTGTGTTCCAACCACCATGTCAACCTACACCGTACTATTTGTTCTACTACCTTACTGAGATTAGAGAGAAGGCTAATGGGCCTATAGAGGAAACCTCAGACGGAGCCTTGCCAGGCTTAAGAATAGGAATTGTGATGGCATGACGCCACACAAAAGGGGAACGTCCCCGACAGCCAGCTGGCGTTGAGGACGTCCAGGAGGAGGCGAGCCAGAGCACCCGGGAGGCGGCGAAGAAACTCGTTCGGGACGTTGTCCGGTCCCACCGCCCTTCCCAGCGGACAGTGCGTGAAAAGCCGAGGAAAGCTCCTGGGGGGTTATAGCAGTGCAAATTTGTATGGCCGGTGTGTGAAGGGGGTAATACAGGTGTTAATCACGTAGTGTTTCAGGAAGGCGGCCCAGCCCGCGCTGTGATGCCCATCTCGATGTTGTTGTTGTTGTTGTTGTTGAAGGGCAGTGATGTCGAAGTCGACGATATTCGCCCTGGTGTACAGCCGTGAAGTAATCACAGTCTCGAGAGTTGATTAGTCTTCCTCAGGAAGGCACAGGTGAGGCGGATGACGGCGGGGCGTTGTGATGGGTGGACGGCAGCGGCGGCCAGCAGGGTGGGCAGGTCAAAGGGGTGACGTTTCAGGGCGATGAGCTGACCACGTAGAAGTTGTCGTGGTGGAGTGGAAGCGAGGACACTGCAGCAGGAAGTGGTCAATGGACTCCGGGACGTTCCTGCACCAGGGGCAGTGCGGGTCGGGCGTGAGCTGCAGACGATGCAGGTGTGCTGTGAGTGTTGTGTGACCGATCCTCAGGCGAGTGAGGGCGACATCCAAGACGCGGGACGTTTGTCTTATCCATGGGTGCGGGGAGGAGTCTGCACGGTATTGACCCATGGAGGTGGCACGAAGGGCGTCGCCGAGCGACCTATCCCAGGCGGAGCGGCATTTTTTGGAGATTAGACGCTTGGCGGTGGAGAGCGGCAGCGGGAGGGGGGTGATGTTTACCTCGGAGAGTGCCATCTTGGCGGCAGCATCAGCAACCTCGTTGCCCCGGATGTTGCAGTGGGAAGGCACCCACTGCAGGGTGATCTTCCAGCCCACTGACGTGAGGGAGAGGAGTAGCCGTTGAAGGGTGTGGGGCGAGGACAGTGGAGGATGCCGGGCGACGGGAGAGGAGGAGATGGAGGGAGGAGAGAGAGTCCGTGTAGATCACAGCCCTGGTACAGGTGTAGGTGGTGTTGAGGTAAGCCAGGGCCTGGCGGATGGCGAAAAGCTCCGCCGTCAGGACGTCAGCCTCAGGAGGCAGCCTCCATGTCTTACAGAGGTTAGAGCGGGGATCGTAGATTGGCAGCGCCAGTAGAAGGAAGGTGGGGGAGTGGGAGCCGTCAGTGTAGACCTTGAGGTGATGGTGGTAGAGGACAGGTCCAGTTCTCTGAAGAGTGTTGCTGCCACGATGCCAGCTGAGTGTTTGGGAGGAAGGTCAGGGATATGCAGGGAAACCCATATGAGAAATGTCGTGCCAAAGGGTGGGACTGGGGAGTGTGGGCTGGTGGGTTGTAGAGGGGGTGGAGGCAAGTGCAGCACTGAGTGGGCCAGCAGTGCACGGATTATTAGAGGCTGACGTGCTCCAGGAAGCCAGACTGGGGTGTGATGATCTACCCCAGAGGTGGCATAGAGTGCAGCGAGGGGGTGGGTTGGTGGCAGGGTCATGATGTGGTGGTAGTGTTGGCACAGGACCGTTCTCCTGTGCACCTGCAGGGGGGGATGCCGCTCTCCGCGTGAAGGGCGATGACTGGGGAGGATCTCATTGCCCCCATGGATATCCTCAGGGCTGCATTTTGCAGAATGTCCAGCTTTCTGATGGTAGAAGGCGCTGCCGAGCCATAGATGCTGCTACCGTATGATAATTTAGACCTGATTGCCGCCTGGTAGTACATTAATAGGAGGTCACGACTGGCCCCCCAGCGGACACCAGCCACCCTCTTCATAATGTCGAGGCGCCTGTTACAAGTAGCGCGGAGGTGTTCAATGTGTGGAGACCAGGTAAGCCGAGGCCCGTCTAACCGCATACCAAGGAATGTATGTGTCCTGGAGTAGGGAACTGGGGAGCCACTAATGCTGACTGTTGGTGGAGAGTGGACAGGCTTGAGTGTGAAGCACATGAGGGTGCTCCTTAGATGCATTGACAGAAAGACCCCCAAACCTTTACCCAGTTAGCCAATGCAGAGGCTGCTTCCTGTAGGTGTGTTTGTGCCTGGATCTGAGTGCTGGCCCGGCTGATGATGGTAATGTCATCAGCATAAATAAGGAGGTGGGAGTGGGGAGGGATGTGAAGGTCTGAGAGCAGAACGTTGAAGAGGACAGGGCTAAGGATGGATCCCTGCGGCACTCCTCTCCGTATAGATTGTGACGGAGAGGTGGGGGCACCCACAGCAACGCGGAAAGTTCTCCCAGACAAGAAATTCTGCAACCAGGCGAGGGTGGGCCCCGTGATGTGCATGGTACTAATTTTCGTAGGATGCCGTCATGGGGGGCAGAATCGAATGCCCCTTCCAAGTCTATGAAGAGCGAGGTCATGACCTCCCTTCCCCGGTAGGTGTCGCAGATGTGATATTCTAGTTGCGCCAGGACATCTAGGGTGCTCCTGCGGGGCCTGAAGCCACATTGCTCTTCTTGTAGGAGATGACCATCCTCTAGCCACCAGGAAAGACGAGTGGCCACCAACCGCTCCAGGAGTTTTCCGACGCAAGAGAGGAGAGCGATAGGGCGGTATGCGGATGGAAGTGTGGGGTCCTTACCAGGCTTGGGTATAGGGAGCAAAGTGGAGGATTTCCAGCAAGTGGGGTATATGCCCTGAAGCCAACTGGTGTTGAAAAAGGAATAGTGTGACGGCCTTCAAGGGAGGTGTTAGATGAAGCAGAATTCATATGGAATGTTTTCCTGGCCTGCGTTTTTCAAAGGCTTAAAGGGTGGAAAAAGCCTGATCACTCCTCAGTTGTAAAAGGGGTCTAACAGGTCGGGGACACCTGGGGAGGCAATGGCATCAAGGATTTCAGCACGGAGGGTTTGGGGATGAAGGTAAGAGGGGCAGAGACCAATCTTGCCATGGTAAAAAAGCGAGCAAAGCAGCTTTCTGTGGTGGGTCCTGGAGGGGGTTGGCCCCACCCTTTGAGGGGCAGTGGGGGGCGGCGTTTGGTGCCCTCCATCGAGGGGAAAAAAATCCCACGTACGCTTGGTGGTGGAAGATGGAGGAGGGAAGCGCAGTGGGTGCCCCATGCCTTCCTCTGGGCAAGGAGGATGGTCCTGATTCAACACTCATCAGCTGTTCGGGTCTTGGTCTGAGGCGGGGTAAAAAAATAATTATATATTACCAAAGACTTCTTTTGATGTTTTTGGGATATTATTTAAAAACAAGAAAGATGTATGAAATACATCTGTTTACCGCTTATAAATAAGCGGTAAGGATTTTGTTAACCAACCCTGCCATATCTCGTTTACTACCGTCCCATATTAGGGAGGACATAGAAATTTTATGCTTTGGGTAGTATGAGGAGGCGTCATCATGGACTATAATATAAGGAATAATACCTCCATGGCGTCAAAAACCCGCGTTACGGCCCCTTTAAAAAACTATAATCTCTCTCTCTCAGTCTCAGTAGGGAGGAGGATGTGAGCAGTGGCGTGGCTACGGGGGGGCACGTGCCCCTCCTGAGAATCCGGTGCCCCCCCAGGTGCTCCCCTACTGGTTTCATGGCTGCCGTAGTATCTGTATAATGCTCTAATACCCACCACTGATCCGATCTTATATAGAATATGCCCTTATGCCCAGTGGGGTATCCAGGGTGTGGCAGGCAGGGCACGTGCTGGGCGCCACTTGAAGGGGGGCGCAAAATCTTTTCCCCGTCAAACCAAATTAATGACAAAATATAAACTTTAAATATATGGCTTTAAAATGCTCCTAGATTGCTCATATTTCGAACATTTTCTCGGACCCCCCAGCTGCAGAGTCTGCCCCCTCCACCCCCCCACCCCCAGGGGCGCAATTCCCTGCTTGCCCTATAAGCGCCTTATAGGCGCTATTTTCCCTAGATACGCAGGCTGTGCAGGTGGCGTGTGGTGCAGGCCAGCTGGCGCGTGTCGTGAGGCCCGCCAGGAGAGGCCACACCAAGGATAATACATAGCCTTGGCCCCTTGGGCCACACGGAGCACGCAAAACCGCTGAAAACAAAGGGAAAAAATACTTGTCATGAGAATTAAACATGAAATCAGTCCACCCGCGTTGACCAGTGTGGTAAAGCGAGACCACCGAGAGACAAGGCCTGGTGGATCGCCCGTGACGTCACACCATAAGGATACCACCCGCTCCGCTCCCGTACAAGTTTACCTACCTAATATTGTTTATCAGCATAAAAGATTACTGTTATCTTCGGAAATGTTTGTTTTTATAATATTATCAAATAAAAACCTAAAACACACAAAGAAAAGGCCATTATGAGACTTTCAAGAAATATGCATTAACTTAAACTCTTTGCCATTTCTATTTTGCTCGCAAAAAATTTTACATGGAGAATATCAAAAGAAGCGGAGTTTAATTAGCTTTCCATTGATATATTTTTGTTAAGTTTAGACCCTATAATCTTAGAAATGGAAAACGAAGGAGGGAAAAAAAGGAGTAAGATGAATTGTCAAAAGGAGCAGAAGAGAATTGGGAAAAACCAACAAGGAAGAACTGAAAAATACCATGAAGAAATTGCCCGGGAAGAAATGAAAGGAGTGACCGATGTGCAAGTGAAATACACATTTATCTGACATATATGAGAAAGGAGTTGAAAAACACGTAGGCCTACCACTATATACACCAAGAGAAAAAGGGAAAAAAAGATGGTTTAATGGGAAAATGTGAGAGGCAAAGAGATAAGGGGTGAGGCATGGAAAAAAGTAAAGAAACTCGGACACAAAGAAAAAAAGAAACTATAAATGGGAAAAAATGAATATGTGTGCATAGAGAGAGGAAGAGAAGAGTTTAGGGGATAGGTTGAATTAAGGTGTTCTAAGCTTTACGAATGC